>CM053593.1:7884103-8001539 GCA_028646575.1 Pseudocheirus occidentalis | reverse complement strand
GGAAGGAAGGAAGGAGTATTTAATGAGTGCTTCCCAGGGCCAAGTACTGTGCTCATACTGGGGATACAAATCATGCCAGTCCCTGCCCTTGAGAAGCTGACATTCTGATCGGATAGTATAAGATAGTGACAGGCATTACAACCCTGTTAAGACTTGAAGAAGAGAGAGGAGATGGGCTCTCTGAGAGGGTGGGGGCATGGAGGTGACTCTGATGAGGCCAGTGCACAGTCATCTTGCCCCTTCTACTGATGAGTTTGCACAGCCAGAGAGGCAGAAGGAAGGTAGGGGAAGTATCTGTGCTTTAACTACTATGGAGAGTCTGGCATTTAAGTAAATAAACGAATAAATAAATCAAGCATTTAAGTGCTCACTTTGCTCACAGTTCTAGGGATATGAATGCCAGAGGGAGATGGTCACCTGCCCTCAAGGGGCTCCCATTCCAAAGAAGAAGGAGAAGATTTCAGCTGCGAGGCAGATGGAAAAGTCCTGTGGTATTCAGGGTCCAGATGTTAATGCCTCTTCCCTAACGTCATTTCTATCCTATCAGTTTCTGACACTGAACCATTGGACAGAGCCAAGGACTTTGGCTACAAGCATTCTCTTTCCCAGGTTTTCAGTGGCTGAGGTTGTAGTAGCTGGAGAGCCACTGTTACCAGGCTTCATCTCCACAGGGGTGCTTCCCAGGACATGACTGAACATGGAGATGGAAATATGGCCACGGCAGGTGTGACGGTTTAACTCGTCGAAGCACATGCTGCCTCCTGTCTCTCTCCCAGGGTGCCCTCGGCTTCATCCACGCCAGTCTGCCTGCTCTTTGTAAGGATGGTCCTTTATCTCCTTCATATGCTTTCCTATTTGGTGTCTGTAAGGGTTGAGCTGGAACCAAGGTTCCCAGGACCCCTGTGCCTCTGTCTCTTAGTACCTATCAGCCGTCTTTTGGTGGTGGTAGTGATAGGGAAGGTGGGCCCTCTAATGCCTCTTCTCAGTAGGTTGAAAAGCACCCAAATCACTAGGATGAACATACCCAGGGCAGGCACTTCCTGATCAACAGATTGGGTGAGTGGCTAAAATGTTCAAGTTTGTACCGTGCCAGCTTGCACATTGGACAACAGAATCAGAATCCAGAACATCAGGCTGAATCAAATAAGGTACAACTTAGCAGGAATAAATGTAAATTATTAAATTTTAGTTCAAGAAATATCCTTCACCAATCCTTCCAAATGGAGATGACTTCACCCTGGTCTGATCTCCCTGCACGCTTTATGGCCCTTCCAAATTTATCAGCTCCTAGTTAATATTATATTTGCCTAATATTATATATGTCCTATCACCTCCTAGTGAAGCTTAAACTCCTCAAATGCTTTACCCTGTTGCCTTAAATACAGGCTAGTTTCTTTAAAATTAGGTACTTGAAAGGAAAAGAATTTGTAGAAATTCAGTGAAAAAATAATTGTGGTGTCTTGTTGTCCCTAAAGTTTTACTTAAGTGAAATTTGGGGGAAATGTATAGTCTATATTTACTCCTAATACAGTTGCTGTCTTTGTCATGACCTCTTCTGGTTTCTAGCATGATATCCTGAACATCAATCAATCAGCAGGCAATTGGTTTTTAGTTCGTAAATATTTAAAAATAAACTTATCCATTTAAAATGAATTTATAATTCTCACCTCCCACTCTCCATCCACCACTGAACAAAAAATGATTCCCCCACCCAAGGAAATTCTCCTTGTAAATGTGCAGAGCAAACAAATGCCCACCTTGGCCATGCCCAAGAATATCTTTGCTTCTGCATTTTTCATTCACCAACTCTGGCGGCAAGTGAGTGCTATGTTTCAGTTTCTCAACGATCCCTTTGGCAGTTCTGGGGAGGCTGGCTAGCAGTGGGGAGTCATGTCAGGTTGGGAAGCCAGCTAGGAGCCCAGGTGACAGGAAAGGTGATGAGGACTGGAGCCAGAGTACACACAAGGGGACGCAGGTGAGAAATATTGTGCAGGTAGAAATAACTGGTCGGTCTTGGAAGCTGATAGGACATATGAAGTGACATGGGGTGAGGCTGAGAGGGTGTCTAGAGATGGTGCCATTGATGGAAACAGGGCCATCTGGAAGAGAGTTGAGTTTGTGGAGAAAGATGGTAAATTCTTTTTGGAGTATGATGAGTTTGAGATGACACTATGTTATAGCGGATAGACCTGGAGTCAGGAGGATCTGGGTTTGAATCCAACCTTAGATGTAAGCTATGTGGCTCTGGTTAAATCAACCTTTCTGAAATTCCATTTCTTCATGAAAATGGGTAAAATAAATATTGCCTGAACCACCAACTCTCACAAGATTGCTGTGAGGCTTAAATGATGAGTAGAAAGTCCTTTGTAAAATCAAAGGTGCAGCAGAAACACCAGCTGTCAGGGTGGAGGAACATCAGTTAACCTTCCTGGGTCCCTGCTTCTCCCAACCACAAAACCGGAATAATTAAAAACTGCCCTCCTTCCCTCTCCAGGTTGGGAGGCTCCAGTGAGCTAATGGGCATGGATGTCATACCTTGCTAAGCCCTCCATGTGGGCGGGCGGGCATGTTATTATTTTTAGAATGCCAAGTCCATTGTCTCTGGCCCGGGAACAGAATATTCTGAGAGATGAGCTCTCCTGCGTCAGCCCGGCGTCTTTGTCTCCTTTCATTACGCCAGATCCATTGCCGCCCTGGCCTTCCATTCAAGGGATACAGGGAAAGATGCTTCTGGGGACCAGTTGTTCTTGGAAGAGGGGCCAGCTTTAACAGCTGGATGAATGGAGAGCCGGGTACAGGCCTGCGTCAGAGATAGCCTCATCCCTAATTAAGGGGTTACCATGTTTACAGGGAGATGTATGTCTTTGTAAAGCTGCTCTCAGAAATGGCCAGACTAGTCGGTGGGGGTAGGAGATCCTAGATGGGTGACGCCTGGCAGCAGGGCCTGGCTCTGCCCTGGGGATTGGCTCATTTCAAAGGTCAGACAGTGCTGGACATTGCCAGACAGTCCAGGGATCTCCAGCCTCCCATTTCCATTTGTACTTGCTCCAGCATGGCCAAAGGCACACACTTCAATGTGGGGAATTGAAACATTTCAGAAGCAATCCTCTTTCCAATATATATTTATCTCCTTCTCCCTTGCTCACTCCTGGCTTCCTGGGGCCATTCCTAGAAGCTCTCAATCCCCTGCAATCCCAGCATAAATGTTAATAACTGATGTATTAGGCTTTGCACATAGGTCATAAGCTGCTGAATAGATTTCTGAGGTGGTTAAAATGGAACTGCCACATCTGTATAAGAGACAGTAAGGGGCTGTCAAACCAAGCCCCTCCTGCCAGACAGTCCCTATGGTAATTGGGAGTAAATGAAGGCTTACAGAAGGGGGAAACCTGGGGGAGGGGAGCCGGGGAAATTTGGTATTCATGCCCTGCAGAACACCTCAAGTCCTGAACCGAGGCTATTGACAGCTGTCAAAGAGGCAGGAATGGAAAAGAGCTGAAGCAAAATCCCAGCTGTAGCCACAAGCCCTTGGCTTTCAGACAGAGCCGGAGAGCAGGATTTCAATAAGTCAAGAAGCCCTCCTGGATTGAGCTCCCACTCTGAGCTGCTGAAAAACAGGGCAGAAAACCTCAGGCTAGCAGTGAGTGAGTGTGTGTGTGTGTGTGTGTGTGTATGAGTATGTTTATGAGTGTGTATGTGTATATGTATGTGTGTATGAGTGTGTGAACCTGTGTGTGAATGTGTGCATATGTGTGTATGTGTGTATGTGTGTGAATCTGTGTGTGAATGTGTGTATATAAGTGTGTGAGAGCATGTCTATGTGTGTATGAAAGTGTATGAGTATATGTGTATATGTGTGTGAGTGTGGGGGGAAGAGGGGGTCAGGATCTAAGCTTATCACAGTACTAGGACTTTTTGGGGTGCTCAGGAACAGAACAAATGAGAGGTAACCTCAGAGGCAAGGCACTAGGCACTGGGAGGCAGGGGAATTAGGGGTTTTATCAGAGGCTTGACAAAGGCCAGGGGAATGAGGAGATGGACATGAGGAGGAAGGGAGAACATTCCAGATCATGGGGGGCAGCCAGAGAAAATGCCAGGAAGGAATCAGGAGACAGAGAGGCAGGTGTGAGGAGCAGCAGGGTCCCGTGCCTGTGATCTTAGTGACCTAAGGAGCTCCCAGTGAGAGAAGTCCCTCCACAGGAGCAGGGGGCAGCTGCTTTGCCAGGGTTCCCAGAAGGGGCAAGACTCTGTCAGGGGTACAACTTGAACCCAGGTGTCCTGGTGTCTGAAGCCAGCTCTCTGTTCTCTTGAAATGTCGCCCTCTGATACTGTGTGTTCTCCTGTCAGATTCTTTAGAAACCCAGGGACACAGCCGCATGGAGACCAGACATAGAAGTAGGATTCTATGAATACAAATCACTAGTAAATTTAAGTGGTACAGACTGGTCATCCCGGGGCTTCTTCATTCAGGGAGGAGAGGGAGGCAGCTGGAATCTGGTAAGTCTCTGAGTAAAGTCTCCTGCAGCACAGGGGTTCAGCTGACCCTGGCTTTACCTGGTACCGGGAATGGAGCCCAGGAAGACTGAGGTTCAGATCCTGCCCCTGATGCTCACTAGCTACAGGACTAGGGACATGTCACCTTATCTCTCTGCCCATCAGCCTCCTCATCTGTAAAACGCAGGCCATGACCTCTAAGGTTCCTTTTACCCTGCACCTACGATCCTACGTTCCTCAGCTGACCTCATACTAATGGGGCATTCACAGGCATCTGGAAGGAAGGAGAGAATCACTTATTATTAAGGACCTATATGTGCAAGGGTCACAACAACCATGGGAGGAAGGGGCTGTAGTATGCCTCCCCTTACAATTGAAGAACTGAAGCCCAGAGAGGTTTACAGACTTGCCCAGGGTCACACAGCTAGTATCCAAGGCCAGATTGGAACTCAGGGCTCCTTGATTGCAGGCCCAGTCCTCTGCCCTCTTTGGGCCACCTTTGCTGGAGTGTGTTTACCACTGAAGGCTGCGACTGTAAAAGCTTTAAACTCTGCTTTCTGGTGTAAAATTTCACAGCCCCTGAGAGCAACAGCTATCGTTTGGATAGACCTGACTGCCTGAGTCAGCCCCACTCTCCCAAAGCTGGGCGCTGGGATGCCAGTGAGGCCTGTACCTGCGTCATCTTGTGGCCTAGTGTGATTGGACACAAGCTTTAAGCTACCGAGAATCCCTTATCTCAAATGAGATAAGCAACTAATAAACATTGACTAAGGCCTGACCTCAAACAAGGTAATTAATTAATAAGCATTACTACTGCCAAGGCAGCTAGGTGGCCCATAGGATAGAGGGCTGGGCCTGCGGTCAGGGAGACATCTTCAGGAGCTGGAATCTGGCCTCAGGCACTCCCTAGCCCTATGACCCTGAACGTGTCACTTAACTCTGCCTCAGTTGCTTATCTGTAAAAATGAGCTGGGGAAGGGAATGGCAAAGTGCTCCAGTATCTCTGCCAAGAAAATTCACCGAACAGCAAACAACCGCTATGAGTCAAGCTATTGTCTGTTTTTTGATCGATCGAGTACAGCAGATACAAAAAAAGAGAGGTGAGATAATCCTGTCCTAAATCTGGTGAGGATCTCTGTAAAGCACTTCACCTAGCATCCTGCCCCCAGTAGGTTTGCTTCCTCAGATCAGCTGTGGACCCCGATGCTTTCTTGGCAGTCCTGGAATTCTCAGCACCTTAGTGGAGATCACACTAGGAGAGGTGCTGTGGCTTCAGAGCCAGAAGGGGCCTCAGGGGCCATGTCTCCCAAAACCCTCATTGTACTGATATGGAGTGACCTGCTTGAGCTCATGTGGGCAGCGATTTGAACCCTGGTTCCCAGACGGAGATCCAGTGTTCTTCCCCTCTTGGGGCTGCCTGACCAGGAATCACCTCTAGGGGGAGCGAGGCCAGCTGCCTGCCAGTAAGACAGCAGTTATCAGCTTCTTGGCTGTTGGGCACCTAATGCAATAAATACTTGTTGAATTGAATTCCCTGGAAGACAGAAATTAATTGCGGAGCCATTTGCACCAGGCCTCTTTTCTTCCCCATGGGCGAGCCGACGGACTGGCTTGGTTCTTCGGTCCAATTACATTGCTCTGGGTAGCCTAAATTACAAATATCCTTTGATTTACAGGAAAGCTACCTTGAGCAGGTAAAGTGCTTCGGCACCTTCTGGAGAGGCTTCATGTCTGCGATGTCAATGAACAAGGCAGGACCCCAACTCTTCGTCTTCTTTTTCAGATAAAGAAAGTTCCTGAGAGGTTAAACGGTTTCCCCAAAGGCTCACATAGAGAATGCGACAGAGCTGGGCTTTGAGCCTCAGTCTCTTGACTTTGGAACCAGCGCCTTTTTCATTTCATCATGAGAATGTCATCTTCCGAGTCTTTGGAGAGATGGTGCTGAATTTACTGGCGTTAGATGACAGAGGTGGGTAGCTAGTAGATAGAATCTGTGTCTTCATAATGCTTGGGACTGAGAAGGAGAACCTCGAACACTGAACTATATCTCCCAGAAGGCTGGGTGTGGGCTCTGCCACACCATCCAAGGACATTTATGTTTTGTAGGATGCCTTGTTGGAAGAGAAGTGTTGGCATGGCTTAGGTTTAATGGGATATTCAGGGAGCAGGGGATGTGGAAGCAAAGGGTAACAGGGTTCTCAGCACTGGCATTGCCTCCAGACCATGATGATGGAAGCAAGAACCATGGCCCAGTTCCCATTCTTCTGGTTGCCACAGGCTGAGAAGAAAGACCCCAAAAGACTGCGAGGAAGGAACCCAGCAGAGCCTGCTTCTCAGTCTGGTTCCTGTGATCCTCTCTCTGTGTTGTGGGACTGAGAGAGTTAATCAGCTGGTGTTCCTGAGAGACACTGGAGGGGTGGGCAGCCCACCTGGGAATGGGGGCCAAGAATGTGGAATATCCGATCCAATTCCTTACTTAACTCTGCTGTCCTGTTTGGTTAGTGGCCCATCACTCTGATTTCATAAATTGGTTTGTTCTGGCCCAAAGTCAGTTGGATGGGGGTTCAGAGCTGTGAATGTGAATAGGCAATAGCCCAAAGAAATAATACCACAAACCAGTGAGCCGCTGAAAGGGATGAGGCACTGGAGGTGGGCGGGGGCGCAGGACTGAGCTCCGCTGTTTAATCTAAGGGCTCCTTATTATGCGAATCATATAACCACCAACAGCAGAGGGAACTTAGAAGTCAGTTCATTTCTCTAGGCCTCGGTTTCTCCATTGATAGAATAAGGGCATTGATCTTGTCCTCTAAACAGATAATAACATAGTCATTACATAAAATACTATAATGGCATAATGATAAAATAGAATAATATAGCACATAATAACGAAGCATAATAATAACACGAAATGTTATTATTCTGTGATTACCACACTGATAATTAAATTCTAGTTTCCATAAAGCACCAGCCTCATAGAATCACAGAGTTAGAATTTTAAAGAAAAGGCCTCAAAAGTCTAGTTCAGGCCATACCTAAGCAGGGAGCTTTTCTAAAGCTTCACTAACAAGGGATCATTTGCCTCTTTCTTCTAGGGCTACTGACTACCTGCTGGGGGCGCCCATAATAGTTCTGGACATGTCTAATTATTAGAAAATACTGGATGGGGAAAAAAAATCTTTCTCGGATCTTGATAGCTTATAATTCTTTTGAGAAATGTTTGTTTATTTCCTTGGAATGACTTCTGGAAATAGAGATAGACAGACAGATGGGGAGGTAGATATGTAGATGGATGGAGGGATGGATAGATGATACATATTTATGTATTACATATTACATATGTCTATACATATAAAATCTCTTAGTTGTTCATATATCTTGGTTTCCAAACATTTCTCAAAAGAATTATAAGCACCAGGTTACAGATATTTCCCCCCCAAAGTTCCAAGGGGTCATGAGTTGTACATAAGCACCAGGCTACAGCATTTAGAATTTTCCAAATCACTCATAATGAGAGAAATTTACATCAAAACACTCCTGATGTTTAACCCCACATCTAACAAATGGGCAAAGAGGAGAAAAGACAAGAATAAGTGAGTGTTGGAGGAGTTGTCTGAGGACAGGCATGCTAGTATTGTGCTAGCGGAGCTGTGAAGGATTACAATCATTTTGGAAAGCAGTATGGAATTATGCAAATAAAGTATCTAAAATGTCTACACTGTCTGAGCCAGAAATTCCATTCCTAGTCCTCTGCTCCAAGGAAGTCATCATAAGAAGAAAATCCGCGTATCCAGGGAAATACGTCCTTTTGCGGTAATGACGGCATGGAAATAAAGTTGCTTCCCACTGATTGGGGAATGGTCAGAGACCTGGGGCACATGAACTTTAATGAAATGTTACTGTGATGCAAGAATGACGAGTGTGATGAAGACAGAAAAGTATGGAAAGAGTTCTATGAACTGATGCAGACAGAAAACAGAGGCAAGAAAGCAATGTATACATTGACTGTAACAATGTAATTGGAAACCATAAGTGTAAAACATTCAAAAGTGAATACTTCATAATTACAAAGAAAAAAAGCATGACCCCAAAGAAGAAATATGAGAAGATACTTCCCCCCAAAACTCTGCAGAGGTGAAAGGTTCACAGGTATGAAATATTGCCCAATTCTTTCAGACTTTTTGACATATTAATTTTCCTAATTTTTTTTGTCTCCCTTTTTTTTGGTCTCTAAAACATTTTTTGTTCTATGGGATGGTTCTCTGGAAGAGGGGAAGGGAAGGACAATGGGAGAAAAAAAAGCAATATTAAAACAGATATTTTAAAAATTTTGCCTTCCTTTGTGCTTAGCAGAGTGCTGGACACATCTTAGGTGTTTATTGACTGACATCAGCTTGAGTCTCCTCTCTCTGGCTTCCACCGAGGTTCTACCCTCTGGGGCCAAGTCTAATAGCCCAGTGCCTGGCACATAGTAAGCGCTTCATAAATGCTCTAATTCAATCAAATCTATTTTATTGAGTTGTTGTGGGGCATAAATGAAATAATCTCCATAATGAAGGGCTCTAGAAGCACCAGCCATTGTTCTGGGGTTTTGGGGGGGGTTTTTTGGCCCCAGAAGGGGCCATGAGCTCTATGTAAGCACCAGATTACAGATACTTTCCCCCCAAAGTTCCAAGGGGCCATGAGCTATATGTAAGCACCAGGTTACAGCCACCCCACCAAAGTTCCAAGGGACCATGAGTTGTACATAAGCACCAGGCTACAGCACCCCCTCCTCCCCCCGGCTGCCTGGCCTTCCCTTGGGAGCTAACCAATCTAAGCAAGCTTTTGCTAACCAGCTCCATCTGCAAGCCCCAGAAGCATGTACCATGAAGGACTCTTTCACTCTGTCATTTCTGCTTGGATGACTTATTCTTTTTCTTTTATTCCCCACACAACTTGGCTTTTCTGCCTTGAAACTCGGCCTCCCTCCCTTTTCTGTCTCCACTGGGAGGAGAGGGTTGAATTTCCCTGCATGAGTGTTAATGTATTCCACGCCCCGTGGCTCCCTACTCGGGCTGTTCTCTCATAATTAGCTTCAATTTTGTCTGGAGTCAAGAGCAGAGCCCCTCGCTTATAACCCAGGCTCTTCTGACTGTTTTAACCTCCTGGATTTTAACCCTCCAGGAGGCACTGATATGGAATGCTCAAAGCAATGCTCATGGAGGGAAGAAATCTGGGTTCTAGCCCTCAGACTGGAGAGGAGGGGGGATGGATATAGTGCTACGTTTGGGGTCAGGAGGGTTTGAAATATCACCTCTCATACTAGTGATTGGGGCAAGGAATGTAAGTGTGAAAGCAGAGTGGGGCCAGGGGGTCTAGATGGTCCACAAGGGCCTCCCAGCCAGAAGTCTATGACACAGCTGCAGAACCCAAGTGATTAGTGGTGTGACCTGGGACAAAGGACCTCTGGAGAGACAAAGCTCTCTGGACCTCTGGAGTCCATAAATTTGTATTTTTACATTTTTCTTCACTACATCTCAATATGTATGTTGTTTATGCATTCAAAACCAGTTATTAGTGAGAAGGTATCCAAGGCTTCACTGACCTGCCAAGATACCACAAAGGTTAAGAACCTTGGGCCTAGATGGTCCTTCAGGGGCTGCCAGTGGAAAAATTCAATTCAGCTCAGCAATACTTACTATGAAGCTACTATTGGCAAAGCTGTGTTGCTGTGCTTTGGGGAAACAAAGACTTCCCCTTCCCTCTTGCCCCCCAAAATAAAAAGAGGGTTCTTTCTCTCAGAAAACTCACACATAAGGAGCCTGACATTCAACATTCAAATAAATAAAACAGAAAAATGGAGTAGAGTGCTGAAAAGCGTCGGGTGGATTGGAGAAGCTTCATGGAAGAAGGGGCATCTGCCTCGAAGTGGGAAAGAACACTAGGCTCCTGGGAGATTAGAGATGAAAAGGGAGCCCATCCCACATACACACCGGGGTGGCATGAGAAAGCTCATGTTCACTTTGGTTGGAACATAACTTCCCTGAAGCCACCGTGCTTTGTGTAAGGGGGTGTGCCTGAGTAAATTAATTACATTTTTCCATCCCACTTCAAGCAAGTGAAAACCCATCTCCATCATTCTCTAGGTGTGACCAAAGCCTGGACACTCACTCCTCCAGTGCTGAAGGAATTCTGTTCAGATTGGCTAAGGGGCTTGGTCATGCCCTCCTGGGCCTGTATAAAACCAGTGAACTAATCAAGATGAGAGATTCTAAAGATCTGAAAGGTAGGTGGGTGAATTTGAGCCAGAGGCCTGAGAATCAACCTCCTTCCATATTCCTACCGATTGAGGAGGACCATGAGTGAGCTTCAGAGATTCACAGGATCTGACTTTCTTCTTCAAGACTCTTCAGAGGAGTCCAGCCCAAAAAATACATCACACCTAAGGGGACTGGCTCTCTCTATGCTCTAGCAAAAGGCCTTTCAGGAGCTCAGATCCCATTTTGCTACACGAGCTAAGACAAGCCCACTTCCCCCTTCCTGGACTCTGCCCATACGTGGGGGACAGTATCTCAAAGACTTTTTTTCTAAGGTGGTGTTAGAATGTTTTATCCTATCTACGCCACCAGAGCAAATTCTCTTTTCTAAAAACTAATGAAGTCTGGCTGCCTAAGTGATACCACTGATTAATCAATGGGGTGAAACATACAGGTAGGGGCTTGTTAGTAGAGCTTTAGGAAAACATAGTCCAACCCCTCAAGGTCACTCCTAGAACACTGGCGTGAAATGAAGCACTACCCTGTTCGATGACCTCCTCCTCCATTCCCCAACCGTCTTCTCCTTAGGACATGACCTACAATTACCTGGTGAGGTTGGAAGAGTAAATCCAGAGAATGTGCTACATGTACAATTATGTTACCCTATGGAAATTCTATGACATAATCATGTTTGCCTCTGATTCTCTCCTTTTAATGAGTTGCAACTAGCAATATTTTCACCAGGAGCAATCAGGATGGTGAAAGATCATTCTGTTGGGGAGCGATCTGGGAGGTCTAAGCAAGCCCCGGTGCACCCCAAAGTTTTAGTGGGGCTCAAAATCTGTCAACTGATTGGGGGGAAGTACCTGGCTACCCTTGGGATTGTCACTGGGTTGAGAAGGAATGGTGTCATGGGAAGGGTGAGCAGGGAAAGAACTATTCCAGGAAAGTCCTTTTGGCAATCATTAAATTTCCCATTCTGGGGCAAAGTGCTGTCTGCCCCACCCTGGTTGCATCCCCAGTGACATCCAGGATTCTTTGAGGCAGAAATCTCTTATTAGAAAGTCTGTCTTTCTGTAGGTCTTCAATCAGGGAGAGGTAATCTATCAAAAATGAGATGCCAAGTTGCCGAGCTGGGATCAGAGAGAAGCACACATCCACTGAAAGTTCCCCCGCCACCCGCAGAGCACCAATGACAGATTCTTCTGAGAGGAAGATGCGCTTTTAAAATGCAAGTAGCATCCTGGTGGGAGAGTTAACCCACAGGAGGCTTTCGACCTCAGTGGGAATCATTCTCATGAGCTTGTTTCCCTCCCAACTGAGGACATCTGACCAGGGAGGAAATGGAGTTTTGATTGGAAAGCAGAAGGAAGGTCCCCAGGATGAAAGAGTGGCACTTAGGAAATTGGCAGGGAGAAATAGGGGTTTGCAGATGGGCAGAAGGCTGGCTGTGGGCACCCCCACTGGGCATGGAGGCGTGGAAGAGCAAACTTCTCCTGGGCCCCGAGGCATGCCCCCCCGCCCAGCCAGTCAGTGTTCTCTGGGGTCTAGGCCTGTGGTTAATGCTGGGTTAACAGGAACATGCCCTGATTCAAATCCCATTCCAAACATTGACTAGCAGGGCAACAAATGAGCAAGTGACTTAGTCCCTTTGGGCCTCATTCTCCCCGTCTGTAAACTTACAATAAGACTGTCCATAGTAATGGGGGCAAATAGGAGGTATGGTGGATCAAGTTCTGGGCCTGGAGTCAGGAAGACCTGAGTTCAATCTGACCTCAGACACTACTCTGGGCAAGTCACTTACTCTCAGTTTTCTAATCTGTAAAATGGGCCGGAGAAGAAAATGGCAAAACACTCCAGTATCTTTGCCAAGAAAACCCCAAATGGGGTCGCAGAGAGTCAGTCAGGACTGAAACGACTGAACGATGATATCCACAGTAAAAGACCCAGGTTCGAATCCTGTCTCTGGCACAGACTAGCCCTGTGATCATGCCCGTTACTTGTGTTTCAGGCAAGTCTGGGGATAGGACTCATGTTGGTCGAGGGATTTTTCCTCACAAGGGGAATGTTGCACTAAAGAAATTATAGGAAAAAAAAAAGAAATTCTAGGACCAGTTTAAAAAAACACCCCTCTCATCAGGTCGTAGTGAGTCACAAAGGAGATAACGTACAGAAATACTAAATACGTGCCAGTGCTTACGAATGTCCACTCAGGGAAAGCCCTTCTCCCCTCTTGACACTCACTGCCCTCCCAGGACCCCATCTGCAATTCCATTTAATTCAATGAGATTTCACCGAGCAGAGATTCTGATGATAAGCTTTCTGTGTGTGCCGTACTCTTCAAAGCATGTAATCCTCCTGGCAGCGTGCACATGGGTAGGTGGAGCCAGTGTGATCATGGTTACGATAACAGGTAATGGTAACTCACATTTCTAGGCTGCTTTTAGTTCATGGGTCACTGCATTGGAGCTCCACAAGAGCCCTGGGAGGGAGGGGCTGCTTTGTTCCCATTTTACAGATGAAGAAATGACTGCAGGGAGCTGTTCAGTGACTGGTCCAGGGCTGTACAACCAGTGTTTGAAGCAGGGCTTTCCCATTCCAAGTTGAGGTGGCTCTCCTCTGAAGCTCAGAGAAATAAAGGGACGGAACAGAGGTTACACAAGTGATCAGTGGTGGGGCCGAGTCAGCTGGGCTGGGTATACGGGGATATAAAGGAGTCCTCAGAAATAATCTTATCACTCTGGGACCTACTGATACCTGCGGTGTAGACATGGCAGACATGGCGTGGCAAACAAGGAGTGACAATAGTTCCATTCTAGAGGTGTCAGGAGGACACCATCTCCTAAGGTCTCTGTCCCTTCCTCACTCTCCAGAGGTCATGACCTTTTCTCTTCAGACCTTCCAGAATTCCAGAATTTTGAAGCTGGAAGGTACCTCAGTGTTCTTAATACAGCCTTAATGTAATCAGTCATTTTTTTAGCCATGTATGACTCTCTGTGACCCCATATGGGTTTTCTTGGCAAAGATCCTGGAGTGGTCTGCCATTTCCTTTTCCAACTCATTTGAGAGATAAGGAAACTGAGGAAAAGTTAAGTGTCTTGCCCAGGGTCACACAGGTAGGACGTGCCTGAGGTTGTCTTTGAACCCTGGAAGATGAGTTTATAGATGAGGCTGCCCAGCATAGTCCATACCTGGACAAAAATCTGCCCTTCCCTAAGTAACAAGGGAGAAGTAGTTTACATTTAACTTCTTGAAGACCTCCAGGGAGACCCCAAATACCTCCCAAAGCAGCCCATTCTTCTTTGGGATTGATCTCATGGCTGGGAAATTATTCCCATGTCAGGTTCCCATCATCATTCCTCACTTGGCTAATCCCTCTTCTACATGCCAGAAGACAGTCATCTCCCACACCCTCCTGATCTCAGGGCTAAATATTCCCAATTCCCCTCCTGTCCTGGTCACCTTCCTCTGGACACCCTCCAGGCTATCCAGCCATCTTCAATTCTGTTGCCCAGAACTGAATGAAATTCCCTATCAGATTCAAGCAGTATTCTGCCTGGGGCCACTTCAAACCTTAGAATCATCTGCCCTGGGCACTCAGTAAAGCAGCCCACCTCACAGTTTCCCCTTGTTATCTATAAAGTAAAGGAGGCAGGGCTGCTGATTCATCAACACAGTCCTACATCATTAATCCCTAACAACAATTCGATTTTCCACAAATAGATGTGCTTGGCCCCAATGTACAGAGCCAAGTTCTACGCAGGATTACAGTGACCCATCTGCCCTTGTACCTGACCGGAGCTCAGCTTGGGGATTGGGTTCAGTTCTGGGGACCGCAGCCCGCGTCATCCCTCTTCGAGCCAGAGCCTTCTCTCCATCGATTTCTTCCAATCTATCTTGTAGAAGGCTCATTTGCACACAGTTGCCTACATATTGTGTCCCCTGTTACACTGTGAGCTCCCTGAGAGCTGGGACTGGGATCCCCCCTTTTCTTGATATTCCCAGTGCTTGCCATGGAATAGGTGCTTAAATGTTAACTGACTGATGTTTTCAGGAAGACAGAGGGAAACAAGGACTGAGGAGGGTCTTCAGATGGTGACATTTGTCTAATTAGTGAAGGCACCAGGAATGTTTGGGCTGAAGAATAGAGGGCTTGGGGTAAGGGGAACCGGGGGGGGGTACAAAACAGAATTTTTCCAGTATCTGATTGGCGGTTACACAGAAGGGGGCTTAGCATCTTTCTGTTTGGCCCCTGAGGGTGAGGACGTTGTCAGGAGGTAAATTTAGGCTTTAAGTCAGAACATAAAACTTCCTAGGGTTGGATGACTGTTTTGTGGTAAGGATCTACTTTTGGGGGAGCAGTTGGATCAGACAGGATTCCTTCCCACTCTAAAATCCAGTGACTGCAAATCCTTCCTCCCACCCTCACTTGCAGTGTCACTAGAGGGGCAAGAAAGCCTCAATTTTCTCATCTGTGAAATGGGAATGATAATGTTACTTTTTCACTTCCCCCTTCACAAGGCAAGTGTGACAGAATGAGGTGCCTATTGGGGAGGCTGTCCCAACCAACCTTGTCTGGTGCTGGGTCAATTGCTACACTCACCAAGACCTCACGCCTCGATGCACTTTCCATCCATTATCCTGATAACACCTATGTGAGGTAGGCAGTCCATGGTTATTATTCCCATTTTTACAGTGGAAGAAACAGACACTCAGAGAAGTAAAAATGCTAGGTAGAATTTATAAAGGCTCCTACTATGTGCCAGGCACTGGTCCTGACCCAACATGACCTTATTTGATTCTCACAGCAATTTTTTGAGGTGGGCGCTTTCATTACCCGTCTTTTACAGAAGAGAAAACCGAGGCAAGCAGACGTTAAGTGACTTGCCCAAGGCTGCTCAGCTAGTATATGCCTGAAGCAGGATTTGAACTCTGGTCTTCCTGACTCCAGATCCAGTACTCTATCATCCCTGCCTCCCCTTGTGTGCCCAAGATTCCTCATTGAGACTCTATTCTGATGCTGTTTTCTCCCCGTTTCACCCATACTGTGTTACAGAAACTATGTGTGTTCAAGTCTCATTCTGAGTGTCCTTCAGATTTCTAAAACAGACTTAACACTAAGTTCAGGAACCTGCCCCACCCCCTTATCAAGTGACCAATATGTGCAGCATGCTGGCCCGAGAACTGAAACTCAGCTAAGATTGCACCCCTGCCCACATGAGGCTTCTAGTCTAGCCGGGAGACAAGGCACAGAGAAGTCTGTAGTGTTAGGAGACACAGAGAACATGCCTGGCTCATCTCAAAAGCCAGGACCGGCAGTCGGTCCACCCTTCCAGCACAGCCCTCAACATCAAAGGGCGCTCTCTGGGATTAACAGCCGTGCTGGGGGGGGAGCAGGGGGTTGTTCAATCTCTCTCCTTAGCAAATGGGTTGGGGTCGATCATCCAATTGGGGGGGAGCTCCTTGCTTCTAGGGTTGCCCCTCCATCCCAGGCTAGGGAAATCTCTCCCTTTCTTCCTGATTGGGGATGTTTTCCAGTTAGTCAGGCTTCCATGTATGGGTAAACAATGATGGTGGTGGCTCTTATCTCAGGGTCTGGTGCACAGCAGGCACTTAATAAATGTTTATTAAATTGATGAGGATGAGGATGATGATGATGATGAGGAGGAGGAGGAGGAGGATGATGAACAGAAAACAGGATCAGATCTCATAGCTGGGTTAATCAAAGTGTCTCCTCCTACAGGGCCTTCTCTGACTACCGTCCCCCTCCACCTTTTTAGCACCCTTGACTCTCTGTAAGTGCTGGATTTTGAATCTCTTCTAGTCTTATCAATCTGTGCATGTGTAATTTCCCACCAGGAGCATGGAATGTCCTGGTGTGTGAGCACTCTAATTTCCTTTTGTCTTTTTAGATCCAGAATCTAGTGGATTATTGGGCACACAGAAGATGCTAAATAAGTGTTTAGAGAATTGAACTGAATTTAATTTGACTTCATTTTAGAGCTTGGTAAATTAATGTGGTTTTCTCTAGGTCTGAGTTCACACCTGTTTGGTTCCTGACGTGAGTACATACATGCACACACACACACACACACACACACACACACACACACTTTGTCAAGTGGTCAGGGTTTTATATCCAGATGTTCACAACCCTTGGAAGTGATCTCCAGCCTGGTGTTGGACAGCTCCAGTCAGCCTGAGGGAGGGCTGGGTCAGGAGCAATTTGGAGCATACCAGACTGCCCAAGGAGCGGGCCACTCCCCAGGGGAAAGCAGAGAGAAGGAGCAGGCATCCCAGAGACTCATTACTTCTGTCTCCTGATGTCTTGCCTTCCTTCCCCTCCACGCCCCTTCCCAGAAAAGCCCCCACATTGACGACAGCCTCAGCAGCAGGCAGGGCTCAGCTGGTGTTTTCCGACTCATGGGGTGGAGGCTGGGATCCCCCATGGTTTCTCACATGTGGAGCCTACAAGCTCTGGGTCCAATATAGAAACATTCTTATCCTGACACAGCCCCATCTTCAGCCTCTAATTCATTCTCCAATCTGAAATTAGTTAAGGCAGAAGGCATGGGTTTGAATCTTGACTCTATCTCGTCCTACCCTGATATAGTGAAAAGATCATTGGCTATCTGGACAGAGGACCTGAGTTCAAATGTCACTTCTGACAACTCACCAGCTGTGTGATTTGGGGCAAGTCATCTAACGTTCTCTGGGCCTCAATGTCCTCATCTGTAAAATGAGGGACTTGGACTAGAGGCCTCATAGAGCCAGCTCCAAATTGGTGATGCTCTGACCTGGTTTGCTTCAGCCAGTCACTTCCCTTCTCTGGGCTCAGTCTCCTCCTCTGTAAAACCGTACCTAATCCTTAAACTATTGGAGCTATCCAGCCCAATAGGGAACAGGCTTCCTTAGGAGGTAATGAGTTTTCTCTTAAAGCCAAGGCTGATGCCCACTGGCTGGCATGATGTAAAGGGCATTATTTTCAGGTATGGATTGGACCAGATAATCTCCAAAGCCCCTTCCAGCTCAGCCTATTGTCTTAGGAGCAAAGCCTTCTCAGGAACCAAATGGAAGTTAAACACATGTGTCATAGGGTAGGAAATGCCTTCCTGGGTTGGCTCGGATCTAGGGCTACAGACTCATACTAAGGAGCATTTGAAGGAACCTGGAGGAAGGACTCCTTTTTTTGTTTGTTTTTTTTTATATTTTCAGGAGCTGGCAGTGTCTGGCTCATGCTCAGTGCATAATAAATGCTTACTGAATTGCCTTCCTGGTCTCAGGGACCCAAGAGTTCATTTCTCTTATGGGACAAGTACAAAGGTTCACTCTGTTGGAGGTGGGGGGATGCAGGATGGTCTTGAGGTTCTAAGAACACTCTCTCACATAGGTAATAGACTCTTAGGAGGCACAGAATTGGGAAATGTTAAGAGACAGGTGCTCAGCTCAAACTTCACCCATTCCAACTTTGTCCCCAAAGTGCTGGGAATTGATTGGTGCTCAAGAAGTCAGCTTCTGGGTGGCACCCTGGGGAAAACTCCTGTCTCCCGAATGTCAAGTGAAGCTTCTCCAATAGCCCCAGGTGGACCCTAAACCAGAGGTGCTCCCTCAGTACCAAGACGATCTGGTCAGGTTATGTATCAGCAGTGAAACTGTGCATCTCCCCTTTCCCCAAGGCTAGGCAGCTGTGCTTTCTTTCCAAGGCTGTCCAGCCTGTGCATCTGAAGAGAATGTTCTTGTCATCATCTCTTTTCTCTCTGTCTCTCTTCTGTCAGTGTCTGCATGTCTCTGTCTCTGCTGCTCTGTCTCTCTATTTGTCTGTCTTTGTCTCTCTACATCTCTGTCTTCTTCCCAGTCTCTCCTTGGCTACTGATTCCTTACTCATTACTTACACAAATGTCCAATTCACAATTAAAAAAGCAACAACAACACACCTTTTACCCAACTTTAGATCATTGCTCTCTACCTCTCATGCCTTTTACAGACACATTCCTAGAAAGACCCATCTACACACTCACCTCCACTTCCTCAGTCTCTCAAACTCAGGCTTCTCAAACCCTGAGGTCTGACTTCTGAGACCCTGACTTAGTGAAGGCTGCTCTCCTTGAGGCTGCCAGCAATCCCTCGACTGCTGAGAGCAATGGCCTTTCCTCTGGTTTGCTGCAATTTGGTGCATTAGCAGCCACTCCTCTTCCTAGGTCCTCTTTCTTCCCTTGGTCCCCATGCTAGTGCTGTCCCCTGCTCTCCTACTTCTCTGCCTGCTGCTATGAGGTCTCCTTTGCTGGATTAACATCCATCTCTTGGCTCTTAGCATGAGCGTCCCCAAGGCTCTGGCATAAGCCTTTTTCTCTTCTGTGTCTATGCTCTCCCCCATGGTGAACTCATCAGCTCCTATGTTATCTCTACATAAATCATTCTCAAAGCCATTTATCCAACTCCACTCTCTCACTGAGTTCCAGTTTTACATCACAAGCCTTCTGCTAGGCAGCACCCCTTGGGAATCCTGTTGGTACCTCAAACTTAACAAGTCCAAAACGGAATTCATTATCTCCCCCTCTAACCCATCTATCTTCGAAATTTCTCCATGTCTATTGAGGCCTCTACCATGCTGAAAGGCACCTAACTCTGTAACCTGAACAACATTGTCTTTCTTCCTCACTCCCCAAATGTACTCCACTATACACCTGCTTCTTTCTCCCTCCCTCCCTCCCTTCCTCTCTCTCTCTCTTTCTCTCTCTCTCTCTCTCTCTCTCATTTTACTCAGTAAGCATTTATTAGAGCAATCTTGGAGTAGAGAAGAAATTAATAATAATAATAATAATTCTTCCATGAAGGAAAGAAAAATGCCTATTTTCTGAGCTCTATGCTCTCCTATGGGTCTCTGCCCAGACTGCTGTCAGAAAAATAGATGGCAGGCATGTGGGGAAAAAATAATTTCCTTTGTTATCCGAGCCAGACCAGTGATGATCTAGCTTCTTAATAGAGTACCTAAATGGGCAGCTGACACAAAGAGAAAACTGGGCCAAGTTCCACTTAATTTAATTAAATGCAAGTAACATTTACCAAGTCCCGCCTCTGCGTAATGCACTGTGCTTGGCATTGGAGGTGAGTATGCAAAGAGAAATAAGGCCAAGTCCCTGGTGATGTTTAACCTGGTGAAGGGCAGGTGTTAGGGAGACAGGACAGTGACTTCTGAGTATCTGCAAGGTTGCCACGTAGAAGAAGGATCAGGTTCACCCTGCTTGGCCCCAGGGAACACAACCAGGAATGGTGAGGGGAAGGGATGTTGAAGGAGATTTTGGATTGGGAGAAGGAAGCACTTCCTAGGAATCAGCACGAGCTCCACAATCTCCTAATGCTTTCTATTGCTGGAGGCAATCAAGTCCTTTCTTAGCTGGAAGGCCACCTCTCAGGAAGATCCTGGAAGGGAATCCTTCACTAGTGGAGGTTGGCCATCTCCCGGCTCTAGGCATCTGTGACTTGACCGTGGTCTCTGATGAGGAGCATAATCACAGCTAGTATTTAGGGAGCATGTTGAGGTTTGCCAAGTACTTTGTCAATATCATCTCACTGTATCCCTATGACGGCCC
This sequence comes from Pseudocheirus occidentalis, assembly GCA_028646575.1. NCBI lineage: Eukaryota > Metazoa > Chordata > Mammalia > Diprotodontia > Pseudocheiridae > Pseudocheirus > Pseudocheirus occidentalis. The sequence continues at coordinate 7,981,219 of CM053593.1, read as the reverse complement.
TGGGACGTATGTACTGTTAATATCATCCTTGCCCCTCAGAATCCCTCGTTTTCTTCAAAAGCACCACTTTCTACACAGTATCATAGATCCAGAGCTGAAAAGGATCTTAGAGGTCTTCTCCGCCAATCCTTTACAGATGAAGAAATAAACGGGCAGGGAGGCTAAGGAAATCTGTCCAAGGTCACATGGGTATCAGGTGGCAGTGTCAGAATTTGAACTCAGGTCACCTGGATATAAACCCAACATTCTTTCCTCTCCATTTTTCTGTCTCCGAAATGCTGCATTGGCCAGAAATTGAACTTGGGTCAACTGCTTGGAAGGCAGCTGTCTTCAACAGAAGCCAGTGCCTCCAGGCCACAACTATTAACAACAATGAAGACAACAGTTACACAACACCTTAAAGTTTACAAAGAATTCTGCATTTATTTTGTGTATGTTCACACGTGTACCTGCTCTCTCTCCTGATTAAATGTACCTTAGAGTTCATTTCTGTCTTTGTGCCCTCAGCACCTAGGACAGCACCCGTCCAGTAGCCCTACTTGGGAAATGCTTCTCAGAGGATGAATGGGCCTCCCTACTGCTCTCTGGGCAGCCCATCCTCTTGGTTCTTTTCCCCACTCTTGAGCCATTTCTCTGTGCTACCACTATTTTTTTCTGGTCATTCTTACCCTTAAGAGTGAACGTTCTCTGCGTTCAGTCCTTGGTCTTTCTCTCTTCTCTTTCCTCGACAGTTTCAATCACTGCGGAGGAGACGTGGGACAGAAGGTGTACTATGAATTGGTTTACCTCTAATGCCTCCTTCCACCATTTCCTTCTGTAACATTAGGAAAACTGATTTAGTCACTTTGCTGCAGTAACCATGCTCTTGGGCTCATCTCTGCTTGAGTGAAGGTCTTTGTGGTAGGCACATTGTGTGTTCTGACCCTTAGGAAACTATTCCCGTATTCCTTGGGGGAAGATGGTGGAAAGCATGACAAGTGTGCGTGGGGAATGGGGGGGAGATGAACCCAGGTCTCCCTGAGCCCAGGTCTAGCATTTTACTCGACAGACAGAGGACCCTCCCGCTTCCCTCCCCCCCTCCTAGGCCCTTCCCACGCAGTTCAGCAGCTGCTTGCTCTCTGTTCTTCCACTCCGGCAGCTGTTCCCACTCTGCTTTGTTTCTATTTTCTCCCCCTAAAGAATAACCATTAAAAAAACTCTCCAAAAATAAACTTTAGTTTTAAAATGAGGCTGTTATTTGTTGTCTCAAAACAACGAAGAGACTGAACTTTTAAGAAATGGCTTCCCTTGCTGCTCCACCCCCAGGACTGAATGAGGGACTAACGTGTGGAAGGGGCTGACTTTATCTTCCTCTTGGGCCTCTTTACCTACTTGGAGAGGAAATAGGATCATAGATTTCACACTGGAGAGGACTTTCGAGGTCATCGAGTCCAACTCGACTCTGCTGACGAGCAAACTGAGACCCAGAGAGGGTAAGGCCCTTATCAGAGGCCACATGGATAAGCAGGAAGATAGTACCCTTAAGTGTCTGTTCCTAATGCCTAGGACAGTGCCTGGCACATGGTGCTTAAGGGATGCCTGCTGAACAGAAGTGAAGTCGAGTGGCAAGGAGGACCCAGAGCATAGCACGCAGTCCCTTCCTCTAATGATCTGGAGCCAATTCCCAAACCTTCCCCAAACCTCAGCTCTTCAACACGTGTGTTTGTTTGGGTGCTTGTGTGTGTGTGTGTGTGTGTGTGTGTGCATTGGTGTATGCATGGCACACATGTGTGTGTGCACATTTGTGTATGCACATGTGTGTGTGGGGTGCGCATGAATATGTGTGTCATGCACGGGCGGTCTTCCCAACTCTGACAGTAAACTTCCTGTAGTCAGGGACTGTCTTTTTGTTGTTGTTTTCCCAGTGTTTAGGATGGTGTCTGGCACATAGTAGGTACTTAATAAATGTTTATTGACTGGCTGCTCCTTTAAAGGAGGCTTATAATTTCCTGAAAGATGCCCAGCCTGGAGTCGGGAAGATTTGAGTTCAAATCTCATCTCAGACACTTGCTACCTATGTGATACTGAGCAAGTCATCTCTTCTCTGTCTGCCTCAGTGTCCTCAACTATGAAATGGGCACAGTTACAGCACCTACCTCCCAGAACTGTTTTCAGGACTGAATGAGACACTATATACACATAACATTAAACACACAGCAGGTGCTTGACAGACAATTGTTTCTTTCCTCCCTCCTCTTCCTTTTAAATTCTGAACCAGCTTCCCAAATGCTAAATTTCTATTCCTAAGCCGAGGTCTGTCTCTCTCCTACTTAGGAAGCATCCATGGCTCCCTATGGCCTCTAGGATAAACTGCTATCTCTTCAGCTCAGCATTTAAAGCCCCTCCCAGCCTGGCTCTGGGAGGACTATGGGCACAAAACCTCATACTGGGGCTATTTTGTTTCTATCTTTGGGTCCCCGATGCCTATATCTTACAGGGCATGGTACGGAGTAAGCATTTAATTAAATCTTGTTGAACTGACTAGAGCTGTGGATAGTCCCCTGGTATTTCAAAGATCAATAGTACAGTTTTCAAAGGGCATCATATTGACCTCTATGACTGCGCTCTCAAGATGGAGAGGACTTGGGATCCATCCATGAGTTGGATGACTGCCTGAACTAGGGAGCTTTGTGGCATGAGGGACAAGGGGATGGGGACCAGAAATGATGACACGGTGCACTTTACAGAACTTGGCCACTGACTTGACATGGAATGTGAGGGAAAGGGAAGACTCAAGGTTGCCTTTGGGGTGGGGAATCTGAGTGTTTGGAAGATAGAAGTATCCTGGACAGAAGTCAGGAAGTTAGAAGAAAGGGTTAGGAGGAAGAAAAATGGCTTCTTCTGGGGACATGTTGAATGTGAGATGACTGGGGAACATGCAGGTGAGAATGTCTACCAGGAAGAGGGAGATGAAGAGCTGGATATCAGTTGATCCAGTCAACTCTTCTCTGAGGTCAAGTTTGTCCAAGTCAACAAGCATTTCTCAAGTGCCTACTATGTGATGGGCACTGTGCTAGATGCAGGGGTTATAAAGAATGTCAAAAATGGCTCCTGCCATCAAGGAGCACACAGTCTAACCAATCAAGCACCTACTATGTGCCAGCACTGTTAGGCCCCAGAGATAAAAAACAAAAAGGCAACAGACATTGCCCTAAAGCATCTTACAATGTACTAGGTGAACAACACATATTTCAAGCAGACAAATACAAGGTCATTTCAGAGAAGAAACAGAGCAGCGGTTGGGGGTTGAGGTCAGGAATGAGGACAGACCTCGGGTACATAGGAGATGACATCTGAGCTGAGCTTTAAGGACGAGAGGGATTCTAAGGAGCAGTGCTAGAGAAGGATGAGGAAAGGGTGCAGAGCATGTGCAAAGGCACGAACATGGCAGATGGACCATCGTATTAGAGGGGATGAAATTGGCTGGATTGTAGCATGTGCAAAGGGGAGTAATATGCAATGAACTTGGGAGGGCACTACAGGAATGACTATCTCCATTCTACAGATGAAGGAGCAGGTTTAGTGAAGTGAATGACTTGCCCGGGGAAGAGTAAGCATCAGAGGCAGGATCTGAACCCAGGTTTTCCTGATTCTAAGGCCAGGAGTCTCTGTACTCCACCATACTGTCTCTTCCATCCAACAAGCTTAATAAATGCTTGTTGAATTGAAGTGAATCACTCCCCCTTTAGATTTCTTTTTTAATGAGGAAAATGATTTTTCTTTTCTAGCCAATAAGACTGTATTCCCTCTGGGAACATTACCCAGTTGTGAACCATGCCTCAGCCTCTGTTTCAAGGAGCAAACAGATGAGTCGATTGACTGGGTTAATGTTTGAGTTGCCAACTTAAGAGTCAGAATAGGCTGCCCAGAGAGAGGGAACTGAGAGATGGTGTTAGAGGAAACTCAGACTCCCCCTCCTTCCCCCAGCCTGGCCGATGTGCCTTCTGCTGGCAAGTTTCCCCTGTAATGAAATGGTACAATTATCCCAGACCAGGCTTCTGACTCATAACTTTATCCTCCATGACTCCTTGCTGGCTGAGAGCAACAATATTTCATCCCTGCTCCACTTAAGTCCTGAAAATTAAACCCAGAGCATTCTCTTTGCTGCTCTCCCTTCCTCACCATCTCCTACCCCCACAGGGTCATATCTAGGAAAGGAAAAACAGGCTGGCAGCGGGTGAACTGCAATTGAAACTCTGTCCAACAGCATCTATCTCCTTGCTTCTGAAAATGGAGTTCTGAGTTGATGGAAGCCACAGAGCAGTTTTGCCTGTAGCAACCAGGCAAAGTTACCTCTTCTTTGTCATCCTAAGGGCTGGCAGGGCAGGGGTGGAGGGGCTGGGGGGATGGCCAGAGAGTCATGTTGTCTCCCCATTCCTACATTCTCAATGTTCCCGTTCAGTCTTTTACCCTCTGGATCTTTCAAAGAGCATTTAATAAATGTCTACCAGGTGCTACAATGGAAAGAGAATAGAGAATGGACCTTAAAATGAGTCAATAAATATTTTTGAAGTACCTAGGCTCTAGGCATTGAGGTAAGTTCTGGGAATGTAAAGAAAGGCCTGACCTCAAGGAGCTCACAGTTAAGAGGGAGAAACAGGATGCAAACAGCTACAACCAAAGAACTAGAACCAGGAGAAAATCAACAGCAGGGCACCAGCAGCATTAAGGGGAATGAGGAAAAGCTTCTCCTAGAAGACAGGGTATCAGCTGGGGCTTGGAGGGAGCCATCAAAGCCAGGAGACAAAGAGGGACAGTGTTCCAGGCATCAGGGACAGTCAGAGAAAATGTCAGGAGCCAAGAAATGGACTGTTTTGTTTGTGGACCAGCAAGGAGGCCAATGTCACTGCACATAAGGGTATGTGATAGAAGTGAGGCATGAGAAGACTGGCAGGACAGGAGGTGGCTGGGCGAAGAGGGACTTTGAATATTAAGCAGAAGCTTTTGTATTTGATACAGAGCATCTGCATGATGGACAGACAAGGGGACTGGGCTGGCAGCAGTCACCAAAGCACATGTTTGGGGGTCAGGAAGCAAGTCTTCACTTTACCCCAGTCCCAGAGCCAGGATCTTAACACTGAACAGCAGGACGATTTAAAGATTGTAAAGGATTTTATCAAGCAATATATATGGATATGTTACATTTGGGAGGTTCCTGAAAGTCTGCGTACAGTGCATAGATCACTACACATCAAAGCTAAAATCAGAAGCACTAAAAAAGGGACAGCTAGGTGGCATAGTGAAGAGAGCACCAGCCATGGAGTTAGGAGGACCTGAGTTCAAATCTGGCCTCAGACATTTAACACAAAACTAGCCGTGTAACCTTGGGCAAGTCACTTAACCCTAACTGCCCTACATTCCCCCACCTCCAAAAAGCAAAAAAAAAAAAAAAAGGTACTCAAAAAAGAAGAAAAGTATATGGCATATAACTGAGCAACTTAAGAAGTAATAAGAATGTGTAATGGACAAAAGAAATTATATTTTCACTTACTATGATAATTTTGTCCAGAATTTCAAGCCGCATAAATTAGCTGTCATGATAAGGAGACCTTATTGGAGTGGCATGCTAGCAAATGCTTAACAACCAGCTCACAGGGTGGGAAGAGGGAAAAGGACAAATAACATACTTTTAAGTTTAATGTTCGTATTCTTAACATTTTCATCATCATCATTAATGTCTAGAAATCAACAAAAAACAATAAATTAAGCTGTGATTTGTAGCATTCGCCAGTTTCCAAGGTATAAATGATCATGGTATATACGCTCAAAGTATAAATTCTAATATATTAAATCTTCACAACTGACTTTCCTAAGGGTACAAGTTGGCTCCACCACACCTCTATCTAGGCGGTCCCCAAATACTTAGCAAACATCTAAGTCAAAGTCAACACCAGGTTAGAACATGAAATAATTTGTAAAATCCTACAGTGAAGGATGACAGGCAATGATAAGCATTAGGATCTCAGTAAGAGGGGAAGCAAGGTGTCACACTAGTTGCTGCTGGGTTTTTTTGGTTTGTTTGTTTATTTTAAGTTTGTTAAGATATCTAACTAAGCAAAGTTATCCCAAGAATATTCTAGGATGAGAACAGAAGGACTGCCAACTAAAGAAAAGTGGGAAAGAAGAGCAAAAGTCATCAAAATGAGCTATTTCCTCCATTAAGGTCAAGGGCCATGTGGACCCTAACATCAGTTTCTGATGTAGGAAGAAACAGCAGAAAGGCAGATGGATTGGACCAAATGTCTATAGAGGAGATCTGTGATGGAAGGGATAGAATCATGAGTTTATTAAGGAACCAGGGTACTTCAATGAGGGGAAGACAGCAAAGGCACAGGAACAAGCCCAGACCTTATCAATACTGAAAAAGCTGACCAAGAGAACACGCCTGAGAACAGACCCACAAGCTTACTCTTTCATTTGCACAAAGTCTTTATGAGGGTCATCTACACAGGAACCAAGGGTAGACTCATAAATGGTACTGCCTAATAGAACACACCTGCACTCGTTCACAATTAACGGAAAGATGGAGCGAAGATCCCATTCTCTCCTTCCTTATTGATTAGGAAAAAGCACTTGAGTTGGTATAACAAAACTCTATCTTATCTATCGAGGCTTTTAACCAAAGATACCTCCCACTCACCTATCAAGAGCTTTCAAGATTCCTTGGAAAATGAAAGAAGGAATAGAAATAATCCCATTCAATGACTCTCTGATAACAAACATCACATGAAGTACAAAACAAGGAGTGGTAGGCCCACCCACAATACTCAACTCAGCAGTGATTCCAGGTCAAAGGTCCTCAGACCAGGCCCCAAGATAAGAGGAAAGGAGAGGCTTTATAAATATTAATATGACACAGGGGACAATGGTTGGCATTTAAGAGAGTGTACTCAGGCTGTGCCATGTGACCAGTGAGTACCCAAGAAGATCAGATATAAAAGACATTGTCAAGGAATTCTTTGAGAAGAAGAGAAGATGAGCTTGTCATGTGACAAGAATGAGGCAAGAGAAGCAGCCAGGAGGCCTCCCTGCCACCCTGCTATCCTCAGGAGAAAATGAGGAAGGCCTCCAGAACGTTGAGTGAGCTCCTTCGTGGCATATTGTTGGGAAGATATGGGCAAGGCAAGAAGGCATGGGCAGACATGGATAAACTATGGCCTGCACCACTGAAACTCTCTAATGGATGAGATCGGAGATCTATTTGTGTATTTGAGAATGTTTCATTATTTTAATTGCATGTTTAAGACTTATTCATGTGCTGTTACAATACGGGACTCAAACAGGTTTCTAGCAAAATAAAATTGAGTAGGAAAAATGTAAAGATTTATACGTGAGTTCAAAGAATCAATTTCATAATTACAAGATGAAGGACATTTCGAGATGAAATGGTTTGATAAAGATCTGAATGTCTAGGCGGATTGTCAGACAACAGGGCAACTTGGTAGCTGAGCAAACTGACATGATTTTAGGCTCCATTTTTAGAAGGACAGTGATAAACTGAAGAGCAAGGGGAATGGCGAAGGATTATACAGGCCATGTGAAGACCAGTCAAAAGAACAGGATATGTTTAGTTTAGAGAAAGAGGGAATTAGGAGGGACATAATTACTGTCTTCAGGTCTTTCAAGAGGGATTAGATTGGTTTTCTGCCGTCCCAAGGGGTTTGATTTTTAAGATGTTTGATGTCTGAGATAAAGGTTCCAGCAATCAATGCTATCAACAAGTAGAATGTGCAGCCTAAGGAGGTGATAGGTTTTCTTTAAGGAGGGGCTATATAATAAGGTAAAGGAGGAATAATTACCAGAGGGAAACACTAGAATTAAAAGAGGTTGGGGAAGGTGGGACTTTAGTCGAGACTTAAAAGAAGCCAGGGAAGTCCTTAGTCAGGGTGGAGGAGGGAGAGCATCTCAGACATGGGGAATAGTCAGAGAGAATGTCTGGAGAAGAGAGACAGAGAGTCTTATTCATGGAGCAGCCAGAAGGCCAGTGTCCTTGGATGGAAGAGTAAGAAGGGGCTAGGTTCTAAAGGACTTTGAATTCCAAATAAAGGAGTTTCTGTTTTATCCTGGAGGCAGTAGGGAGCCATAGGAGTTTATTGAGATAGGATGACATGATCAGACCTGTGCTTTAGGAAAATCACTTTGGTGGCTAAATGGAGGATGGACTGGAGAGGAAAGAGACCGGAGGCAGGCAGACACCCCACTTCCCTCCACTGAAGCTATTCTGCCCCAAGGAGGGAGTGGTGTCAGAAGAGAGACGTGAGTGTTTTGTAGAGAAAAGTCAAAAGTGAAATCAACAGGCCTTAGCAATAATTTGGACATGGGGCAGGGAGGTAGGTAGGGGTGTGTGTGTGTGTGTGTGTGTGTGTGTGTGTGTGTGTGTGTATGAGAGAGAGAGAGAGAGAGAGAGAGAGAGAGAGAGAGAGAGAGAGAGAGAGAGAGAAAGGAGGAGAAGAATCTAGGATAACTCTGTGGTTGGAGGATGGTGATGAATCCTCTTCTGGACATGGTGAATTTAAAATGTCTGCAGGGCATCCAGTTTGTAATGTCTGAAAAGCAGTTGGAGATGCAGAACTAAGATCAGTGGAGAGACTGGAGTCATAAAGGTAGATTACAGAACCATCAGCATAGTGATTAAATCCTTGGGAGCTGATGAGACTGTTAAAGAGACTGGTATGGGGGGAGGAGAGAAGGAGTCCCTGAGGGATGTATACAGTTAAAGGTGAGTGAAAGGACCAGGTTTCTGGCTCCCTGGGACCTCAGAGAGTCGCTCTAGATTGGGGCTATCCACTAGGCAGTAAAAATGCACTCTGGTTGGTCTGCTGAGGATCACAAGAGTTTTTCTTTTTGCTTTTTTTTGGAGGGGGGAAGACAGGACAATTGGGTTTAAATGACTTGCCCAAGGTTACACAGCTAGTATGACAAGTGTCTAAGGCCGGATTTGAACTCAGGTTCTCCTGACTCCAGGGCCAGTTCTCTATTCACACCCACCTAGCCGCTCCAAGGTTTTTGTTTTTTTTTTCATTTGGGGAGGGAGTTAGGGGGTGGTGGATGGGGTGTAACAAGGAACTGGTCAATAGGGATTCAGTACTCTGAGCATGAGCCGTGTTCAAAGTCTGCTTCCAAATGATTGGGATGCTGGTGGTTTGTGAGCATACTTCTGGGAGTTTGTGATGGTCCACAACAGAGGAGCCCTGCCACCATATTAGAGCATACATAGGGATTCTGTGACTGTTTTTCATCCATTTATTGTCTGGTGAAGAAAAGCTTTTTAAATTGACTGTTGAGCTGGAAATGGTTAAGTAAACAAAAGGTGCTAAGCAGTCAAATCCCTCTCATGACCTCAGTAAGTGAGAAAGAAATGGTGGAAGCTTTTGGGTAGGGAGTTGGGGGTGGTGGTGCCAGGAATAAATGATACTTGAATTTCTTTGATCTCCACTGGGTTATTCCATCCTGCTCTATTCTAAGAGTGTCTGAGTTAGAGTGGACCAGATTGTGGCTCTGTGAGCTTTGAAAGGTCAGGAGACCCAGCAGGGATTCAGCAGCCAAGCCCTGGAAGGATCCAGCCCCAAGAAGTAACGGATCTGACCCATTCCAGGAGTGGATGGACCCAATGCCCAAGATGTAGTCTGCAAGTGAGGGAGCAGGTCCTCACCTATGGGCTAAGCCACACTTGAAAATAAACTCAGCCATGGAAATATTGTATGGCTACCCCTTTAAGTCCCACTCTGCTCTGCCTAAGGACTGAGGAGAGACGAGATGCTCCACTTTGGGGTGGGGGGAAGGGTGCTTTGTGTGTGTTGGTTTTTTCTATATCCTTTCAGTAAATATTCCTTTGTAAAAGCTAATTGATATTAATTGCTTATCAGCGATGTTGGGAAGATACCAGCTTGTTAAAGGCCACTAGGGAGATGCTAACTGTAATTGGAAAATGATATTGGAGCAACTTCCTGAGTAATTGATATTGGCAGGAACGTCTTGGAAAGGGGGCTTGAGCTGATGACATTAGAAGGGGTTCTCCTAGAACCCTGTGGGGAGAGAGATTAGTAGACTGGCTCTGAAGACTTGACTCCCCCCCCCATATTGAGAGTTGAGAGCATGTACCAAGAGCTAATGGTTACCCCTAAAGCTCTATCAAAATTTGAGCTGTTTTTCCCCCATATAAATATATCTCAATTTTTGGAGAATGGAAGCTCCATCTTCTAGATCTGAGGGTAACAATTCACACCTCTCTTGCCCAGCCCTTCATTAATTAATAACCTCCAAATAGCTAAGTTAAGAGTCAGGCTCATGGTAAACAGGGAAATACAAAGTGAGTTGTTTTATAAGCCTTGGAAAAGATCTTCAGAAATCCTCAAATGAAAAGAAAAAAGAGACCATGGCCTCCAGATATCACATCTCTCCAGTTAGCATTGTTTAAGGATGCCTCTTTCTCCTTCCTTCCAAATCCTTCCACCCAGAGGTCACTAGAACACAAGCAGTTAATCCCTGGTCATCTCAGGAGCCCCTCCCTCCCTCACCAATCTCCAGGAAACCAAACTGTGGAGTATTAAGGAGAGACTTCTCATTTTCAGCTTCTGGGTGGATGGCCTAGTTGCCTTAGGAATTCTAGGATTGTAGGTCAAAGCTTGTTTTTGAGGCTGATTCAAGGGACTGACTTCTGAGAAAAGATGAGAGGAGCCACGCCGGCCGTGGCTTAGTCACGAGGAACCTGGAACATACCGGAGTCTAGGCCAATCACTCTCATTCTTAACTTGTGTTAACAATTGCTCGCCCCAAACTAACATTTATACATTGCTTTAAAGTCTGTAAAAACTTTCTGTGTGCCATCTCAGCTCATGTCACAACAACTCTTAAGGCAGGTGCTCATTATTATAAATATTTTACAGCTGAAGTAGCTGAAGCTGCCCAGGGACAGCTTCAAGTTTGGGTGTCTGAAGAGGGATTTGAACTCAGATTTTCTTGACTCTAAATCTAATACTCTCTCTGTTGCACCACCTAGCCGTAGGGATAGAAATGGCCCTATTTAACCCAGAGAGGGGCTGTTAGGAAGTATTGGAAATAGGAGATGATCTTCAGTGAGTCAGTCAGTCAATAAATATTTATTAATACCTCCTATTGCCAAGCTCTGTGCTCACCACTGGACATAAGGAGGCAGAAGGAGCTTATGCTCCAACAGGGAAAACAACAAGCAAATATGTTGGTTGGTCAGTCACGTCTGGTTCTGGATCAATTTGCCATTTCCTTCTCCAGTTCATTTTATAGGGAAGAAACTTAGGCAAATGGGGTGAAGCGACTTGCCCAGGGTCACTCAGCTAAGAAGGGTCTGAGGCCGGATGTGAAATCACAAAGATGAGTCTTCCTGAATCCAGATCCAGCCATCTATCCATTGTATCACTGAGCTGCCTATACTATGTATACATGTACATGTATGTATACGTGGGTAATAAACTATATACATACTATGTATGGTTATGAGTACCTAATACACACATATGTTATATGTTTTAGAGGGAAAGAAGGAAGGAAAAAAGAAAAAGGAAGAAGGATAGAATGGAAGGAAGGAAGGAAGGAAAGAAAGAAAGGAGGGAGGGAGGAAGGGAGGAAGGAAGGAACGAACGAACGAACGAATGAATGAAGGAAAGGAAGAAAGGAATAAAAAGAAAAAGAAAGACCCCACCTCTGGGCTCCCACTCCTGACTCACAATGGCAGGATATATCCTTTTAGAGGAAAATGCCTAATTTTTCCTTTAAGGTTCTAGGGCTAAAAATGAGGGATTAAGGTTTTCTCATACTGTGATTCATGAGCTCCCATCTGGTAAGCTACCCATTATTAATCAACCAGTAGAATTCTATTAGGTTTTAGACAAGAGATTTACAGAATAAGGACTATTCCAATTTCCCTACCCTGATCAATGAATAAAAGGAATGAGTAAAATGCTATCATTACTGGACAGAGAAGCCAGGGAAACAGTGTCATCAAGTGGGAGTCAGGTCTCAGAGAGAGCCAAGATATAAATGAATGTCAAAGGAAAAGGTTTAGGATAAATGAAAACTCATTACCTATGGGGCAGGTACTCCAGAGAGCACAGCAAAAGGGGTGGGTAATTTTAGAATTGGACATCACAGGAAGCAGAGGTTGGGTTGAGGGGGATGGACAGTGAGTAGTGGACAATAGGTTATATTATACATTATACATAATGACAGTGGGGGGGGAGGGGTGGTTCAGGATCACTGGGCTAGGAAGAGTATTACCAGGTAAGAGTTTATTAACCACTGCCAGATGAATTTGTAGTTCAGCTTCAGGGTGTTGTTTTCTTGGGGTATTAGAAGTTCAGGAAAGGGGACAAATTGGGAAGCTGATGGAACATGTCTCTCCTAGCCCTACATGCAGACAAGACCAGAAGATAAGTGGAGAGGGTAGGAAGGAAGGCAGCTCTCTCTTCCCCTGACAGCAGAAAGGGGCTGGGTCAGGAGGCAGGCATGTGATAGAATGGTGTTTCTATGATCAGTCACTTTAGGAGGATTATCCCAAGATCACATGTACTATTTACATCAACACTACACATGGAGGTCAAAGAACAATCACCTGGCAAAGCATGGATACTGTCTACATCACCTGCAGAGAACACAGTATCTACTCACATCCTGATGCTGACCGCCTAGCCGCAGCACATAAGGAAAGGACTGTAAATACACATACACACAACTACACAGGTCACGGTGCCAAGGTCAGCGGCACATGTTATACGACACGCATTATCATTGACAAGGTTTGCCGAGAATTAAAGAGTGATCAGCGCAGATGCAGCAATCTGATCTAGCTACACTTGGTGAACAATGTTGACACCCAAGCAAGTAGACACAGACAGCAAAGGGAGCTCTGGCACACAGAGCAGCCAACATAAATATATATATATATATACACACATGTATATATATATACACACACATGTATATATATGTATATATGTATATATGTATATATATATGTATATATGTATATATATATATCAACATGTGCAGTGTATGTAAGGTCTTCATGATATGTGGAAAAATCGGGATTTAAATGTAAAATTTAAATATGGTTTAAAGTTTCTAAGGCACTTTGTGAACATTACCTCATTAGCCCTTCACGGTGATCCAGAGTGCCAATGGGGGACAGATGGAATCAGGTTTCTCTCCTATCGTTACTCCTCTATAAGACCAGAAGATAAGTGGAGAGAGAGGGAAGGAGGTTAGGAAAGCAGGAAGAGGACGGGCTGGGAGGCTGGCACGTGAGTATAAACCCTTCTGAAACACTGTGCTCACCTGGTCACCGGTCCTCCTTTCTACACCTTTTCCTGAGCTGGGTGATGGTATAGTGTAACCATTATCATCAGACCTACAGGTCTGCATTTCTAAACCCAAATGACTGGTGAAGGGGCAGGCTGGCTATCAGTGTTTCTAAGCTTTGTGGCTGGATTGGTTCCTAGAGGTCTCTCTGGCCAAGTCTGGTCAGGAAAGCAGTGCCTCTGGGTTCAGGTTCAGCTGCAGCCCCAGCGCATCCCAGCCCACACTGTCCTCAGTGCCTCCTCAGGTGGCCACAAGGCTGTGGGTGATGCCATTGACCCAAAACATCCCTTTGGGAGTTTATAGTTCAACAATAGGTGGTCTCTTCTGAGACCTTACTGGGCTAACTGCCTTTCATTTCTACCCCTGATGCTCAGGATCTCTGATGGCAAAAGGCAGTTACAATGAACTGTGTTTATTGACACCCCCACGTCCCTGGCTGCTCTGTAAGCAGGCAAGTTTTCTTGGCAGGCCCACTCCCTCCTGCCTTCTCTGAACTGCCAGGCTCCTCAGGAATTTTCTATCTCCTTCTTGGAGCACCATCATTTGTTTCTGTCAGCCCTCTTTGGAGCTGAAGTCATGGTTTGTTGGCGAGCATCCTTCAACCACTCTCTCAGCCGGGAGCTACACTGGGCAGGAGCTCTCACATCCTCCCCAGTTTCCAAGACTCCAAAGCATCAGTGGGTAGTGGCCGTTGTTCTAGCCCAGACACCTGGCAATTTGCGGTGAAGGCCTGTGGCCTCCTTCCTGGCAGGATCAACGCTGGACGTTGACTCTATGGACAGCTGGGGCTCACTCTCAGTGATCCTGACAGTTTTATCAATAAGACTTTTGTTACTATTCATTGTTGTCAATAATAATAACTCACAGACCTTGAGGTTTGCAAAATGCTTTCTGTATGGTATGATTTGATCCTAAAAACAACCCCCATTTTACAGATGAGGAAGCTAAGGCAGACAGAAGTTAAATGACTTGCCCAGGGTCACACAACTAGAAAGTGTCTGAAGCCAAACTTGAACTCAGGTCTTTCTGCATCCAGGCCCAGTGCTCTGTCCACTGCCCTACCAAGCAGCCTCATCTCTTCTATCTGGGTCCCACTCTGCTAGCTGAACTTTCTTCTATCATCTAACTATTCTGTATTTACTGCCCTTGGCTCTTGAGTTTCATTGAAGTGCTCCGCACACCCTGCCCTCTACTTCTTCACACGTTACGCAGCAGTTAGAATGCAGGATTTGGAGTCAGAAGGACCCAGATTAAAATTTTGCCTCCACACTTCCTAGCAATGTGACCATGGGGTCCCTTTGGACCTTGGTTTCTTCCTCTGTAATATGGGGGTGATAACAGCACCTCCTCTGAAGGTCATCAGGAGGGTGAGATGCTGCACTCCATGCCAGGAACTACGTAAATGCAGGGCATGATGATGCCCCAGCCTGGCACCTTGAGAACAGGTATCCGATCAATGTCTGCTGATTCGTTAGGAAGATGCTGACTGATCTAGCTGTTCTCTGATACGCGTTTCTCAGGCCTCATTGCACCCGTAATCCTTGCTGGAAACGCGAGCTCCCTCCCACCCTCAGTCACCTCAGGACCAGGGAGCAATCCCAGCTGCAGCCGCTGCTGCTTTTAAAAGGGTCCCTGAGA
This sequence comes from Pseudocheirus occidentalis, assembly GCA_028646575.1. Taxonomy (NCBI): domain Eukaryota; kingdom Metazoa; phylum Chordata; class Mammalia; order Diprotodontia; family Pseudocheiridae; genus Pseudocheirus; species Pseudocheirus occidentalis. The sequence continues at coordinate 7,966,210 of CM053593.1, read as the reverse complement.
TGTTCAGATGAGTTCTTTCAGAACATGGATTTTACAAAACACCAAATGTGTCCCATTTAAAAACTATTTACTGAGCATATGAGTTGGATGAATCCAAAGTGGGTTTTCACAGAATTCATTTTCTTGGCTTTATTTCAGCTGATTGCCTCTCATATCATTTTTTTTAACAGCCTGTTCTTCCCTTTCTCACCTAGGCTAGAGGTACAGGGGCTACTCATAAGCCCAGGCTCTCTGTTGATTGTCATGGAAACTCTGACTTGTTCCATTTCCAACCAGGGCCAATTTGTTCCCTCTTAGGTAACCTGGTATGATCCCCACATCGGCCCCACCTTAGCTTGGACAAACTGCACCTTCGAGCCCCAGAGATCCTCCAGGCTCCCAAGCACCTGGGCCGCTGGGCACGTGCTCCAGGGCCTGGCATCTTGAGTCAGCTCTGAGAAAGGAGTTGGTGCTTGTTTCTGGGCCACCTGAATGGTCTATGTGTCTCCTTTATATTCTTAATCGGTAAGTATTTGTGAGGCACCTACTAGTACCAAGCCCTGTGCCAGGCCCTGGGAATACGAAGACAGAGAAGAGACAGACCCTGCCCTTAAGTAGCCCCTAGTCTAATGGGGGAGACAACTATGTGGAAATGAATACATTGGAGAGAATCAAGAGAGGAAAGGGTTCAGTACTGGGGGGAATTGGGAAAGATTTCTTGTGGATGACAGAAGCTTGTGTGTGGCCCACAGGCAGGAGTAGCCCAGGACCAGGCTCCCACTGCTCATTTCAGGACTTGAAAGAAGCCAGGGAAACCAGGAGGTAAAGATGAGGAGGGAGGGGATGTCAGGTTTGGAGGGACAGCCCACAAAAACATCTGAAGTCTGGAGGTGAGACTTGCTATTTTTTCTAAATGTCTGTACTTTTTCCTCTTTCACCTTCAATCAAGATGCTTTTTAGGACTTTAAATGAGGAGCACTCCAAAGACCACACAAGGACAGAGAAATACTTCACCTGGAGCAAGTGTGTGTGTGTGTGTGTGTGTGTGTGTGTGTGTGAGAGAGAGAGTGTGTGTATACATGTGCCCAAGGTGGTGGGCAGAGTTGCACAACAGCAACTCAAAGTCTGTATTGAAGGCCAGGGTGTCGATGGCAGCCCAAAGGACAGTCCAACTGTCAATGGCACCACAGCTAGCCCATCTTCCATAGAGCCTAGACTGTACCCCTTCCCAACCATGGAAAATCTTGTGGATAAAAAGATTTCAACAAGAGCACAGTCCTTGTCTCAGGACCTCAGATTTCAAGCTAGAAGGCACTTTAGAAGCCACCCATTTTACAGGGGACAGAATAGAGTCTAAGTGACTTGTCCAGGGTCACGCCAGCAAGTATCAGAAGCCACATTTGAACTCAGGTGCTGCAGACCCAACACTCTGTGCACTATGGCCACCTAGTAACTATAGGCAGGACTACTGAAGGAGTACAGAGACCAAGGCAGTTCATGGTTCTCCCCCATAGGTGATTAGGGAAGTATGAGACTGCCTGGGGTGGAGCCAAGGGAGAAATCCAAGCAAGGTACTCTGTGAATACTGGCAGAGAGAGAGAACACTTCATCCTGAGGAGGGGGCATTCTAGGGAGCCAGATTCAAATTATGGAGGTTGCTGGCTGGGGATGACTGCTGTTGCCTTTACCAGCAACTTTTAATGGTCTTGGTCAAAGCCCCATAAACCACTCTGCAGTCTGAGAGGAAGGAAGTCATTTACCTTGGAGTGGAGAAGGCTTGGGAGCCGTGTGAGAGCTGTCTTCAGGTGTTTACCTTGGAGTGGAGAAGGCTGGGGGGGGGGGAGCAGTGCAAGAGCTGCCTTCAGGTGTGTGATGGTGGAAGGAGTGCTGGGTTTGAAGTTGTGAAGCTACTTTAGATCCTCACTCTAAGCCTTGTTAGCTGCGTGACCCTGAATAAACCAAGTCGTCACACTGAACTTCAGTGTTCTCATCTGTAAAGTGTGGGAGTTGGATAAGACGCTTTATGAGGCCCTTTGTAGCACTAAAATCTATGATTCCACAAAGAATCTAAAGAGTTTTCACAAAGATGAGGGATTAGACTTCTGTTTGACTCTAGAAGGCAGGAGCGATGGGAAGAAATGAAGAGCAAGGGGAAGAAATTTCAAAAGGACTAATTAGTGGTGGCTAAGACTTAGAAATTGAGGGGATGCCCATCCATCGGGGAATGGCTAATCAAGTTGTGTTACACAAATGTGATGGGATACTATTGTGCTGTAAGGAATGATGAGTGGGATAATCTCAGAAAAACCTGGAAAGACTTATATGAATTGATGCAAAGTAAAGTGAGCAGAACCAGGAAAACACTGTATGCAGTAAGAGCAATATTGTTCAATGATCAGCTATGAGCTTCTCAGCAATACAAAGATCCAAAACAATTCCAAAAGACACATGGTAAAAAATGCTCTCCACCTCCAGAGAAAGGACTGACGGAGCCTGAGTGCAGATCAAAGCAGACGATTTTTCACTTTATTTTTTTCGTGGGATTTTTTTGTGTATATTTTCTTTGACAACATGACTAATATGGAAATATATTTTGCATGACTGCACATGTATAACCTACATCAAGTTGCTTACTGTCTCAGGGAAGGGGGAGGGGAGTGCGAAGGAGAGAATCTGGAACTCAAAATTTTTTTTAAAAGAATGTTAAAAATTGTTTTTACATGTAATAGGGAAAATAATAAAATAGGATCTTTAAAAATTGGAGCTGTCCAAGAGCGTAGTGGCTGCCTGGGAAGGTAGATATTGAAGTAAAAGCTGGGTGAGCACTTGTGGGGTAGGCTGTCTAGGGCACTCTTGCACAGTTAGACTCAATGTCACCTGAGGTCCCTTGTAACTTTGTGATTTACACTATAATTTGGATTGCCCAAATTATGCCCAGTGCTACAATGTGGTACTGTGATAGTGGACTTGGAGAACTCAGATGACTTGGGTCCCAATCCTGCCTCTCACATTTGCTGGCTGTGTGACCTTAGAGAAATCACTTGGCTTCTCACAGACTGTTTCCTCATCTGTAAAAAGAGATGGTTATACCATGTGGCCTCCAAGTTTCTTTCCCTACGACTCAAAAACTCTGGTCCTGTGATCCCTTCCAGGACAGGTGCTACCTTCTCCAACACAGCCAGGTCCAGTGAAGAGCCCACCCTGACCAAGGACAGCTCCACACTTGGAGTGCTGCAGGTTTGGGCTCCCCACTTGGGGAAGCTTCTGTGTGGCCCACAGGCAGGAATAGCCCAGGACCAGGCTCCCACTGCTCATTTCAGGTGCAGCAGACTGTTTTGTGAGCCTTTTCCTGCAGCAGCCAGCTGACACAGGACGAATGACTCACATTTCTATCACAGCACAGTATCCATTAGCATAACTGAGTTTGCACCCAATCTCTTGCCCAAAGCGGCCCCTAAATGCCTTAGCATTTAGTTATGAAATATGTTCTTCTCCCTCGCCTGGAGAAAAGCCTGCTCAAGAATTACTTATACATAAACATACTCTGATACTCTAATGCATGGATGGCAGCGTGAGTGGCTGAGGAAGGACGGAGAGAAGAGATATTGCTGAGGGACAATTGACAGGACTTGGTAACTGATTGGATGGGGAGGCGGGGCAGGAGGGGAGGAAGTTCAAAGGTGAATCCAAGGTTTGGGGCTGCAGGGACTGAGGGAATGGCCATGCCAGCAGCAGAACTAGAGGAGTTGGGAAGGCACAAGGGTAGGTCTGGGGGGGCAAGTGAAGGTGTGTCATTGGGATGGGCTAAGTTTGAAGGAGCAGGGAGATGTTTGTCTACTGTGTCTTGGATCTCCCCACTAAGGATTCCCACCTGTCTCAGTCCCAGCTCCACATCTGGTACAGAGCATAACCCAGAGCTATAAGGTTTAAATAATACTGTCTTTAATCAAAACTTAAATACTCCCAGGTAATAACAGTCTCTAAGGTGGTTAAAATGCAGTTCAACAGAAGGTAAAAACTGCCCAGAGGGAGGCTAAAAACTCAGCAAAGATCCGCCCTGGAGGCTTCAGAAATTCCTTGGCAGAATCCTAGTGCAGATTTTCTCTCCTCAGCCCAAGGGGCCCACAGCTGGCTCCCAGAACAATCCACCTGGGGCAAAGTTATTCACATGGTCCCTGGTCAGCTCCTCTGCTCCTTCATCACAACAACCTGGTTGGTATTATAGGAGTGTGGGCTCGGGGGTTGTTAACTCAAGCCTCCCCAGTTCCGCCACAGATCCTGGATTGGGAATGCTACTTTCCTGCCTTTAAGTCTTTACTCATCTCTTCCCCTCTGCCAAGAATGCTCTCTGTCCCAATCCTTGACAGCACACTGGGAGGACAGACTTTCCTTTTCATACCCCCCAGTGCCCAGCAGAGTGCCCAGCACACAAAAAGTGTCTACTAAATGCTTTTGGCTTGACCACTACCTTTCTCCATTCTGGAAACAGAATACAACCTTTGATCATCCTAATCAGAACTTGTCTCTGTCTCTCATCTCTGAACGCCCCCTTTTATCTCTTGTTCCCACTTCTCATGGGGTTCTGGTTATTTTCTACTTGGTAATTAAGAAATATGTTGAGATAATTGGGATCTGTAGTGCCCAGTGGACTTGGAGTAAGGCATATTGGAGTTTGAATCCCCACCTCAAATACTAGCTGTGTGACCATGAGACCCTTAGCTTCTGCCTCAGTTTTCTCATATGGAAAATGGAGATGATGCCATCTTATGCTTCAAAGGGCTGTCGTGAGGACAAAAGAGAAATTTTGCACAGAGCTTCACAAATCTTTAATGTGCTATATTAATGTTAGTCATTTCTATGTCGTCTTTTTCTTCCTTTCGTCTGAAACTTCTCTGTTTAATGCCACTAATGATCTCCTGATTACTAAACCCAGTGACTTTTTCTCAGCCTTCATCCTTCTTAACTCTGATGCAGCTTCTGAGACTGCCGGCCAGCTCTTCCTTTGGGCATTTACCACAGGTCCAGAGTCCACTTTTCCTCCTCTGTGACATTGCTCCTGGCCCGCATGACTAACCCTAAATTCTCCTCCAGGCTGTCCCCTTAAGTCTCCCAGCTTTCTCTGAAACATCTAAACTTTGGCAGCTGACTTCACTTCTGGGCTTTCCACACTCCATACTCCCTCTGACCTTCCTCTCACTGGCTGGTTCCTCCCAGAACCCCCATCTTAGGGAGACTACAAAGGCCAGCCATGTCCTTCATTCTTCTGTAGGTTGCCCTCTTGACTCTCCAGACTCACCTTACAAGAGCAGACACACAATTTTAGAGGCAATTCCACTCCCTATTGTGCTCTACCTGGGGCAGAAGCTTCCAAGCTTGTACTGGTCTGTTCAGTCACAGTGGAACACATTGTACCCTGACCCAACATGATGGCCTCAGTTGGATCCTCTTCCAGAACAAAGAACAACCAACCACAGCAAAAACAGAGAAGCGTCATCACCCTAGAAGCTCGTGTCACCCTTAGACTCTCACTCTGCCTCCTCCTCCCACCCCAATTTTTTTCAGTTTCTTTTAATGTGCTCTATTTGCCCACTGGGGAGCAAGGTGGTACAGAGGATAGAGCACTGGGTTGGGAGTCAGGAAGACTCATCTTCGGGAGTTCAAACCCAGTCTCAAACACTTCCTACCTGGATGGCCCTGGACAAGTCACTTTGCCCTGTTTGCCTCAGTTTCCTCATCTGTAAAATGAGCTGGAGAAGGAAATGGCCAACCATTTCAGTGTCTTTACCACAAAAACCCCCAATGGGCTTCTGAGGAGTCTGGCATGACTGAATAATGACAAAAATTTCCTCATTAGAATATTGGCTCCTTGAGGGCAGGACTGTCTTTCTTTCTGCTTGTATCTATCCCCAGCATTTGTGCCTTACACATTATAAGCACTAAACAAATGGTTATTGATTTGACTCCGTCTCCATTTCATATTTATCATCCATGAGCTGCCCCCTACTGGATGCGACAACACTCCAGGGCTTGTCCTGGGTCCTCTTCTCACTCATCTGCTTGGCTCCCGCAGGCTCAACTCCATTCTCTTTGCCAGTGGTTCCCAGAGCTCCCAGTCCAGGCTGAGCCAGTCTCCTGGGCACCAGTCCTACCTTTCTAAGTGCCAACAGATGCTCTCCACCGGGCTCTCCCACTATATCTCCAACTCCCCATGCCCCTCAAAATGCACCCCCAGTCTTCCCATCATTCAGCTTTGGAATTCAGGGGTCACTCTCAACTCCCCCTTTTCCCATTCTATGCTCATTCAGTAGCCAACTCTTATGCTTTCTTCCACCTTATCTCTTGAATCTGTTTCCTCTTCATTTCTACCAGAACCAACATAATTCAGGCTGCCATCTCATTCCCCCTAGAATGTTGTCATGGGCCTCACCGGGTCTCCTTGAAGCCAGCCTCTCCAACCCACCTTCCATCCAACCACCAAACCAGCTTTTTCAAAGCCCAGCATTGCTCAAATACCTTCAGTGACTCCCTATGTCCTCTAGGATAAAATTCCCATGCTTCTCTTTTGCTTTGAAAGTCACTATCTCATGAGTCTGTATTTCCAGACTGATTATAATGTGCCCACCCCTTCTACCCCTTACCCAATCTACTTTCCAGATCAGCTGGCCTATGCCCCATTTCTCACACATGACATGCCATCTTCTCATGTCTGTGCCTTTGTACAAGCAGCCTCTCAGAATTCTCTATCTCCTCTCCTCTACCTCTCGGCATCCCTATTTCCTTCAAGGTTCAGCTCACGCGGCACCTCCTACAAGGGACCTTTCTGGCCTTGCTCAGTATCTTGGATGAGTTACAGATTTTTCTCTCTGTGTCTCCTCTGGTAGACTGGAAGCCCATGGAGGATTTTGCCTTCAAATCCCCAGCACATAACTTGTCACAGAGTAGTGACTTAAATGCTGGCTGATGGACTGATTGCCCATGTACAGGCTGGTTTTACCCAGTTACTTCAGTTGCACAATCTGATTCATTTCATCTTTGTTTACTGTGCACCTAGCACAACATACTTATGTAGCATGCACATAAACACATCTTGACTTAAACTGAATTGGTATCTGTAGCCTAAATTTTAGCAAAGCCATGAACCGAATGTTTCGTACTATTCTGTGTGTAACAGGAGGGGACTTGCGTTCAATATGGGTTAAACTAGATGTCCTCTTTCTTTTTTTTTTTGTTTTTTGCTTTTTGGAGGTCAATTGGAGTTAAGTAACTTGCCCAAGGTCACAGGGCTAGTTTTTGTGTTGTATCTGAGGATGGATTTGAACTCAGGTCCTCCTGACTCCAGGGCCAGCTCTATTCACTATGCCACCTAGCCGTCCCTTAGATGTCCTCTTTCAATTCTAAAATTCTCAGTTTTCTGCTGAACTTAGCACAGTGCCTTCTCAGGGTAGGTATTTGTTCAATGAAATGTGGTTGGGAGCAGTCTTTTTTTTGTCCTACTGGCTGCATAGCTGCTACTGTCTTAAACTGTCTGATTGAGCACAGTCTGGCTCTTCCTATATTGTATTTGAGGGCTAGGGGGTTCCTTCACTCCCATCAGGTGACACCATACAGTAAGAGGGGGAGGACGTGGAGGCCACCCCTTCCCCTCATCCCCCAGGCCATATGGTTTTGAGAAACAGGCCTGAGAATTTGGCTTTATTCATTTGCCCTTTTCAGTTCTGGTACAGGGAATGGAGTCTATGACCCAAGAGCTCAAACAGGGGCAATTGTGGAATCCAAGATTGCAGCCTAGGTTGGAGCCAGCCCAGTGGGGAGGTTGTGAGGTCTAAGAAGTAAGCCTAGCTGGGTTTTGCTTTTGAACTTGAACCATGAGCTAAATTTCTCCCTCTTCCCAGAAACAGGGGATGGGGAGATGGGGGAAATTATGCACTCAGGCAATTGGGGAGAAATGTCGATAATTTTGTTCTTGCTATATCTTTGAAGCAAATGTACATTTGTAAAGGCTAACTCAAAGTAGAACTGTGAATTGGAACTAAGGTGTTGGTCACTGGGCCCCTAAAAAGATGGCTGAATACAATAGATGGGGGCTTGAGCTGAGGAGAGCTGACAACTTCCCTGGCCCCTCGGGGTCCAAGAGAACAGAAGTGGGGGGGGGAAGGTAAAATGTTACAGACTTGGCCCTGATGAAGGGGGCACAGAGCAAGCAGATTACATATCCCATATGAAAAGGTTTATGCCACCTGACCAGAAGGCTGGTCCCTGGTGATGAAATTTTTTGGCCACAAAAGTCTGTGAGACAAAGAAAAATAACACTGAGCCTCAGTCCTAAGTAGTCCCTTTTGCCTCATCAGTAAGACAATAAAAGAGTGCTAAGAATCATCTAGTTTTTAGAGAATTAAACTATCAGCAGAATGTCAACAGCATAAGTAGGAGATCCTTTGCAAATGACCGCAAGAGGACAAATCGCTAGAAGACTTGAATGATGTCCATCTTAAACCATTCACTATATATGAAACCAGAAGAAATAAGGAAATTGCTCCTAAATGCAATGATGGTCCTCAGATTTTCCTTAGAAAGGCAAAGAAAGGAGTCGGCAGAGTTGGGTTTTATCATATGCTCCAAAGCTTCAAGAAATATTATTTCATAAGACATTTGGGCTTCACATATTGCAATCCTAATGATAAGTATCTGCAAATACACCACCATGAAAATAATTGCAGCTTATGCACCAACATCAGTTGCTAAGGATGAAGTGATGGAGAAATTCTATAAAGAATTTGATAAAACCTACCAAATCAAATCAACATACTCTGATACCTGGTAACTTCAATGGAAAAACAGGGAAAGATAAGGACAGGGGGAAATATATGGGTGAGGAGGAAACATGAGAGGCCCCAAACTTGGTGACTGTACAGAAACCTGGCACTTCTGTGGCATGAAAACTTTGCTTAAAAAACAAGGGAATGAGCATAATTGGTAGACACTGGATATGGCAAGCAGCAAATACCAACCCAAGGAATGACACCCATGACATTTTAATAGACAAGAGAGACTCAGTATGGACGTGGGAGGTATCCTTGGGTCGGCTGTCTGTTCAGAGTCAGACTATCGATTTATCAGAGCTCAGATAAGAATTTATAATAAACAAGAATAGGAATGAGAAAAAGGTATGAGATACAGTGAAGAAGATTTAATATTGAATGATTTAAACAGGCTACAGCCTGCCTATACAGAAAATGGAAAAGGGACAACGGTGATCATTATAATTCAGAAGTTAAACCAAGAAAAATAATTACTTCAACAAGGAGACTAAAAGAGCCCAGAAAAGTAGTAAATATAATAGCTAATAACCATAACTAAGGGTTGTATGGGCTTACTATGTATCAGGCATTGCACTAAGCACTTTGCAATGATTTCAACAGATCCTCCTAATGCTAGGAAGTCGGTGCTTTCATTATCTTCATTTTACAGATGAAGAAACTGAGGCAGGCGGAGGTTAAGTGACTCGCCCAGGGTTACACAGCTAGTTCTTGTCAAATGAAGAAAAATGCCCCAAAGCAGCATTTGGAATATAAACTCATTTTAAAAATCATACTAAAAACATTTTTTAAAGAGGTTGATGGATGATTATGAGCAGTATTTTCTCATAAAACAGAAAAAACAAGCTATGGAAAGTAAAAACACTATCTAGAAGGCTTGCCAAAACATCCAATGAATCACATCTGAGCATGTTCCATTTTGTGGCTTGCATAGAGCTGTGTACTCCTCAGAGGCTGAGGCAGCATGACTTCATTCTAGCTTAACATCAGGAAGGTCTGGGGTCAAGTCCTGTCTCTGACATGCACTGTTTGAGGGACCCTAGGCAAGTCATTTAGCAGCCTAGGAAATTCTCTAAGGCTATAAATGGCAGGACCAAGGTCACAACCAAAAATGTAGTGATTCCTGGAATTTCTATATTTTTGGTTTGACTTCATCTTCCCCCACCTGCCCCATTTTAGTCTTGGAAAGCTGGAGAAAATGGCCTTGTGATTTGTATTTCCAGAGATTGAGATTCTGGCCCATTTGGGAGTTACTGTTCTTAAAACCCCTTACTAAATAATTCAGGAAGCACATCCTGTAGAAGACTGAACCAAAGCCAGTCCAAAGCAGAATGAAGACCACCTCCATACTAAACAGCATTGTCATAGCTTCCTCAATGTCCCTTGTTTTAAATGAAAATGCTTGCAAAATCGTGTATAAAACCTGTAATTTGGGGGTAGGAAATCTCCAAGAAATCATTCCCCTGTCCCTTTTTTTTCTTTTTTCATGTTCAGTGAGGATTCTGATGATTTGCTGCTCCAGTTTCCTATTAATTACCACTTTCAAGGTAGGATTATTCCAATTTGGCTTTGCTCAGCAAATATAGGCAGGATCACCTATGCTGTTCTCTTTTAGGTAGGCTGAGGAAAATCAAGCTGCTAAATATTTCTTGGGCTGGGAAAAGGAGAAAGACAGGGAGCGAACCAGCCCCAATTTGGCTTTGTTTGTTACTAAATAAATCCCCAGATGCGAGGAAAGGTTACAGGAGACTGGGCTGATCTCTCCTGGAGAATAAAGGGACAGAGGATGATTTAATAACAGCTTCCAAGCATGGGGAGGTTAAATATGAGGAAGAAGGTGACCAGCTGTTTTCCATCCCTCCCCCATCCCCCAGGAGGATTCAGAAAAAGATGGGGGCACCCTTCTTTCCTCTGTGTTTTCTCTTCCAGGTAGCAAAAGAATGAAGAAAAATGAAGGGGGAAAAAGACTTCTTAAAGTAGCCTTCTTCAAGGCAAGCTTTCCTATCTGTTGTGCTACATTCATGCTATAGAAGAAGTATTTGATGAAACTGGGGATCTTTAGCCAGAGGAAGGGAAGACTTGAAGAACATCATGGGATGGACAAGATGGTGGAGTAACTAATTCTTTTCTATATACTGCTCCAGCCTAGCAACCTTGAAAGCAAGAAAATATTTGCCAAACTGGAATGGCTACAGCTAAATTCATGAGAAAACAGAGACAGTGCATAACAGCCTCATAAAATAGTATCAGGAAACTATGAAATTAGAGTCCCCACCCAATATAGTGAAGCCTAAACAATGCAACCAAAATGGTGGACAGCCAGTGTCTCGTCACACGAGAAGCACGGCAAGGAAGCCAGTGTCACTGAATCACAGAGTACTTTAAGGGGAATGAGGTGGAAGGAGACCAGGAATGTAGGAAGAGTCCAGATTATGAGCAAACAGATGATTATTGATGCTGGAGTTAACAGTACTGACCTTTACTGAACATGGAGGAAAGCATAGGTGGATTAGACACCCGACACTCCCCCCACCCCTGTCTTCCGGTTACTTAAGTTCCCTCTAACTAGGCCATTCAATTAAAGGAACCTGAGGATTCCCAGCCTTTTGGATCTGGGCAGAAATGGAAAGGGGAATTCACTAGGGTCTGACAGTCATTTAAGAAATAATCCCAAGGCTGTCATCACATTGCTAGGGTGCCTGGGGAATAAGTGGTTTGTCATTTTAGATTGTGACAAAGCTTTCTTTTCTCTTCCTGTCAACCTGGTTGTTTCCTTAAAAAAATACTATTTGATCTATGGGATAACCATGTGACATATATAGCCCTGATGTTCAGCAGATGTGTCTGCCACTTATCCCTGGGGGATCCCCCACTTCCCATCCAGGTTCTACTAACTGGGAAAGAAATACCAGACCATAACAAGTGTCTCCCTTAAAAACACATTGGGAGGAGTCAAATTGTGCTTTAAAAGCCTCAGAGTTGGGGGTGGGGTGGGGTAGGGAGATGGACTCAGGGGAAAAAGGTCTTGGGGCATAATCAGTGACACACACAAGTCTAGGACAATGGGTGCCCAGTTGTGTACGTATTTTATGGTTTAGAAAGACATAAACGCTACAGTGGATACTGGTGACTTCCTTGGCCCCAGAGGTGTGCTCTACCCTGGTTCCTGCAGGGGAACCCCACCCAAGGATGCGCAAAGGGAATGGAAGGAAAGAATGAATTTGGAGGCATTTAGTAGCCCTCATGAACGATATTTACCTTGGTGAAGCCTTGATATGGGAAGCACCGACAGAAATGGGTCCAGCGGAAATCTGCCGCAGCTGCACCTTGACTGTGAGATCAGGGCACCACCCACGTTGCCTGCCCTCTTGCTGCTGTCCACTGAGGGGCATGAGGAGATTGCCCTATGACCACAATGTGAGACCCATTTCCCCAGAGGCAGCAATGCTGCATCCAACCATCTTCCTGGGCAGGTAGCTCAATCATAGCTGCCTAGAAGGAGTCATAGTGGGGATCACTCTATGACTGGGATGAGAGACGCTGGCACAGCCTCTTCTAGAGTTCCGCCCTCTGGATGCATTCCCACTGAGGCAGCAGCAAAGCCCTCAGGTTCACCTCAGGTTTCCTAGGCAGGCAGGTGGCTCAATCAAAGCTATAGGGTGTGAGAGCCATGGCGCAGTCTCCTCCAGGGATCCGCCCTCCGGACCCATCCCCACCTAGGCAGCAGCACAGGTCCTCCCGATCATCTCAGGCTTCTAAGGCAGTTCCCGCAACCAAAGCTATCTGGTGCAGGGCATAGGAGTGAGCGCCCTATGTGAGATCAGTGGCGCAGTCTCCTCCAGGGATCCGCCCCCAGAGTCTCACGCACCAAGGCGGTACTGCGCCCTCCCAATCAGTTCAGGGATCTTAGGCAGGTGGCTCAATCACAACAGCCCAGCCCGGGGCACAGTGGGGATCATTCTACGACCAAGATATGAGACCAGTGGTGCAGTCTCCTTCAGGGTTCCACCCTGCAGACCCATTTGCACCAAGGCAGCAGCCTTATACCCTCCAGATTACTTAAGATTTCATAGGCAGGCAGTTCAATCAGAGCAGCCCAGAACGGGAATCATTCTATGACCGAGATGTAAGACCAGTGGCGCAGTGTCCTCCAGGGATCCTCCCCACGGACCAATATGCACCGATGGGATAGCGGGGTGCCCCCCCATCCCTATAAGCTCCAATATCACAGGCAGGTGGCTTACTCACAGCAGCCTGGTCCGGGGCACAGCGGGGATCATTCTATGACCGAAATGTGAGACCAGTGGCGCAGTCTCCTCCAGGGATCCTCCTCATGGACCAATATGCACCGATGGGGTAGCAGAGTGCTCTTCCCCATCCCCATAAGCTCCAATATCATAGGCAGGTGGCTTACTCACAGCAGCCTGGTCCGGGGATCATTCTATGACTGAGACGGGAGACCAGTGGCTAGTGGCGCAGTCTCCTCCAAGGATCTGCCCTTCGGACCCATTCCCACCAAGGCAGCAGCCGCACACCCTCCAGATCATTTCAGATTTTGTAGGCAGGCAGTTCAATCATAACCCGGAGTAGGGGGGATCGTTCTAAGACTGAGATGAGAGGCCAGTGGCGCAGTCTCCTCCAGGGATCCACCCTGCGGACCCATGCGCAGACGCGCTGGTGGTGCGCCCTCCTGATCAGCTCAGCTATCTTAGGCAGGTGGCTCCATCACAGCTGCCCAGCCCTGGGCATAGCGGGGGTCGTTCTATGACCGAGATGTGAGGCCAGTGGCACCATCTCCTCCAGAGATCCGCCCTCCGGACCCATTCCCAAAGAACGGCAGCGGCACGCCCTATTGACGCTCTCAGGCTCCCCAGGCAGGTAGCTGGAGATTAGGAAGAATCAAAGGGATCTGGTCGTTCTCTTGCCTGTTCTGGGGCAAGGGACGCAGCAGGGTGATGGTGCCTGTCTCTGCAGAACCTCCCTCTGCATCTTGGGTAGAGGAAGGTGACCACGCAATATTTTCCTTAGGCGGAGCGACCCACCTACAGCCGGATGAAGAAGAATGGGAAGACCTGCTCTGACTGCGCATGTGCCTTCCATCTCCTGCCGCAGTCCCCCAGGGGTAGGCAGGGAGGGGCTCCGCCCAGGAAGATAGCCCCCGGTGAATGGAGATTCCCACTGCCTGTTGCATGGCCTGGTCTCCAGCCTGAGGTGAGAAGAGGAGGCGGACCTCCCTCTGATGGTGTACCTCTCATCCCTGCCGTGCCCTGTGTCCCTAAGGGAAGGTGACAAAGAGCAGGGCCCACCACAATGCTCCCGGTGTGCAGCCTTCCTCCCGTCTCCTGCAGCAGCCTGGGTGAGGAGGAAGACCCTCCTTTGACCCACAGACTGCACATGCGCAGCTCTCTCTGCTGCACATCTGTGTGTCCCTCAAAGCAGGCTGCAAGGGAGCGCAGCCATGTTCTTGCACCAGCCCGAGCTCCCACCTGCAGTTTGCAGGCATCAGGTGTGAAGAGGTGGAGGTGATCATGCAGCCCCTCTGGCTGCTTCCTCATCATATTGATGTTCCCCACCCTGCGCTGGGCTCTGGCTGCAGGCGATTCTTTTACACCTCCCTTAACTGTGGCTCTTCTGAACCTTCCTAAACCTCCTCCTCTCACATGAGAAGCTTGCCTCATTGTTATAGAAAAAAGAAGTCGAGGCTATTCACTGTGAGCTCCCTCTTTCCCCCTCCTGTCACTCAGGCGCCCTCTGTCACTTTCTCCTCCCATGACCCCAATTCACTTGATGAGGTGAACTTACTCCCTAGCAAGGAAATTCCTTTGCCTGCACAAGTGATCCATTCCCATCCTATCTCCTTCAACAGATTCCCCTCCCCTCAAATGCAGGTCTGAGCACATTATGTCCCCATTCTCCAATAAAGTCCAGTAGATCCCAGGATCCAATATATACAAGGGATAAACATTTATTAAGTGTTTACTTTGTGCCAGGGCAATCTGCTATGGGGCAGCTAAGTGGTACAGTGGACAGAGTGCTGGGCCTGAAGTCAGGAAGACCTCCTGAGTTAAAATCTGGCCCCAGACACTTAACTCCCTGTGTGACCCTGGACAGGACACTTAACCCTGTTTGCCTGGAGAATGGAGTGGCAAAATGAGCTGGAGAAGGAAATGGCAACCCACTCCTGTATCTTTGCAACAAAAACCCCAAAGAGGGTCACAAAGAGTTGGACTGGACTGAAAAACACCTGAATACTGAAATGCACCTGGCACTGTGCTAAGCTCTAGGGATACAAAAAAGAGGAAAAAGAGTCCCCAGGGGCAGCTAGGTGGCACGGTGAATAGAGTACCAGTCCTGGAGTCAGGAGGACCTGAGTTTGAATCTGGCCTCAGACACTTAACACTAGCCGTATGACCTTGGGCAAGTCACTTAACCCCAATTGCCCTGTCCTCCCCCCTCCACAAAAAGCAAAAAGCAAAAAAAAGACAGTCTCTGCCTTGAAGAGTTTACAGCCTCATGGGGGAGACAAGATGCAAACACACCCGTACAAAGGGAGCTATACACAAGATAAATGGGACAGAATCCAGAGGGATTCAATCTCCAGGATCAACTAAAAAACCCTCTACCTGATTCTCAGAACCCCTCATAAACTGCTGACCTTCTCAAACCTTAGCGCGCACGTCCTTAGCGTGCAAGTCTAGCGACTCTGGCTTCCTTGCTGCTTCTCCCGCAAGACTCTCTCCCTGACTCGGAGAACGTTCGCTGTGTCTCCTCGGTGACAGGCTTCTCCCTCTCCTTGTCTGGGCTTCTCCCTTTCCTTGTCTCTGCTTCCTGGGCTTCCCAGCCATTCTGAGCTGAAGTTCCGACTTTTGCCAGCATTCTTCAATCTCAGAGCCTTCTCTCAGATTGCCTCAGTCTGATCTCGCAGCTGCCTTATTCATCCAGAGCTGGCTCTCTCAGACTGAGAGCTCTTTGAGAGCAGAATATTTTTTGCCTTTCTTTGTATCCTCAGGACTTAGTATGATGCCTGACACATAAGTCTTTCATAAATTCTAACTGACTTGTCAGGCTTTTATGAGGCACTTATTGCCAGAGACTATGCTAATCCCTGAGGATACAAAGTGACAGTCACTTCCTTCAAGAAGCTTACACTCTGATGGGGGAGATAACATTTGGACAACTATGTGCCAACAAACTATAAAGAGAAGACCCTGGAGGTGTTCTTGGAGGGAAGACACTGGCGTTACCAGGCATCCAAAAGCTTCTTAAAGAAAATGGGATTTCAGCTGAGACTTAGCCAAAGAAACCAGGAATTGGGGGGTTAAGAGGGAGAGCATTCCAGGCATGGAAGGGCAGCCAGTGAAGAGGCATAGAGTGAGGTGATGTTATGACAATGTAATTGGGAAATAACAATTGCTGGGCAACCCAAGGAGGGAGGGAATGGTGGGCTCAGCCTAAGCCACATTAAAATTGGCCCTGCTCATCTCTCCTATTGAAAAAGGGTAAATAACTGGGAGATACAAGGGGAACAAGATGTTTTCACCAGGTGATCAATAGATGAAATTGACACAGGGTTTTAACATTTTTGATGCTCTCTACATTCTTGATATCTTTTGTTCCTCACAACTATCCTGTGAGGTAGGTGCACCTGATGAAGTGAATGGATCTTTGAAGAAGATGGTGTCTGAGAGAAGGATTTGCATTTCTGGACCAAGTCTGACAAAAGAGGAGTGGCATCAAAGTGAAGTAGGACAGAGTAACATTTTATATAATCAAAATATACTGATGGGAGAAGAACCGGGAACAAGACAGGGAGAAGGCTGAACAACAATCAGCTGATGATGAACGGTGGCTGAAATCAAAATGATACTGTCACCTGTATATACTACAAACCACCTGGACAGAAGATGGAAATTGATGCGGAGATTGGGAAGTATAGCACAAGGCTGGCATAGAGTTAGGATATATCAATAATGAGGAAGTTCGCTTATCCAGAAGTCTACCACAGCATTTTCTCTGTCCAAATTAGATATTTATAATTTCTTGATTTAGTTTAATGATAATTTAATCCTTCAAAAGGTAGAGGAGTCAACTAGGTTGAAATGGGAGTGATGGAGTGGGGTTTAGTCTATCCGTTTTAGGACTTGCAACAGAGAAGGGAGGAAAGCCTGTTATAGTCTCACATGTACCATGGGTTTAGGGAGAACAATTGTCTTTAAAAATATTTATTGATATAACTTATTTTTATATTACCTTGATTTCAGAATATCTCTCTCAATCTTCTACCTACTGAGTCATCCCTTGTAACAAAAAATAAAGAGAAAAAAAAATCAGATATAGCAAAACTGGCTCACATCAAAGGATTTTTGACAGTATACCCAATGTTCTACACATTCAAATGAGAGGGAGGGAGAGAAAGAGAGAAAGAGAGAGAGAGACAGAGAGAGAAGGAGGGAGGGAGAGAGCGAGAGGGAGGGAGAGAGGGAGAAGAGAGAGCGAGAGGGAGGGAGAGAGATGCATTTTCTCAACTCTTCTCCAAGGCCAGACTGCTTCATTATATTTATGGTACTCAGTTTTCTTTTTTTTATGTTCCTGGGGAGAACAGTTTTTAAAAAGGATAGGTAGGAGCCCATGGACTAAAATTCTACTAAGGAAGGTACCCCAGAATGCATGGGATACTCTCAAGACTGAAATTCTGATATATGAAGAGAAACAATACTAATGACAAGGAAAAGGAATAGGTGGATTAACAGGGAGCTCCTCAAGCAATTTAAATTATGAAAGACACATATAGAAAATAAAAGTAATGGCAGGGATGAATCCAAAAGCATGGGTTGGTTCTATCTGAATTTCATCAACAAAGCCATGCTGTCCACCTCCAGAGTGAGAGTTGATGATTCAGTACAGGTTGAAGAATCTTTTTCTTTTCGCCTTCTCTGCTCTTTATTTCGGGCCATGGCTAATCTGTGAATTTGTAATGGACTTTTTTTTCTTGCCTTATTGACTGGGGAAGGGGAAGAGGGAGAGAATTCAGAACTAAAAATAAAATAAAAATATAATCTTAAGGAAAAAAATTACATCAGCAGAATTTTTTAAATGACAGAGTATCAGAGTTAGAAAAGTCCATCTATTTCAACCTATACTCAAGCAAGAATCCATTCCTTAACATGCCTAAGGAGTGGTTATACTGTCTTTTCTTGAAGATGCTCCCAGTCATATTCTTGACTATACAGACCTCTTCTATGTCCAGCTGATATCTCACCCAGGAAGATACCTCTGTCTCTGCAAACTTCCCACCTTGGAAGATTTCTCCGAGCCTTAACCTTGTCCTCTGGTCAATTCATCACAGAACTCTATTTTGGATCAAGTATCCAAGCCTGCTCCATGCTTACTGTTTAACTCCTCTTCTGACCAGACCCTAATTCCCTGGACTTCTTTTCTGTGCCTGCTCACTTACCCTAATTTTCAGCTTCCTCTTATGTATTGCCTTCCCTTATTAGAAAGTAGAGCAAGTTGGTGGGATAGCTAATAGAGTGCCAGACCCGGAGTTAGTAAGACTTATCTTCCTGAGTTCAAGTCTGGCTTCAGATACTTCCAGCTATGGGACCCTGGGTAAATCACTTAACCCTGTTTGCCTCAGTTTTCTCATCTGTCAAATAAGCCGGAGAAGAAAACAGCAAACTGCTCAGCATCTTTGCCAAGAAAACCCTAAAAAGAGTCACAAAGAGTTAGACCCAACTAAAAACCACCAAACTTAGAATGTAAGTTCCTTAGGGGCAGACAGTCTTTCTGCTTGTATTTGTCTTTCCAGAATTTAGTAGTGTCTGGCACGTGGTAAACACTAAATCAATGCTTGTTGACTGACTTCACTTTAAGTGAAGGAAAAATCATTACCTCTCGAGGCAGTCCGGTTCACTTTGGCATTGCTCTAGTTCATAGAAATGTCCCTGAAATCCAGCCTAAATCTGCCCTTTACAACTTTAAGCAAGTGCCTGGCATTGTTGATTATTAGTAAAATGCACCTTGTTCTGTTCTCTGGGGTCAAGAAAAGCATGCTGAAGCCCTTGTCCACTTGAGAACCAACTTGAAGGTGAAAAGCACATCCTCCCTAGGTCTTTTCTCCAGGTTCCATCCTGTCCTCATATGCATAGGATTGCAGCCACCTCCTTTATACTAAGGCTACAGAAGAGAAGCTAGTTGAATGTGACTGGTCTCTAGAGACCAAGGCCAGGGATATAAAACCTTGGTTCTTGTCTGTCCAAGCCGATGGGAGTCAAGAAACCATGAGGATGGGACCAGGTTTAAAGACCATTTCTTTCTTCCTTCAATCAGAAGGGAAGACAAGAACCAATATCTCCCAAGAGATGAAAGTAATAGCTTCTGGACTGAAAAATAATTGAGGACAAGAGGACCAGCCATCTAACAGTACTGCTATTGTCATGGATTGTGACCACAAGTGAACCACTGTGGTTTACAAGCTTGCCAGGGAGAGCAAATGCCAAGGGCTAGAGAGTAGAGACTCTCACTCTGCCTGCCTACTGAGAACCCCTGGGTATTCAACTCTTCCCCAGCTCACTCTCTTCCCTTTCACTAACTCTCACTGAGCCTATTCTGTATTTCTTTTAAGAAGGATGTTTGCTTTCTGTATTGACCAAGTAATCTCAAAAAGAAACTGCTTTCTCAAAGGTATTCTCTGCGTGAGCGAGTCCTTAGGGAGATCAAAAGAAATAGCAAAGAAACTGTGGTCTCTCTGGAAAGCAACAGAGAAAAAAAACAAAAAACAAACCTCTGTCCAAATTGCTGGGGTATTCAAACGAGGGTGGAAGACAAACCAGAGATTCTGCTGCTAAATAGTATTGGAACTCCCCCCAAAAAACAGGAAAAAGAAAAGAAAACATGAATCTGGAACTCCAAGGGAGATATGATCAATCTTAAAATGATAGAGCCAGAGATGAGAGTGCCACAGAGACTCTGTAATCCAAGTCCCTCCTTGTACTGATGAGGAAACTGAGTCTTAAGAGAGTTGGGCTTGACTGTCAGTTTCTTGAAGGCAGGAGTTGTTTCACTTTTGTTTGTATATCCCTAGTATTTAACACAGCAGCTAACACTGCCTTGTGCATAGTAGGCCTTTAATTAATGCTCATTGATTGAATGATTGATTGGTTATTCATGCTCGAACAGAAGCACAACTTAAATTCAGTTCCTCTGAATTCTTTCCACCCTTCCCTGTTCCCTCCATATGACTCCATGTGTGCTTCCAAGATAAGATGAAAAAAGTTAAGAATTAAACCAATTGCACCTGACTCAGGTGGTAAAAGTGATTGGGGGAAGGGCAGGTAGCTTTGTAGATTCCGATTTTGATTGAGATTCACTGGGCATCCTTGTTAGAGAGAAGGCTTAAACAGGAGGGATCAGACAGAACCCTATGTATGCGGTGGTTGGACTTCTCAGCACTCGGATAAGGAATGTAAATCTCTAATGAAATTTAATAACCCCCTCCTGGAGAGCACCTGCTCCATCTGTCAGGACTAGGCTTCAAGTCAGCATTTTTTTTGGCTCCCAGCCTAAGGATAATTGCCGTACATCCAATTAGAAATGCAAACATTATGGTAGGTACTTCTAATTGAAAAATCACAGTGATGCCCGGGGACTTTGAAGCTGAGATCTCGCAGGCTCCATTCCTCCTCTGGCTTCTCTTACCTCCTTGCCTTCTGCCGGCCCCTCCGTAAATGCAGATTAATGATAGTAGCTGGAGGCCACCATGCATCTCTGCTACTCTGAACTGCCCAGGACACAACAGCCCTAATAGAAAACAGGTGTATCCTAGGAACAAAATGTGCTTTTGAATCCTTGTCAGAAGAATTCAGGCACACCTGTGCTTATCGGTGGTTAAATATGCTAATAAGAGGGGGATTAGCATATGTAAATGAAACTTTGAAAAGTGACCACTATGCAAATAAGGTACTCGGGGCAATAAAGTTTGTTGCTGGCTAAAACCTATGTTTTGAAACTATTGAAGTTGGCCCCATCTGGGTGGGCAATCTAGTTAGAAATTGGAAAAAAAAATCAGGGCTGGCTACCAAAACACCCAAACTGCATTACCCCATGACTGCTGTGACACTTCCTACACCAGTAGGGACATACTGGAGCCAGCCCATATTGGTTCTAGGGAGCTGGTGGTTAAATTTTCAGAATGAGCACTTAGATTTTGCTACAAATCAGGGTCTGGCAATTGTTTTTGTTGATTTTTAGACTTAAGAATGTGATGAATAATGTTACAGGGTAGATTAACTTTAAATTGTGCCATGTGTACTTTTTTTCTTTTTTAGGAGAGCCGGGTGTTAACATTTAATAGTATGTCACTAGTTCCACAGGCACCCTAAACATAATCTTAGGTCATTTCCATTTTATAGTACGTAGTTATATGCTCAGCTAATAAATATTTGCTTGAATCTAGTACATAGGTAAAATTGGTAAGAGTGATTAATTTAACCAACTGCACCCTAATTTAAGTGATAAGACATTCAACTGATCAATCCATCCATCATAGGCCTTAGGCCAAGTGTGAAAAGTTATTGAAAGTCATTTAACTAAGTCAATGGCAGCCAGACAGGAAATCTGTTCCAATTGACTGAATGATTTTCATCAAGCCCCCTGAGTTGAGGAGAAAAGTATTGTTAGCTTTAAGACAAGAATTTTAGAAATTGGGAGAAATGTTACTTTCCAGAACACCTCTGGGGAAGGAATGGCCTGGATTAGGGGAAGGGTATGGGAGACCTTAGAATCAGTTTTCAGTCTTTTCTCCACCCCCACCTGTAAGGAGGTCTTTGTGAGCTTCAAAGAGTTCAGAAGGTTTTAGATTTCCTATCATTCCATCTGTACTGGGAGCCAGTGACACTCAGGGCTATCTATGTATTCCTGGCTCTATGAACAAAAAAAAATACAGCATGCTTAAGAGACATTTCTTAGAGTACCTGATGAATGGGAGAAAAAGACTTCCAGCAATCAGGAGTAACTAGAGACCCCTTTGCCCCATATGCATTCTAAGCTTGCATCCGCTTTTCCCTGAATAAGGTACAGCCTTCTAGGAGAGCGTCACAGATTTTGACAGAATGTTTTCTACCAACTCTTCTTAATATATCACCTTAGTGAATACTCCTTTCTGAAAGCTAATTAAGTTTGTTTGATTAATTGACAATTAATAATCATGGGAGAAGCACACTAGTGAAGGTTCATGAACTACAGAATCCAAATCTCACTCCTCAGCTACTCAACTCAAGAGAGACAAAAGCCTCAAGCCTAGGCTCCCTCCCCCTTCCCCTGCTGGATTCTTTTCATTAGATAGGGTGAAACACCCGAGGAAACCTGTCTTTGATCTGTTCAGTTCTGAAACTATTGATATATGACCAGATGAAATCAAAACCAAGGGAGTCATGCTTGATGTCATCCTACCAAGTGAGAAAAAGGCCCAATTCTAAGGAGAATTTGGAAGGAAAAGGAATGCAGTAAGTTCAGGAATTTCTTACATTGGCACAAGGAAGTTTTGCCTTCTCCAAGTCACTTGTAGGTTCTTGGATCCACAGGGACCTGTAACTTATCTGTATGACACAGAACAAAGTTAGAATCAACACTATGACAATTGCTACCCCAAACCAATGATGTATAGTCTGGAGAAATTTTCTTAAAAGTCATTGAGATATCCTGTTCTCATAGAAGCCCTTGGAAATGCAGGAGATACCAAGACAATCTTAAAGAAAAAATGTCAGACACTAGAAATACTGAATCAAGACCAATTAAACGTGTTGCTAGCTGTCCATGCCCCTCCTGTGACTGTCTAGGGAGAAACCATTTTTGGCCCTATTGAACCCAAATCTGGTCTTCCAGGCTCTAGTGAAGAACCATTCATACCATCCATGATGGTCAGAAAATCTATCGAAAGGGGAAAATACAAAATCAGGAGGGAGTCGGGGCATATACCAGGTGATGGGTACAAGAGATTGCTAAGCATATGCCTCAAACTAGTGGCAAAACCTAGCTCAAGTAGTTGTTGAGAGTACACCAAGAGAGAATGGACACCATGTTGTTCTGATTAAGGGCTTAGAGTTTCTACATGATGACAACCTCGTGAATCAGAGACTTTTAAATCTCATAATATTATATACAAAAGTCACAAATGGACAAGAGGACAGATCCTCACCTTGCTAAGCCTTTAGGGCCTAGAGAAACAGGAGAAACACTTTTCTCCTCTCCACTGTAGACAGGATTGGAAAAACTTAGAAGAAGTCAAAGAATTATCAAAACAGTTGTGTTGAATTCTTATAAAGAAAGGGACAATCATGGGGAGTGGGAAAATCTGGAGGAGCACTATTCAAACAAGAAATGAAAATTTGTTATTTAGTGGTACTCTAAGTACTTGCATGCCAGCCTGGTGAATAGACTGGGTTTGTGCAGAGCAATACAGAATGTCTTGAATACCCCAATGAGGATATAGGGGAAGGCAGGTACAAACCATAGGAATCTAACTGGAGACTGGGTATCGTGGGAGCCCCGTCCATCTCAGCCAAAGGGATATGCCTCTTTAATAATTTGGTCCTGTACAGACTACTTCATTATAACAAGCCCAGGACACCAATTCTCATCCACTGGGGCGCTAAATAACAGTAACTTTATAGCACTAGTGGACATGAGTCAGAGGCCCAACAAATTGGACATATTTAAAGGTGAATAATGTGTCGATTTAATTCGATTCAATAGACAATGATCAAATGCCTGGCATGGTGCTAAATTCTGGGAATACCAAAAAAAAAAAAAGCAAAAGGTAGTCCCCACCATGAAGGGGCTCAGAGTCTAATGCAGGAAGCAAAATGCAAATGTGTATGTATGTCTGTGTGTGTAGACACACACATATCTTTATATACACACAGATGCGCACACACACATACAGACATGCACACACAAAGCACGCTACATAGAGAGCAAATAAGAAAAAATTGAGAGAGGGAAGGCACTGAAATTAAGAGGAGTTATGGAAGGTTTCCCATAGAAAGTAGGATGTTAGTTGGCATCTGATGGAAGCCAGGGAGGTCCTTAGGCAGAGAGGAGGAGGAAGAAAAATGTCCCAGGTCCAAGGGGGACAGCTAGAGAGAATGCCCAGAGCTGATGGAAGGATGGTTTTGTTTGTGGAACAGCCAGGAGGCCAATGTTGCTGGATTGAAGAGTAAATGTTGGGGAGCAAGCCTTAAGAAGACCTCTATAGAAACCTTTGGGAATGTCAGGACCCTAAGCATATCAGGGGGCTATCTTCTGAACCCAAAAAGGATATAATCAAACCAAGCTTCCAATATATATTGGGGATGGAAATTCTTATAGAGTCTGTCAAGCATTGGAACAAGGTAATATAACTCTACTTCAACCAAAGCTTGTGCAATTTTCTTGAACATAACTGTGTTTGTTGCATATGCAGAGGGAACTCTGGCTTCTGAATGGCTGGAAGACTTCTCAGATTATGTGTAAGTGGAGAAGGGGCATTCTTTGGACTGGGAAAGATGGAGACAGTTCAAGAGGTGAGAGTGTACTTTTCAGCGATGGAATGGGGATCTTAGAGTTATAGATGTGTGGGGAAACCAGTTCTAAGCCTGTCCCTTGCCTTGAGAATGCCCATGGCCCTCCCCCTATTCCATTTAATTGTTCTTCCCTTTGGCAGCTGGCATCTTACCTTGCTTCTGGTGATCTCATCTGCTCCAATGTATTCTTTCACCTACTGAAACCTATAACTTGCCCATTTTCTATCTACTGTTTATTTTTGTAAAGAGGTGAACCAATACTCATGTAACCAGAATTTGCTAGGAGAAGTCTGAACTGGTGATAGTAAGCTAGCTAGTCTCTTTCCCAGGGATTGATTAGGGACAGTATCTTTTATTCTGATCCTTTTTAAAAATCATATTCCTAGGTTAGACATATGTGCTATGTGGTAGTAGATATAATTCTAGCTGGATAGCCCTCTTGGAGATAAGGAGAGACTCCCAGCCATGGATGCTGCCTGGTTCTCTCCCAAATGGCTGCTAGTGGTGTCATCATAGCCCTTCTATTCTGAACAAAGATGGAAGTGACAGAATTCCTTGGGTGTTAGGTAGACCAGATTCTAGACCAAATATCTAAACATGTCATGTGTCGGCCAGCCAGTTCTTGACTATGTGACACAATCGCATCTATATGACACATAAATATGGTGTATGAAAGCTAAGACTTGGCTTTGTGAAATGGGAGACTTTATATGCATCGTCCCCCTCCCTGAAAAATGTCCCCGCTATTCCATAATATAGAATTGGAGGAGGCAGGAATGAGACCCCATGAAATCACAAATGGTTTCTGGAGGAAGGTAAAATCAGGTTTATTATTAGTCTCTTTAACTCCTGAGTTTGACCAATACAAAAGACCAATGACACAGGGAGATTGTAGATGACAGAAACCTGAACAAAGTTGTTGATAAAATCTAGGGCATCTGGTGAATACTATAGACCTCCCCTAAACCATTAAGAGTGACCTCAGTGAAGCATTCTGAATTAACAACCTGGCCGACATGTTTTCTCCATCCTGCTAGGGAAAAAGATCAGTATCAGCTTTTCTTTTCATGGGAAGGACACTATCGTACCTTTCTACAGCTCGCTCAGTGTTATATAAATAGACCGGTTATTACACATAGAATATTCAGGTGGAACATAGATGACTTTTCTCTGCACAAAAGGTTTTATTTAGCTCACTATGTAGATGGTGTCCTGATAAGAGAAAACAACATGAATATAGCCTTTGATGCAGTGAAGGGTTTACACATTCACTTGAAATCCCAGGGATGGGCCACCGTGATATAATCTAGAGGCCTCTGAAAGCTGTCAGATTCCTAGGGACAATCCGGACCTGGCCAGAGTCAGTTAAAAAAGAAAATCCAGGACTTGAGCTGCCCTCCTCTGAGAAGAAGGCATGGCAGTCACTGGACTGTTTGGGCCCTAGAGGGACCCTGGCCCACACCTACAAATGTTACTGGTCCCAATATAGGATGTCACTAGGAAAGTATTCAGACAGACCAAGGCACCATCCAAAGGTCATTTCTCCTTGTACCTGCCAGACAGGTGACCCCTGGAGAGGACCACAAATTGAGAAGATGTTTTTTGGTCTCTTTGGACCCAAGTCCTGTTTATTCTAATACAGGCAGCACTAGGCTTCTGGTTGGTTATTGCTGTAAGAAATTGCCTGCGAGCTGCCCAGGATCCCTCTCTGGGGAGGTGATCACTCATGGTGGAAGGTGGCCATTTTCAACTCAGAGCCAAGTTTCTCCAAGGCCTGCTGAATGCTTCTTCCAAACTACTTAGCTGGATACTATCTTCATGGCAGTCCACTGTGCCACCCAAAGCAAGTGGCATGAAGGTTTCATTTATGCCACTCACTCTTGGGGTTGTAAATGGTATGACAACTTGTTGTCATGGTAAGATAATGCCTGTGAGATTCATTATAAACTTGTCTTGAGAAAGGACTTAAGGAAAGAATGAGGATATTATTTTATTCATCACCCACACATAGTGGATTTAGGGCACCCACCAGAAAAACCATTCTGAGGTCAGTAAATTTTACAACCAAATAAATGAACTAACCTGGACCATAAAGGAAATGCCCCAAATCACTCCAGAAAGTAGTAGTGATAGTAATAATTGTGAAATCACTAATAGTAGACTATGAGAGACACTGTTAGGAAAGCAGGAACTATATGATCCTGGAGATGTCTGGGATCGCATCCCAACAGTCCAGTGGGCACTGAGATCAGTGGCCAGACCCCTGGCCAGAAAAGTCTTGGGTTAGTGTGCTGATGCAAGGAATAGGCTAAGAACCCCAGTGAAGGGCTGCACCAAAGACTGTACCCCAGAAGCTCCATGGCCCCACTGAACTCTGACTAGTGCTGACGCAGAAAGGAAACACCAGATTGACTTTATCAATCTCTTATTATAAAGGGGAAAATACTGTTTAATCAGTTTGGGCACATGATCAGAAGTCAGTAAAGCTGTTGCCTATGAGAATGCCAATGCCAAACCCAAGGTTAAGGGATTAGAACACAGAATCATCTCATTTGATGGTATCCCAGATATAATTGGTGTGACTGGGGCACACACTTCACCAGTGATACCACAGGAACAGGGGACAGAGACCAAGGCAACCTCTGGAACTTCCATTCCCTTTTAGATCACTTGGATGGCCCACTGGATTCCTACTGGCCAAGGAATGATGGAGAGGGATTAATATTGTGGGTAAGCACACTAACCATCTGCTAGAAACAATGAACAGAGACCAAGGAACAAAAATGGCTCCCTTTGATGCTTGGCTGGGAAACACCACCTACCTTTCCCATTGTTATTGTCCTAATAAGGTCCTTTGACTTTTATGAACCTAGCAGGAAGTGGCTTCTTTTAAGTTCTCCTCAGGACCCTGACACAGAGGACCTCCTAACTTGGCCCTTCTCCATTCATAGTCTTTGGGAGACTAGAACACATTTCTCACATTAGGAGTCAGCACCATTTCACTCTATGCCTTTCACATTCAATATGGCATGCATTTCAGAGCAGCCTGCTGGGCCCTTTGCTGCTTAGACAACCAAACCTAACCTCTAACTTTGCTCTCTCTTTTTCAGGGCTTTCCACTTTGGGGTCCAGAGGAGCCACAGAGTTAGAAGTGATAACTGGAGGCTCATGGAATACCTACTCTGCCCCTGAAGCAAATTTGGTCTTGACCTTAGGCAAGATGCCACCTTAAAGTGAGTTCCTCCAGTGTCGCAACCCAAGGAACTTTGTCACTATCCTTCCTGATTGGGTATCCTCATATTGATTCCCATCTCATCATCATTCCATGGTTATTATTATGTAGCCTTCTTGTGCTCTATTGGAGTCAACAAGTTACTGGGCAGGTCTACCTCTGCCTTCATTCTGCCCCTAAGCCTAGGATCTTATGACCTAATGAAGCTGAGCCTCAGACCAAGCCTGGGCAGGCGGCAGTGGGCTGAGAGAAGGCTGGAGACAAAGGAGAGGGAATCCCAGGCTGGTTTCCTAGTCATTGTATGTGGTTGCCTCTCAGGCCTGTTATGAGGCTCATGGGGGCTTTTTATATAAAAAGCTTTCCAAAATTCAAACTACTCTATAAATATCTTATCATTTACAACCTGCTTATTTTAGCTACAAGCGCCTGAGAACCCCAGGGTCTGATACAGCACAGGCTCCAGGCCACCGTTCTGTCCTCTGAGGGAATACGTGTCGGATTTCCTTTCTTCTTTTCCAGTTCTCCCTCTCTAGCCTAAATCCACTTGCCCTTTAAAGATCCTTATCTCAACATGCATTGCAGATATTTTCCCAATAAGGAAAATAATCAGAACTGACACTGAAAGTTTACAAAACTGTCATTTACATTATCCCAGCTGATCCTTGTGATAACCTTTTGACATAAATGTGTGTATTATGCCTATTTGACAGATGAGGAAACTGAGGCTTACAGAAATTGATTGATTTGACCAAAGTCATCATTTGCTTCCTTTCCTGGAGGGATCAAAGTATCCCTTGGAAAAGGGTAAGTGGAGGAGAAAATAGATATCTGTTTACACTACTCTGAGAGAGTTTATATAGATAAACCCATGTGGGCACCTATGTGGGGAACACACACAAACATACCCCCTTACGCATGTTGAGTTTAAAGTGTCTTAGAGACATCCAGTTTGAGATACCTAGTAGGCAGTTGGAGACACGAGTCTGGAGTTTCGGAGACACATAAGGGCTGAATAAAGGATCTCAGAATCCCCAGCATGGAGATGATCCTTGAATCTAT
This sequence comes from Pseudocheirus occidentalis, assembly GCA_028646575.1. Lineage (NCBI taxonomy): Eukaryota > Metazoa > Chordata > Mammalia > Diprotodontia > Pseudocheiridae > Pseudocheirus > Pseudocheirus occidentalis. The sequence continues at coordinate 7,937,564 of CM053593.1, read as the reverse complement.
GGGAGCTCACAAAATTACCAAGTGGAATTGTATAGAGAGAGAAAAGGAGAGGGTCCTAGGGGGTGCCCGCCTTTAGGAGAAAGGCCTGGAGGAAGATCCAGTAATGGAGATGGAAAGTGGTAGGAAGAGAAACAGGAAACGTAGTTTCACAAAAACCTAGAAAAAAGAGAGCATTGAGGAGAGGATGATCAAGAGGGTCAAATTCTGCAGAGAGGTCAAGAAGGATAAGGATTGGGGGGGGGAGCTGTTAGATTTGGCAATTAAGAATTCATTAGTAACTTTGGAGAGAACCGCTTTAGTTGAATGATGATGTTCAAAGCCAGACTGTAGAGAGTTAGGAAGAAAGTGAGAGCAGAATAATTGGAGACTCCTATTATAAACGACCTTCTCAAGAAGTTTAACCATCAAAGGAAGGCGAGACTTAGGATGACAACCAGGTTTTCAAGAAGGGGCAATGACGTGCATGTGTGTTTATAGGTATCAGGGAAGCAACAAGGAGATAAAAAAAGAAAGTGAAGCCAAGATGGCAGAGCAAGGCAGGAACTCACCTGCGCTCTCCCAAATGCCCCTCCAAACAGCTTTAAATGGTGCCTCAAAATGAATTCTGGAGTGGCAGAACCAACTTAAGCACGAGGTGAAACAATTTTCCAGCCTAAGACAATTTAGAAGGTTGAATGGAAAGGTCTATCTCACTGAAGTGAGAGGGGAACATGGTTCAATGTAGGCAGCCCAGGTAAGCCAGCAGAAAACTGTACCCTGGCCAAAGGCAGCATTGAGGCCCCAAGCTGCAAAGCCTTGGCACAAGTCAGACACAAAACCTCATGTCAGGTGCAAGCCAGTAGGGAGGCCTTACACCCCAGCAAGCTAGTTGAAAGGATTCAAGTCCCCCAAATTCCAGTGCAAGCCAGTGAAGGCCTTGGGGGCAACTTAATCAGCACCAGTAGCTCCTGGAGCTCTCAGCCCACAGATGGTAATGGGGCTAGGCAATTGGTCAGAAGAAGATTACAGAGGATACTTTGCTGATACTGGGTGTAGGACTTTATTGCATTGCCCAAATGGGTATCTAGGTCACAGGACTAGGTTGCAATAATGGGGTGCTAGCACAGTAGTACATACAGCCATAGGGGAATGAAAATCCTAGTCACAGTTTCAAAAGAGTGTTTGTGTTTGCTCCCAGACCAAAGCCCCAGCTAGGAGAGCACTGATCATGCAACTCTTTACATCATATCACCTTGGAAGAACTGAAGATTTACAGTGTCCCAGAATTAACTCTGAAAATAGCAGCGTGAAAAACATGACTCTTGGGGCCGTGCCCTCTTCAGCCCAGGAGCAGAGCCCAACTTTAACATGAAGCTAAAATATCAAGAAATATCCTGGAAAATAAGCAAAACAAACAAACAAGAACCTGACCGTAGAAAGTAACTATGGTGACAGCAAAGGTCAAAACACAAATTCAGAAGAAAAAAACAGCATCAAAACAGTTACATATGAAGCCTCCAGGAAAACAGTGAATTGGTGTCAAGACCCCCCTAAAAGTGTAACAGCTCAAAAAGATTCTCAAGAACCAAATAAGAGAGGTAGAATAAAAATTGGAAAAATAAATGAGAATGATGCCAGAGAATCATGAAAAAAAGAGTCAATAAGTTGGCAAAATGGAAAAAGATATATAAAACTTCACTTCAGAAAACAACTCCTTAAAAAGTAGAAGTGGCCAAATAGAAAGAGAGATTAAAAAAAAAGCTCACTGAAGGAAATAATTCCTTAAAAATTAGAATTGCGTAAGTAGAAACTAATGACTCTATGAAATATCAAGAAACAATGAGATAAAATCGAAAGAATGAATAAAAATAGAAGAAAATGTGAAATATCTCGTCAGAAAAACAACTGATTTGAAAAATAGATCAAGAAGAGAGAATGTAAGAATTATTGGACTACCTGGAAACCATGATAAAAAAAGAGCCTAGACACTGTATTTCAAGAAATTATCAAGAAAAACTGACCTAATATCCTACAACCAGAGTGTAAAATAGAAATTGAAATAATCTACAATACCTCCTGAAAGAGAACCCTAAATGAAAACTCCTAGGAATATTATAGCCAAAATTCTGAACTCCTAGGCCAAGGAGAAAACACTGCAGGCAGCCAAAAGAAACAAACACAAAACAAAAAAACCCATTCAAATATTATGGAGTCACAGTCAGGATAGTACAAGATTTATTAGCTTCTGCATCACAAGGTTGGAGGGCAGAGAATATGATATTTCAAAAGGTAAAGGAGTTAGGATTACAACCAAGAATCACCTACCCAGGAAAAATGAGTAAAATCCTTCAAGGGGAAAATGGATATTTAATGAAAAAGAAGACTTTCAAACATTCCTGATCAAAAGACCAGAGCTGAACAGAAAATTTGATTTTTAAATACAAGACTCAAGAGAAGAAGAAAATGGTAAACAAAAAAGGAGAGAAAATATAAGATATTCAATAAAGTTAAACTGTTTACATTCCTAAACAGAAAAAATATTTGTAATTCTTAAAAACTTTATTACTAGGGTACAAGTATGAATTGACTATAATGGGATATCTAAAAAAATTAAGAGTGAGAAAGAGGCACACACTGGGAGAATGGGAAAGGGAGAGGTAGAATGGGGTAAATTACCTCACACAAAAGAAGTATGAAAGAGATAGTAGAGGGGGACATGGGGTAAGGTGGCAAGCAACCTTGAACCTTACTCTCATTGAAATAATCTTATATAGGGAATAACATTCACACTCAGTTGGGTATAGAAGTCTTTATTACTCTATAGGGAAGTAGGATAGGAGGGGGATAAGTGAAAAGGTATTGTTAGAAGGGGGGCAGAGTGGAGGAGACAGTGGTTAGAAGCAAAACACTTGTGGGGACGGACAGGATGAAAGAGGAGAGAGAGAGAGAGAGAGAGAGAGAGAGAGAGAGAGAGAGAGAGAGAGAGAGAGAGAGAGAGAGAGAGAGAGAGAGAGAGAGAAAGAGAGAGAGAGAGAGACTTGATTAATGGAAATACATAGCAATCATAACTGCGAATGTGAATGGTATGAATTCACTCATAAAAGAAGCTGATAGCAGACTGGATTAAAAATCACAATCCTACAATATGCTGTTTACAAGAAACACATTTAAAGCAGAGAGACACACACAGGGTAAAGGTAAAGGGCTGGAGTAGAATCTATTGTGCTTCAGCTTAAGTAAAAAAAAAAAAGATGGAGTAGTAATAATAATCTCAGACAAAGCAAAAGCACTAGATCTAATTCAAAGAGATAAACAAGGAAATGAGATCTTGCTAAAAAAAAAATAAAGGTACCATAGACAATGAAGTAATATCAGTACTAAAGATATATGCACCAAATTGTATAGCATCCAAATTTTTAAAGAAGCTAAATGAGTTATAGGAAGAAATAGACAGTAAAACTATACTAGTGGGGTACCTCAACATTCCCCTCTTAGAACTAGAAAAATCTAACAAAAAATAAATAAACAAGACATTAAGGAAATGAACAGAATTTCAGAAAAGTTTGCCATAATAGACCTTTGGGGAAAATTGAATAGGAATAGAAAGGGCTGTATCTTTTTTCTCAGTGATACATGGCATCTACAAAAATAAAAAATTGACCACATATGACCACAACGCAGTGAAGAAGAGCAGAAATATTAAATGCGTACTTTTCAGATCATAATGTATCAAAAATTACCTTCAGCTAATGGAAGTGGAAAGATAGAATAAAAATTAAATGGAAAGTAAACAACCTAATCCTAAAGAATGAGTGGGTCAAAGAACAAATCATAAAACAATCAACAATTTCATTAAAGAGAAGGATAACAAGGAGGCAAAATATCAAATTTTATGGGATTCAACCAAAGTAGAACTTAGGGGAAAATTTATATTTCTAATTACTTACATCAGTAAATGAATATGACATGCAACTAAAAACTAGAAAAAGAACAAATTAAAAATCCTAATTAAGCACCAAATTGGAAATCCTGAAAATCAAAGGAGAGATTAATTGAATTGAGAGTAAGAAAGCCATTGAACTAATGAAATAGATTAACCATTTGTTAATTTGATTGGAAAACAAAAGAAAGAAGGCCAAATTACCAGGATCAAAAAATGAAAAGGATGAATTCACCACAAATAAAGAGGAAATTAAAACAATTTTGTAGCCACTATGCTCAATTATATGCAAACAAATCTGACAATTGAAGTGAAATGTATGAATATTTATAAAAACATAAATTTCCCAGATTAACAGAAGAGGAGTACTTAAATAATCCATTTTTATAAAAAGAAATAGAGTGAGCCATCAATGAATTCCCTACAAAAAATCCCCAGGGCCTGATGAATTCACAAGGAATTTTACCAAACATTTAATGAACAATTATTTGGGGGGAAAAAAGGCAAGAAGGGGTACTACCAAATTCCTTTTATAACACAAATATTGTACTAATATCTAAACTAGAAAGAGCTAAAACAGAGAAAGAAAATTATAGACCAATTTCCCTAATGAATATTAATAAAAAATTAAATAAAGCACTAGCAAGGAGATTATGTCAGTATATCACAAGGCTCATCCACTATGACCAGATAGAATTTATACCAGGAATGCTGGGCTGGTTCAATAGTATGAAAACTATCAGCATAGTTGACTATATCAATAACAAAACCAACAGAAATTGTATGATTATCTTAACAGATGTAAGAAAAGCCTTTGACAAGCTACAACAGCCATTCCTATCAAAACAGACATCATAGGAATAAATAAAACTTTCCTTAATATGATAAATAGTATTTATCCAAAAACCATCAGCAAGTATTATTTGTAATGGGGATAAACCAGAAGCCTTCCCAATAAGATCTGGGGTGAAGCAGGTGAAACCCTATTATCACCACTAGTATTCAATATTATACCAGAAATGATAACTAGCAATAAGAGAAGAAATATAAATGGAAGGAATTAGAAGAGACAAGGAGGAAACAAAACTATCACTCTTTGCAGATGATATTATGGCATCATCTTGAACCTTACTCTCATTGAAATCATCTTATTTAGAAAATCCTAGAGAATCAACTAAAAAACTAACTGAAATAATGAACAACTTTTGCAAAGTTGCAGCATGTGAAATAAACCCATATAAATCACTAGCATTTATATATATTACTAACAAAATCCAGTAGCAACAATGGAAAGAAAAATTCCATTTTAAAAATGGTAGATAATATAAAATACTTGAGAGTCTACCTACTGATACAAACCCAAGAACCAAACGAACACAATTACTAACTACTTTTCACTCAAATAAAGTCAGATCCAAACAACTAGAAAAATATAAATTGTTCATGAGTAGGCCAAGCCAATACAGTAGAAATGACAATTCTACCTAAATGAATTCACTTATTCAGAGCCATACCAATCAAACTACCAAAAAATTATTTTATACACCTTAGAAATAATAATAAAATTCATCTGGAAGAACAAAAAGTCAAGAATATCAAGGGAATCAATGAAAACAAATACAAAGGAAGTGGCCTAGCAGTACTAGATCTCAAACCATACTACAAAATGGTAACTCTCAAAATGATCTGGTAATGGCTAAGAAACAGAGTTGTGGATCATAGGAATAGATTGGGTACACCACACACAATAATAAATGACCATAGTAATTCTAGTTCTTGATAAACCCAAAGATGCCAGCTTTTAGGACAAGAATTCAGTATTTGACAAAAACTGCAAGGAACCCTGGAAAGCAATTTAGTAGAATCTAGACATAGACCAACATCTCACACAACATATCAAGATGAGGTCAAAATGGGTATGTGATTTAGACATAAAAGGTGATGTCACAAGCCAACGAGGGGAGCATGGAATAGTTTACCTGTTATATCTATGGATAAAGAAAGAATTTATGAACAAAGAGAGAGCACATTACAAAATGTAAAATGGATAATTTTGATTATATTAAATTAAAAATGTTTTACACAAACAAAATCAGTGCAGTCAAGATTAGAAGGAAAGGAGAAAGCTGTGGAAAAACTTTTACAGCAAGTATCTCTGATAAAGGCTTCATTTCTCAAATATATAAAGAACTGAATCAAATTTATAAGAATCCAAGTCATTCCCCAATTGATAAATGATCAAAGGATATGAACAGGAAATTTTCAGACAAAGAAATCAAAACCACCTAGAGTCATATAAAAAATGCTCCAAATCACTATTGATGAGAGAAATATACATCGAAACAACTCTTAGATACCTTCTCACACCTATCAGATTGGTTAACATGACAGAAAAGGAAAATGATAAATGTTGGAAAAGATATGCGAAAATTTGGACACTAATGCACTATTGGTGGAGTTGTGAGCTGATCCAACCATTCTGGAGAGCAATTTGGAACTCTGTCCAAAGGGCTATAAAACTATGCATACCCTTTGACCTAGCAATACTACTTGTTGGTTTATATCCCAAAGCCCTTTTAAAAAAAAAGAAAAGGAACTATTTGTACAAAAATATTTATAGTAGCTCTTCCTGTGGTAGTAAAGAGTCAGAAATTGAGGGGGATGCCCATCAATTGGGGACTGTCTGGACAAGTTTTGGTATATGAATGTGATATAATACTATTGCACTATAAGAAATGATGAACAGAACAATTTCAGAAAAACCTGGAAAGACTTACTGATGCGAAGTAAAGTGACAAAAACCAGAAAAACATTGTACCCAGCAACTGCAATATTGTACTATGATCACTTGTGAATGGTGTAGCTATTCTCAGCAATAGCATGATCCAAGACAATTCCAAAGGACTCATGGTGAAAAATGAAAAATCTCCAGAGAAAGAACTTAGAGAGACTGACTGTAGATTGAAGCATGATTGCACACATATAACCTTTATCAATTTGCTTACCATCTCAGGGGGGAAACTCAAAATTTTTTAAAATGCTAAAAGTTGTTTTTACATGCAATTGAGAAAAATATTATGACGAAAAAGTAAAGAAGGAGAGAATGAAAATGGTGGAGAGAGTAATCTTTTGGAGAATATGGGATAGAATGGGACACTTGTGCATGTAGAGGTGCTTGCCTTTGTAAGGGGAAGGGTCATCTCTTCATGTGAGGTGAAGGGGGAAATATTAGCAAATGATGAAGAATGGGAAGAAAGGAAGGAAACTAGTATTTATTCATCTATGTTGCATCCACGGTGCTTAAGGAGAGTATAAGGAAATTTGGGGGAGAGTCTTGGAAAGAAGAGAGGGATCAAGGGGTTGGGTTAGGAAGAAGAGAAGAGTTTAGCATGGCAAGGCAGAGGGAAAAAGGAAATGCTATTAGACTGAGATCAGATAAGAGAATTTCAGAGTTCATAAATATGGAGGTGTTGTATTTGCAGAGAGAGCTGGCAAGATCAAAGGCATGGTCATCTCCTGTGTAACTGAGGTGAGATGGAAGAATAGGTCATAGGGAATGAGGAAACTGAAGAACTGTGAGATCACAGGGCTTTGGGGAATATGATACATATACTGATGCCTCCTAGTAGGAGGGGGCGAGTTGGGGAGGAGAGAAGGACTGTGAACCAGGCACTGAACTCCTTGAGGTAAGAAGGGGAGGGTCTTGGAGGTTTTTAGACAACAGAATTTTTGAGTGGGGGAGGGCAGATGTGGTTTGAATGAAACTCAAAGAGGTTGTCGAGTGAAGGTGGCAATGGGGAGCAGCAAATATTCCACCTCTCCTGCCCTGATCCTGAGTTAGTGACAGTGCAGTTATCCTTCTGTCCTGGTACTCCTAACCCTAACCCTACATCTAGAATACACACAGGCTGTGTCCTCAGGAAGGAGCCAGCTCTCAGTGAGAGTCATTAGATGAAAGGGGTGGAAAAGGAAAAGACTTAAGCTTCAAGCATGATTGCCTGTGGAACTGGCATCCCCCCGGGCACAGTGGAGCATGGGAGGCTTTCGAATGGGTCGTTGGAAGGGGGGGGAGGTTGGGCTGATGAGAATGAAAACCAGGGCTTCAGTTGTCAGGGAGGGAGGACTGTTGGTGTTTTGGAATCTCTGGGATGGGGATGGGATGAGGAGGGAGCAGATTGTTAATCTTTAAGGAATGAATTTGGGGGGTTTCATCATCTCTATGGTTTGGTTTCAGGATGGAGCCCTCATCTGTTCTTGGGCAGCTCAGGAAGGGGACAAATGCTGGGAGCAGAAAGAATGGTGGGGCTCCTTTACTCCCCAATCACTTTCTGCCTCAGTTCCTGGCATCAGCTGGAGATTCTGGGTGGCCTGACACATAGCAAGTGTTTAATAAATAAGTGCTTGTTGATTGATTGTAGGTTTGGACTTAAATTTCTGCTCCCTCCTTCCATAATTTAAGTCTTCCTGCTTTGGCATTGAGGGAGCTGGGGGAAATACAGGAGATCATGCTGGCCTTGGGTCGCCTACATGGCCCTTAAAGTCCTTCCACCATAGGAAGGAAGGATGGAAGGAATGAAGGAAGGAAGGAAGGAGGGGAGGGAGGGAGGGAGGGAGGAAGCATTTATTAAAGGTTTACTATGTACAAAGCACTGTGCTAAGGGCTGGGGATACACATAAAAGCATGACAAGTCCCTATTCTCAAGGAGCTCACATTAAAAAAAAGATTTTCTGCATTAATTTAATCATACAAATAACCATTTATACAGTAATGAAAAGCCTCTTCACCATCTCCTCCCAGGCACACTGTGAGGTTCCAGCACATAATCCAACTAACACTCTCTCTCTCTCTCTCTCTCTCTCTCTCTCTCTCTCTCTCTCTCTCTCTCTCTCTCTCTCTCTCTCTCTCTCTCTGTCTCTCTTTCTCTCTGCGTCTCTATCTCTGTGTCTCTGTCTGTCTGTCTGTCTGTCTTTGTCCCTCTCTTTCTGTTTCTCTGTCTCTCTCTCTCTCTCTACCTCTCAACACATGCATCACCACTCCAACAAGACATCCTGGAGCTGCTGCTGTTCCATCATTCCACCCCACTTCAATCATCAGCGAGAAGGTTGGAAAACCTAGGCACAAATGCTGTGCATTTCCAGGGGGGTTCCAGCACCCCTACACTCCAGGTGCTAGGGCACAGACCTAGTCCTACAGGTTCTATCTATCCCCATCAACTTTCCTTCCCATACTAGTGTGTCAGGGCAGATTCTTTTCCAGGCTAGAAGCATCCCTCCCATACAGAAGCACAGATTTACTTTAGAAAAATGCCCCCCAGGGGCGGCTAGGTGGCGCAGTGAATAGAGCACCGGCCCTGGAATCAGGAGTACCTGAGTTCAAATCCGGCCTCAGACACTTAACACAAAAAAACTAGCCGTGTGACCTTGGGCAAGTCACTTAACCCCAACTGCCCTCCAAAAAAAAAAACCAAAAAAAAAAAAGAAAAATGCCCCCCAAACAGCTCTTATCCCTTCTTTCCCCAAAGGAACACATGCATACACACCCCACACATTGATCTCACCCTGCACCCCAGGCTACCCTCCATTGGCCTAAACAAGATGGAGTGTTTTTGGCACCAAAAGGGGAAGGACTTCTCATACTGCAGACAAAGCAACCAGATGTCTCCCTCTGCTCAAGGGGAAGGCTGCCCTGCACAGACATTGGCAGGTATTGTGGGACAGGAGGAAAGGTGGCATCTACCAGTCAGCCAAAGGAGAAGAGAGGAGACTAGTGGGGAAGTCAGAGGCTGCCATCTGCCTTGTGCCCTCTCACCCCAGTGGAACTGCAGACCAGGACATGCGCTGCTTCACTTGGCCCAGGCAGCATTCACTCCTAGGTCTGCACCTGGAGGGGAGTTTCAGCTAAAAGGACTCCAGCTGGTACAGGTGAGAATCATCACCCAAATGCCAGACAGGAGTCAGGCCCATATGGTATCTGTAGCCAATGCCCCCTGTTGCTATTACAGTGGGTGGGACAAGTCTTTCAAATATAAATTAGGCCTGAGTCTTAGGAGTGCACATTCTAATGGGTGGCATTGCCTAGCCTAGGGCTGGGGACCCTGCAGCCTGAAGGCCACAAGTGGCCCTCTAGGTTCTTGAGTGTGGCCCTTTGACTGAGTCCAAACTTCAGAGAACAAATCCCCTCAATAAAAGGGTTTGTTCTGTAAAACTTAGATTAGGCCGAACCCAAGGACCAAGAAGGCCGCAGGTGGCCCTGACGCCTCCGGAATCTTCACCTCCTGACCTAGGCACTCTTTCCTGTCCTTTTTCCCCTCTTTCCTTTCCCCCTTTCTTTCCCTCATCCTCCTTTTTCTTCTCCCTTTCTTCCTTCCCTGACTATGCCCAGGTACCGCTTTGTCTCTGGGCAGCACTCAGCTCTGAAATAGCTTGGGGCTGCCAGCCTCCACTCTTGTCTGCTCCCCCATGCCCTTGAGGGCCATGCAGGTTAGCCTGCCGGTGTTTAGGGAACAGCATTATTAAGGCTTCGGCTCTCCAGCTCCTTTTGCTGAAGTGCCTCTGCCTTACCACCTCCAGATTTCTTGGAGCTGTAACTCCGGGCCAGTTCTGTACCCAGAGCTGTTTCTTACTTCTCTGTCTCCTGTGTCTTGTTTTTTCTCTTTCCCAGACAAGAGGGGGCGAGTCTAGGTTTAAGTCTTCAGATTTATAAGACATAAAGCAAGGCAGAGATATCCTACCCAACCCCTGAAAATAGCCCAGGGAGAGAGAAAACATGAAACACTTACATAGCCAATGACAATTGGAAATAGGAGTTGGGCATATTTGAAGTTGTTTTAAATTCTTTACCTCTAAGAGCCAAGGGAGCGAATGAATGAGAAGTAATAAAGGTGGAGGGTTGAGGGAGCTATCTCAGAAATGAATGATGTTAAATTTTCATGCCTTGTCTCTGCAGCCAAAGAACCTTAAATACTCACCCAAGATAAATACAGACTTAACCTTGAACAACTCTAAAAAGAAAAAAAAAGCCCCAGCATCATGATCTCTGCAAAAGCAAGGTAGATTGGATTTGTTCTGGGAGCTTGGATATCAGCAGGAGGGGGAAAAAGACACTGGAGAAAAAAAGGACATTTTTTTGCAATAGACTCTAGTAGACAGAATGAATGGGAGGTACTAATAGCATTCAAAACTGAAACCCCCAGATCATCCCCAAAGCTCATTTTAGCCATTAGTTTCAATCTTCTTCCCTGCTGCGAACCTCTAACCCAAGCTATTAACAAGTAGCAAAATTGACTGACACGTTTAATCTTTTCTTCTGGACCTGCCCATGCTTAATGAGGGAGGTGACCTGAAGGTAGGCAGCACAGAGAAAACAGCTGGAAAGCAAGAAGGCAGATTGATGTTCTTTCAATTATCCATCCCTTTGTCCATTCAAGAAACATTTATGAAATTCCCACTAGGCATGTCATGGGGGGAGGTGTTGGGTCCAAAGTTAAGATAGGACAAGGTTCCTGCCCTCCAGGAAATGAGTCTAGGTCAGCTGCAATGGAAGACGTTCTAAGTGTATTAGTGTAAGGTCTGGGAGGAGGACTGGGCTGGAGGGTGGGCAGCAGTATGGTGGAAGGACCATCCTAGGAACCTAAGTCATCATGACTCTATCTAGAAATGAAAGGTAACATGTCACCATGGATGTTGGGCTTGGAGTTGAGAAGATCTGAGTTCAAATTCTACCGTAGGCATTTACCTGCTATATGACTTGCTCCCTAGGGATGATGGGAAGAGTTCCCTGGCTGATGAAACCATAGTTTCTGTGTACGTGTCAAAGAGGAATGAATATATCTATTTTATAGATTAATCCAATGAACCTGGGGGAGGTTAAAGGCATTGGCCAGGGCCACCTGGATTGTAAGTGGTGGGTGTAGGAGGATAATCATAAGATATCCACCCTGGTGTAGCACTTTTAAGGTTTGTAAAGCTCTTTACAAAGAATCTCGTTTTTCCCTCACAACAACCCTGGGAGGTAGGTGCTGTTGTCATCATCCCCAGCTTGTAGGAGATGGAATTGAAGCTGCCTTGCTCAGGGTCATCCAGCTAGTAGCTTAAGGCAGACTAGGAACTCTGGTCTTCCTGGGTTCTGCACTAACCATTGCACCAGCTGGCTCCCATGCCAACAAAGTTGGGTCTTCTGGTTTCCCATCCAGGGCTCAGCTAGATGACAACATGTGTCCCTGTTTGTCAGTTACAGGGAGAGCTGACAGAGTGACCAGCATCTGGCTTCTCCTCTCTTTGCTGATCAGCTTCAGAGGTTCAGAGCCAAACAGCCCCAGCATCAGAATGACAAGGATCCCCGCAGTGGCCCTTCCCAAGGGGCTGTCTGAAACACAGTCCTCCCCTTGGAGACCCAGACAGAGCCCTGCTGTACCTCTTGAAACGTCAGCCTGAATCATCAGGGACCAAGGCTGGCGCAGAGAGGAAAACAGAAAAAAAAAAAAAGAGGCTTCCTGGGGAGTCAGTTATGTATTGACTGCTCACGGCAGTGATGTCGTGAGTGGCATCTATGTCCCTCAAGTGCTGTTCTCATCCAGAGGAGTAGGGGAGGGAGAAAAAGCACCTCTTTCAGAGAGAGAGGAGGAAGGATAAAGAGAGAGGGGAGGGAGAGGGAGGAAGAGAGTGAGTGAAGAGAGAGAGAGAGAGAAGGAGAGGGAGAGAGAGATGGAGGAAGAGCTGGGAGGGAAGAAGAGAGTGGGGAGAGAGAGAAAAGGAGGAGGAGAGATAAAGGGAGGAGATGGGGGAGGGGGAGAGAGAGAGAGAGAGAGAGAGAGAGAGAGAGAGAGAGAGAGAGAGAGAGAGAGAGAGAAACCACCAGGGCTGCATTTACCATACAAGCTCTGTGTCAGAGCCATAATCTCTGATCATTTTTCTTGTCAATCTTAGCAACAATTCCAGGATTTCTCCAGCACTGAGAAGGGTTGCAGAAAGCTTTTCTCATAGCCACCCTGAGAAGCGGGTGCTGTAGGTAATTCTGATCTGACTGACTTTGGGCAAATCACTTCCTGTCCATCTGCTTCAGTTTCTACATCTATAAAATTAGGGAGTTGGACTCAACGTCCTGCCAAGGTTTCCCGCCCCCCACCCCAGCTTGGAATCTCTGGTCTGATTATCTTCATTTTCTAGGTCACAACAGCAGCAGAAGAAGGGGGCATTTAGACAGCCCTTTAGGGTCAGCATGGTCCTGCACACCTGCTCATTTGTGTTAACCTGGATGAGAACATGGACACTGAGAAGGGAAATCATTTGCTTAATGGTCGCACTTCTAGGAAGCAATGTGGGATTTGAATACATGACCCTGGTTCCGTGTCTGACACCTTCTGTTTTGCCTTTTGTCTGAGACACTGGATTTTAAGGCTGGTGATTAGTGAATGAATGAATGAATGAATGAATGAATAGATGAAAACAAAATTCTTGAGAGCTGGCATATTGGCTCTCTCTTTAGACTGGGAGCTCCTTAAGGGCAGGGGCAGTTTTCTTTTCCCTTTCATTGTATACCTAGAGTTCAGCACAGTCCCCGGCACACAGTAAGGGCTTAATAAGTGCTTGGTGACTGAATGATTAACTATGCGCTAGGCATTGTGGTAAGTGCTGGGGATGCCAATAGCAAAGTGAGACAGTCTGGGTCACTGAGAACTGTGTATTCAGAGAAACTGCAGGGAAACAATGTGGGAGGGAACTGGTGACCAGGGCAAGGAGCAGACTTCAGAAGCCATGGTCAGACAAATGGGATGACTGGTCCAAAGCAAGAGTGAGTGAGTGTGTATGAGTGTGAGAGTGTGTGTGTGTGTGTGTGTGTGTGAGAGTGTGTGTATGTGTGTGTGTGTGTGTGTGTGTTTGGTGGATATGTGTGTGTGTGTGTTTGGTGGATGTGGATGTGTGTATGTGTTTGGTGTATGTGTATGTGTGTGTATGTGTTTGGTGGATGTGTGTGTTTGGTGGATATGTATGTGTGTGTGTATGTGTTTGGTGGATGTGTATGTGTGTGTGTGTGTTTGGTGGATGTGTATATGTGTGTGTTTGGCGGATGTGTATATGTGTGTGTTTGGCGGATGTGTATATGTGTTTGTGTGTACATGTATGTCTGTGTTGAGTTTTAGCCACATGCATGGAAACAGGCCAGATACATGGGATGGATGGCAGTGGATGGTTTTGCTGGGGGCTGGGTGATAGGATGGGCCCAGTGAGTTCACTCTCACTCATTCACCCATTAGGAGAGACCCGAGCCCTGCTGCCCAGCTCCTAAGTGAGCTGCCTGCCTAGGGGCCTGATTTCTGGACCCTGGGTCTGTAGGTTGCTGCTTCAGGGGGAACAGGGGCAGGGTTGATGTCAAGGTGAGGGAGGGAATACTTGGAAGGTAAAGGATATATGGCTTGGCTTGCAGCGCAGGTGACTTGCAGGCTTGTACCTGGCTGGTGGGATGCACAAGGGGAATGGGAGCCATAGGGCAATCTCACTGCCCTTGAAGAGACACATCTAACTGGCCTCAGGAGAGTTGCAAGGGCAATGGGACTAGTTGAGATTGCACACCCCTTGAAGGCAGGAACAATTCATATTCCTATGGAGTTTATGAAGGGCTTTCTATAGAGGGTATCAGTGCACCTGGCGGTCCCTGGTACCTGGGGAGCTGTGGCTCATGGATCTCTTGAGGTCAGTGAGACAGAGGCTGGAAGCAGGCTCCAGACTGTCCAAGGCAGAGGAGAGCACAGGAGCAGGTTAGCAGAAAGGCCATGATGCTCATGGGGGACTGGTCCTCCATGTGCAGCTTAGTTAAGAGAGGGAGGCACAGTTTCAGAACAAACAACCCGGTGAGTTAGCTGCTGAACATATTCATATTTACATTTTAATAATAAAAATAGCTAGCATTTATAGAGACCTTTCAGGCTTGCAAAGGGCACAGTGGATAGAGCGCTGGTCAGGAAGACCTGGGTGCAAATTCAGCTTCAGATGCTTAGTAGCTGTGTGACCCTGGGCATGTCACTTCACCCTGTTTGCCTGTTTCCTCATCTGTAAAATGAGTCAGAGAAGGAAATGGCAAACCGCTCCAGTATCTCTGCCATGAAAACTCCAAATGGGGTCACATGAATAAACAACAACAAAGCAATTATCCAGTGCTTTCAGATTATCTGAGCCTTGCATCAGTCCTTTGAGGCAGGCGCTCTTGTAATTCCCATTTGACAGATGGGAAAACTGAGACCTAGAGAGGGTGAGTGAGTTTTCCAGGATCACCCAGTCAGTAAGTGTCTGGGGCTGCATTTGAACTCAGATTTTTCTGATTTCCAGTTCAGCATTCCATCCATTGCTCTACTTAACTGCCTTTGGGGGACAACAGCAGCTGGAAAAGTGAAGTCGTTGGACCCACAGCACCCAGACAAGGAGCCCAAGGCTGAGATTTAGCCTCAGGTCTGGTGCCCTCGCCATAGAATTAGCCTGGTCGCCACAAACACAAGGCAGCCAGTGGGCACCACAGTGCACAGAACACTGGGACTGGAATCAGGGAGATCTGAGTGTGAATTTGACCTTAGACTCTTGCTAGCAGGGTGACCCTGGGCCAGTCACTTAACCTCTGTCTTCCTCAGTTTTCTTGTCATAAAATGTGGTTCCTAATGACACCTCCCTCCCAGGCAGCTGTGAGGATCACAGGAGGTAACACTTGTGAAGTGCTTTGCAGACTTTAAATTACTATGTAAATGCAAGCTATTATGATGATGATTTGGAAGCTTTCTCTTGGGGAATCAAAGCCAGTGAAATCTCTTAACTGGAGGACTAACCATTAACGTTCCTTCCTCATTTCAAAGTTTGCAAAAGGTTTCACTTGAATTTCATGAAACCTGCAAAGTAAATATTATAGCTAATGTTATTCCCATTTTACAGACAAGAAAACTGACACTGAAAGGTTTTTCTATGGTCATACAGCAAGTAAGCACCAAAATCAGGATTTGAAGTCGGACCTTCCTAACTGCAAGTCTTTTCTTCTCCCCATTCAAGCCCTACTGTGCTAGGAAAAATCAGTATCCAGTAGGACCGAGTCTAGGTGTTTTTATGTCTGTAGCATGGGCCAGAGGACTCAAGGCAAAAGCACAGATTCATTCAGAGTCGGAAGCAGCAGGGTGCTGGAAAATATTTAACAACAGACTCCCCCTCCTCCCCCCAAAAGCAAACACAGTATGCTTTGAAATTTAATCCACATCTTTTACATTTTCTCCATCATTTCATAAGTCTAGACAATCAATGAAACAATAAACCAAGTCGTGATTGGTGGCAATAGCCAATTTCTGAGACATAAACATTTACACTGAACATTTAACAATCAGGCTTTAGAGCATCTCTGGGTCAGAATGATCTCAGAGTCCGTGGAAGCTGTCCTAGATCTGAATGATGGTCGGCTCTGCTGCTGACCCAATGAGGGGTCATCCAGCCTTTGGAGGAAGACTTTCTGTAACAGGCAATCCCGTCACTGGATCCCATCTTTGAACAACCACAGTCTGTAGGAAGCTTTCCTGGTGTCGAGCCTGAATTTGCCCTTCAAACTTCCACACATTGCTGCTCCTTCACTCGCTCCCAGGATCATAAATTTAGAGGTGAAAGTACCCTCAAAGGCCATCTGGCTTAACCCCTGATTTCACAGATGGGGAAAATGAATCATCCGACCTCACCTTGGTACTGTCACAGGTGAGATCTGAACTCAGATACTCTCACTCTGGGGCTAAATAGAACAGTAATTCCTCTGCCCCTTAATATCTCTTTCCAGGCTCTCCTTGAACCTTTTCACATTCCCCACATGCCTCTAGTCTCTTCTGCATTCCTCTGGATAAGGATGGACTGCCAAGATAGCACAGGCTGATCCTTAGACAGTTGTTGTCCTCTCCGGAGACCCCAGAGTGTTGGGTTGTTTTTGCTTCTGTCCAGGCTGGAAACTCAAAACTAAGTTCAAGCTCTTGCCTTCCTCCTATGCAAACCTGTCCCCTCTGTGTGTGGCTGGGCAGGGCTTGGTTAGGAAACACTGAGGACTCATGGAGTTCCCAGAATACTATGATGAGGTAGACACAGCAAAAAACATGGCACCTGGGAATCCACCCAGAGCGTGGGTGAGTTGCTGAAGGTCTCCTTTCCTCAGGCTTTTTGTGGAAGTGTGGGGTGGGCTGAGCCTTTTTTTTAGCAGTAGGAGAGAAGCCTATTTTGAAAACTATAATGACATTAGTAAAGCTTCCCCAAAGGGGAAAAAATAGACCCTGGCCCCCAGCCCATCCTTCTGCATCCTTAGGGAGAGCCCCACCCTCCTACAGCTTCTCTGGAAATCTTTTGTCTCTTGGAAGTAGAAGATTTTGGAATTCCATCCCCCTCACCTCACCTCCTTAGGCCACCCCCACTAAGGGGGCAAATATCCTTTCTTTTTAGGAAACGAACAAGGTCTTTCTTCCTTGTTCCTGAAGAACAGAAACTCTCTGGTAGGACAGGGATTCACAATAGAACCAGAGATAAAGTAATAGTGCCCTTGGAAGTTTACTATACATTCCTTATTCTGTCTGATCATCATAACAAGCTGATGAGGAAAATGCTATTATTTGCTGCCTATTATGAATGAAATGCCTGAGGGGATCAGAGGTTAAATAACCTGCCACAGTTCACACAGCTAGCAAGCACCGATAGCTTTTGACCCTCAGGATAAATAACCAGAGAAGGGTCCAGCCATTTTGGAATATCCCATAAAGGTACTAAGGTGTGTGTCCTCTCGGACCCACCAATACCATAGCAAGCCTTCTACCCCAAAGAGATTAAAGAAAGAAGAAAAGGACCCTCATGCACACAATTATGAGCAGGAATGGAGGGAGCAGTCATCAGTTGGGGAACGACTGACCAGAAGATGCTTCTGCTCCAAAAGAAATGGCAGAGGATGTTTCAGAGAAACCTGGGAAGACGAGTGTGTATCGCAAAGAGTGAAGTGAGCAGAACTTTGGGAATGACTTATACGGATTAATGACTTTGGGAGATGAGCTCTCTGGTCAATGCAGCAGCCACAGAGGACTCCCAAGGATGGAAGGTGACATCTATACCCACTCCCAGGGAGAAGAGGGTGGGATCAAGGCATGGAAGGAGACGTCTTTTGGCAGCATTTTGGACATAGAATTTGTTGTTTGCTGGACCACAAATATTTGTCATAAGGATTGTTTGTTTTTTCCCCAATAGGAGCGTGCAGTCAACGGAAGAGAAAATAGTATTCTGTCAGTTAAAAAATAGTTAACAAAAGAATAAAACAATAACCTTGTGAAGGGGACGCTGTTATTGACTCCATATGATGTCACTGCAGATTGTAAAGGTTAAACATCCTTCCAAGGATCTCAGTGAAAAAACATCTGAGGCCAGCTCTGAAGGCTGAGACCAGGGCTCTCTCTGCTTTGCTTCACTGATTCCCTGGGAGCGCTGGATTCAAAGTCAGAAAACCTGTGTGACTTTGGACGAGTCATTTTCCCTCTGTGGTCATTGGTTTCTTCATCTGTAAAATGAAGGAGGTGGAAGGAAGGAAATCCATCTCTATCTAAGTCCTTGGATCCCACATCCAAAGCTAACCTTTTCATTCGGGTCCTTCTGTTGTCTGGTCTCACCCTCCATCATGTTCAGCTCTCCTCTGCTCCAACCAGGCTGTTCTCTCTCTGTTCCCATTTTACAGATGAGGAAACTGAGTCTGAGACAAACTAAGGGTCCTTCAGCTAGTGAAAGTCTGAGTCGGGATTAGAATCCAGGTCCTCTGGGTTAGGAATCACAAGATCTTAGAGTTCACGCGGGGAACTTCAAGCCGCCGTAGGCATGACAGTTGTTGCTGTCTTTACTGTTGGGTGACTTCACCTACTTTGCTTAAATGCTTATTAGGTCCTGAGAGTTTGCAAAGCACTGTGGGTGTTCAAAGTGTGATTAGAGCACTGTGCCTGGAGTCAGGAAAGACCTCAGACCAAATCTCCTGGACCGTGTGACCTCAGGCAAATCACTTCCTATGGCCCCACCTGGTGGAGTGGCCATAGTCCCAGTCCTCTGTATGCCCTGAAGGGCCAGATAAATGTCAGTTGGTTTTATTATAAAATCTACTCCTTGACCCCTAGGACCTCAATGGTCTCACACTCCCCTCCCCGCCTCGGGTCTATTTTATTTGCAGCACATGCATGAATAAGCCATGAGTGAACCGAGTCAAAGGCTTTGCAGTCATCAACAATGGAGCTATAAATGTTACAGCATGGTTCAATAATTACCAAATTGATAGAAGTTGTTTTTTACATTCCTGGGACTTCTTGGCAAAACCTCTTTTTGCTCCTCAGCTAATATATTGCTTTCTTGTGTTTACAGATTCTTTTAGTGGCATAAACTGTGATTGCTTGTCATAAGTCCATAAACATATCGGGCATAGCTCTGCATGCCTGGAGTCTCTGCTAGTGCGGGGAGGCTGATGTTGGTGGGTCTCTTGAACTCTGGAGTTCTGAGTTGCACTGTCCACACCAACCCTGCCCTTAATATTACAAGCCCCCTCAGCATCCAGGGTTGAGGGTCCACTGGGTTGCCTCTGGAGAGACAAACTGGTTCAAGGAGAAAACAGAGGATCCAAACTCCCATGCTGGCTAGGAAACCTGTAGAGAGTGCCTGCGTTTCCAGTTTGGGAGAGATGAAGGGAACCTATCTTTTCTTTCTTTCTTTTTTTTTTTTAAAGTATATCAACATGAAATTGTCCTACCTCTGGAATGGTCACTGGTGTTCTCCAGTTTGGTAATAGGCATGTGACGCTTTTTGTTAAGCAAAGTCCCAGGCTTGCTTTGGAAAGGAAACCACTGAAGGGCTTTACAAGCGCTGCTAGCCTGGGCATCTGTAAAGAGTCAGAAGCCATCAACTGCTTCCCAGATTTTCAGAGAAGCTAGAAGCTTAAGCCATCACCTTGGATGGAACTGGCATCATGCATTACCTTGATGCTGTGCAAGCTTTCTCTTTTGCCTTGAGTCCAAATGTTTTTGTCAGGACCAGACATTTTCCAAACCCTCTTCTTCCGCCTTCCAAACCTCTTCTTGCCTCTGGCTTCCTCTCTTCTCAAGCCTCCACAGTAAAGGGTTGGATAGTCATTGCATTGCAGCCTGTCTCTTGTGCCCTTTTCACTCCTTGTACTACAGTCACTTTTTGGCCTTTGATATTAACTTAAGATGAAGATCTTGAATGTCTGATATACTTTTGTTTTCTGGATTCTTTGGGTTTTTTTTTGTCATTGTTGCCTTTAATTGGGTATTGCAGTATTTGAGTTTTCTACCAAGTGTACTGGATAGATATGTTAGACTTGAAACCTCCTAAAGGTGTCATTTCCCCCTTTAGAATGTAAGATCCATGAGATCAGGGGCTGCCTTGCTTTTTTATTTGTATCCCTGATGTAGCACAGGGATTAATGCTTTTTCATTCATTCATCCATCATCCAAATGCCTTCCTACTTGTCTTCAATAGTTTTATAAAGATGCTATGGCCATGATGGTCCTTCACATCTGTTCTTGGTGGTATTCCTGCTTAGTTCTGTCCTTCCTCCCAGGCACCTCATCAGGACGATGACCACATTTTATGCAGTCTTATACAACTCTTGAACTGATTTTTTTTAATACCTTATGTCCAATGTTGTGGAAGGATGTTTGTCAATAATGGTTACAGAAACTTTTAAACAAGTATTCTTTTTTTTTTTTAGCAAAATAAGTGTATTATTTGAACTCATGTCTCTCTCAAAGAAGGCTTTTTGAAATTCCATTCTAAGGATGCTCGTCTCCTCTTCAAAACCATTCAAGACACCCTCCCCCCTGCGTGCACACACACACACACACACACACACACACACGCATTATGTCTACTATCTGTTTCATTATTAGACAGCAGTTCTGGAGTTTGTATTAAGCATAGACTTTTAATGCCTTCAGGTTGTTCATGCTTTCTCTCTTCAGGTTTAAAAATAATCACACAATTTCTACTCTGATTTCATCTAATCTGGACCTGGGTCTGAAGTTATTTCTTAGGATTGCCTTACATTGATCTGTAATAAATTGTCTTATAACTTGAAACTACAGATGTCATTGCCAAAAAAACAACAACCCACTCTGAAGTGGTGAGATCTGTCCCTAATTTTTTATGATTTGGGATTGGTGCATAATAAAAGGTATCATGGCTTCAGTCCATTTCATGCATATGCATGGTCTACCAAGCTTAATGGTTAATGAAAATGTACTGAAGGGCCAGCGAGAGCACTGGTCCTGGGTCAGGAGGACCTGAGTTCAAATGTGGCCTCAGACATTTATCATAAAAAACTAGCTGTGTGACCTTGGGCAAGTCATTTAACCCCAATTGCCTTCCCCCTCCAAAAAAAAAGCAAAAAAAGAAATGTACTTGAAGCATTTCCAGCAGGTGGGGTGTTGGTATTTCTGATTTGTTATGTATTTGGCCTTCCTTTGATATCAGAAAATGAAGGTGTTCCATTTAATTCACTGTCATTCTTCTTTTGAGTCAGACTGCAACCCCATACTACCCCAAATATACATCTTAGGTTCATAAAAGCAGTTTTGTTACACCATCCATGGTACTAACCCGATCAGTAGTATCACTAGAGCCCAACTGGCCAGTGTTCCAGGTTTCCTGCCAGGTCTTTATGGCAACCATATTGGTCTCAGGACCTACTAGTCCCTACTGAATATCGCTATCCTTTCTAGCATTCCCTTCTTTTGCCACTGATCCTTCTCCACACACAAACACACACACAGACACACACACACACACACACCACACCCCTCTACCACCACCACAGCCATCATTTTTATCATCATCATGACATTCTCTTTCAATTCTGCATCCCAGAACCATAACTCAGGTAGACCCATCAAAACTTTCCTTTGGAGAACCTTTCTAGAGAGGATGACATTTCAAAAGCACTTGAAGTCATTCAACAGTGGTAAAATAATGGAGCTTGGCAATTAGTTAACAAGTAAAATTAGTTAAATGAAGAGGCAGTTTTCAGAGGAAGAAATTAAAGCTATCTATAGTCATATGAAAAAATGCTCCAAATCACTACTGATTAGAGGAATGCAAAGCAAAACAACGCTGAGGTACCCCATCTCACTGGTCAGATTGGCTAACACGACAAAAGAGGAATATGATAAATGTTGGAGAAGATCTGGGAAATTTGAAATACTAATTCATGGTTGGTGGAGTTGTGAATTGATCCAACCATTCTGGAGAGCAATATGGAACTATGTACAAAGGGTTATCAAACTGTCCATGCCCTTTGACCTAGCAATACCTCTTCTAGGGCTGTATCCCAAAGAGATCATAAAAATGGGAAAATGTCCCCCATGTACAAAAATATTCGCAGCACTTCTTTCTGTGGTAGCCAAGAACTGGAAATTGAAGGGATGCCCATCCATTGGGGAATTGCTGAGCAAGTTGTGGTATATGAATGTAATGGAATACTATTGTGCTATAAGCAATGAGGAACAGGCAGACTTCAGAAAACCCTAGAAAGACTTATATGAACTGATGCTAAGGGAAGTAACACGGTACACAGTGTGTGATGACTGATTTTGATAGACTTAGCCCTTCTCAGCAATCCAAGGACCTAAAACAATTCCAAAGTGCTCATGATAGAAAATTCCATCCACACCCAGAGAAAGAATTATGGAGTCGGAATGCAGAGCAAAGCAGACTGTTTTCTTTTTTTGTTTTATTTTGTTTTGTTTTGTTTTGTTTTGTTTTTGGTTTTTTCTCATGGTTCTTCCCATTCATTCTAATTCTTTTACATAACATGACTAATGTGAAAATATTTAATAGGAATATATATACACATACATACATATATATCTATATGTAGAGCCTATATCAGATTGTATGCCATCTTGGGGAGGGGGGAAAAGAGGGAGGGGTGGAAAATGTAAAACTTATGGAAATAATAAATAAATTGGCTTTTAAATAAAAGAAGAATTAGTTAAAACGAGAAGCTACCAGATGGCGTTCTGGGGTATGCACCTGCCGCCCTTCTATACCTATACCATTACATCCTTCTACCCAACAGTGCACCCATCAGATGCCCAGAAGTCTCTGCCTCCCATCTTCAACTAGGGAGTGCTTGGTGGCACTCATCATTCTTAGTTATAGCTTTGCTTTATCCCATGACCAGACTATCCCAAGGGGCCCCAGTAATAGTTCCATGACTGCTGGCTGAATAGAAGTGAAGGAGAACCATTTAACTGCCACTCATTCTCACCAAGTCCTCTCTTCCTGTGTTCTTGGTTGGGTGACTTCCCAGTGGTTCCCAGGTGAAGCTGGGTCTCTATTTGCCTTGGGACACTTGACAAGCTGCTTACTCCCATGATGTGTTTGCTCCAGAGCTAAATTATGGTCTTTTTAAGCCCCTTTGTTCGAAGTGGGATAGACATTCTTATGCAGCATAAAGCAGAAGATGTAAGCCAGGCAACACAGGCTCAGTGACTTAATCAATCCTCTTCATGTTCAACCTTGCCTCAGTCCAAGAATTCATGCTGCCAGCTCTGAGTTATTAATTATCTGAACTGTAGCCTGGGAATGATTATTAGGATTGCTTCAAGAGGAAAAAAGGTTGAATTTTAAAGCTTCTATAAGAGCACAAGGAACATATGGCCAAAGCAATTATGGAAGGCCAGAACAGTCATTGTACCATGCATTAGTTGAACACATTCTGCTTTTTCCAAATAGTCCCACAACTTTGGAGTATAGCTTGGATCAGTCTTATTGGAAAGAAACAGCAGGACTAGGGTGGAAAAAATTCTGAACTTAGAATATGAAGCACTTGATCCAAACCTTTCCTCTGACTTTCACTGGAAAAGTCACAGCATTCCCAAGCCTCGGTTTCCTCATCTGTACAATGGGGATAATGAATGTAGTATTTACTCCATTCATGTTGCTGTGAGGCTCAAATGGAGTAGAAGCAAGAGACAATGTGGTATAACAGATATTTGTATACAAATATAACAAAAAGAAAGATAGCTCTACCCACAAGAGAGCTGGCACTGGGAGGATATTCAGGTCCTGTCTCTGGCTTTGAGGCCCTGGGTAAGTCACTTAGCCTCCGTTGTTAAGGAACAAATGTCTTTTTGGTTTCTCTGACTTTCCTCAAGACAACTCAAATGAGCCCTTTGCCAGAAGCCTTTTGTAACCTCAGCCCTGCCCTCTCAGCTGCTAGTGCCTTTCCCTCTGCAATGACCTCCCTTCTACTCTTGTATGGACCTGCTTATTTCTGCACTTTCTTCCCTGTTAGCCCCTCCAAGACATGGGCTACTTTTCTTTATTCATATCCTTGGTGCTTGGCATAGGATAAATGGCACTTAAATGCCTGTTAATTTACTGATTTAAAGTTAGGAGGCTGGATTGGGCAAAGAATTCGGAGATCTTTTCCAGCTCAGTCGATGACCCTGTACTTCTGCCTCTCAGCCTCAAAGAACTCCCTCCCAGTAAAGTGAAGAACAGTCACTAGGAATTCTTGGTAGAGGGAGTTCCTGTACCAGGAGTGCCTTACACCAATGAAATTCTAGGTGCAGATAAAAGGCAGACTTTTAAAAGAATACAAATATCAGTGTATGGTCTCAGTGCCCTGGGTGACTCTTTAAGATCAGAGGTTACAGATGCCTTGCCAATCTGCACAGAGAGGGAAATTCCACACTGGGAGTACCAGGAGTTCCCTGTGCATTGTTTTTTGTCCACATTTTAGATATGAGGAAGTTTCTGTCTGGTTGGGCTCTGGCTGGCTGCTCCTGTAAAATGGCCATCAGCTATTTGGAACAGATTTTCTGAAAGACCTTGGCCAACAATAGCATTTGGTGGGTGGTGGGTAGGAGGATTTCCCAGGGAAACAATAACTAGGTTGAACATTTCCCTGACTGGGAAAAAATACATATGAAGGTGTTTCATTGAGAGCCAGGCCAACTGTGAGCTATCCATTCTGTCCTGCTGGGAGGCAGTACAACGTCCTTAGCCCGTCCTCACATCCTGGCTAAATCCCAACCTCAGGGGATATTACACATAGTGAATCCTCAGGAAATTCATATGGACTAAGTGTGAAGAGTGCAGTGTCATCTGAAGAAAGGACACAATGCACAATGCACAAGGAAGTGGGGGGGCAAGATAGTTCTTTTCAGTGGTGATGCCCTAACAGAGGAAGACGGTGGCTTAGGGGGTAAAGTGCTGTACCCAGAATCAGGCTCACCTGAGTGTGAATCTTGCCTCAGACACTGACAGAGCCGTATGGCCCTGGAAAATCACTTAAAGCTGTCTGCATTGGGGATTGCTCATCTGTCGAAGCGAAATATTCACGGCTACTTCACAGGATCAAATCAACACACGACTGTCACATGAGATGCTGAGCACATCGTTTCTAAGTCCTGGAAACACAAATACAAGAAAACTAAAGGCAGTTTGCCCTCAAGAAGCTTGCCTTCCAATAGAAAAAGCCAACACATGGAAGGATGCTGAAAAGCAGGTGGGAGAAAGGTACCCTCAAATGAGCCCTTTCCTCAGAGGACAATGGTGGCAAAGCCCAGGGAGTCAGAAGCAGACAGGAGGGAAGGAGTGAGCGTAGTCTGCCTGGGCATTTTTCAAAATAGAGGTTCTCACCAATGAGAGGAGGGGATCATAGAGGCACAGGAATTGTTCGAGCTGAGGCATGGTGGAGAAGCTTCTAAAGTTGTGAGTGGTGCTGGGAGAGGAAGAAAGGGGAAGCTTGTTGGAAAGATGATCCGAATATTATAGTAAAGCACTGGTTATTGGCTCTAGCAGCAGAATCAGAGATGCCAGTTGGGAGGCACTTTGGAGTCCATCAAGAACAACCTATACCTGAATAAAAAGCCCGACTAAGCAATGCCAGACAAGAGGAATATTCATCTGCAATTTATTTTGAGAATAAAATGAGACAGAAGATGGGGAAAAACCAAAAGTACTTTGAAGCGGCTGCAGTTGTGAGCCTACTGCAAGGATCGTTACTCTTACGGACATGTCGAATTGCGTTGACCTTATCTGGCATCTTGATAGAATGGTTAATAGCAACGGAGTCAGAGTCAAAAGACCTGGCTTTGAATCTGATTCTGCTGCTCATTGGTTCTGTGGCCATGAGCAAACCAAGGAATTTCTCTAAGCCTAAAACAAGGCTCACACCTGTAGCAATAGTAATAAAAGCACCTGGCAAACATTATTCCATCCTATCCTTACAGGGACCATGGGAGGCAGGTACTACTGTGATCCCCATCTTCTCAGTGAGGAAACAGGCAGAGACAGGGCACCTAGGAAATAAAAGGGGTTAATAAAGGGCCTCTGAGGGCATTGCCTTGCTCCTGGCTGTTGGAGGTGGAGCGCAAACCTTTCCCACTTTTCCTGTCTCGTACCATGCTGTCATACTAGCGTCATCAGTGCTGTCGTAAGAAACACTTGAAAGCACCATTGAAATGGGTATTATTCTTTGCCTCTTTCACTTCCATATTGGCTCCCACTTTGGTTGTTTAATATTGTTCACAGCCCGAAGTTGAGGAGTCTCTGGTTTAGAATGAAAAATGAAAAGACATTTTTAAAAGCCACTCAGGTCCCATTCATCCATCAATCCCTCCTCTCTTTTAGGTCTGTAGAATCTTCACGCTGATACAGTGGGAACTGACGAATATTTAACAGATGGTATGTTATACAAATGGACAGCAGGCTGTGAGTCTTGATGCACTGAAAATACGTTCCTCCGTGTTAGAGGGGAATATATATATGTATGTATGCATATGCACATATAGTAAACAAACAGCTAAGGGCCCACATGATACTCTTCTCTGGGATTCCTGACCTAGGCTCATTAGGCTCCACGCTTTAAGCGTGGTGGAGCCCTGAGCAGATATTTGCCAGGCTTTAAGCTCAAAGGTGAGCTAAATAGGGTTGGCTGAGTGTGGGACTGGAGACAGAAGACAGATGGGAAATTCAGGCAGAGTCCAAGAGGGGCCAATGGGAAAGGCTATCCTGGAAAGAACCCGAATCTGCATGATTTGTGACCAATCATTGCATTTCAAGGGGCCTCAGCTTCCTGTTTTGTAAAAGGAGAGGTTGGAGTTAGGTAATCTCTCCCCCAGCTCCCAATGATGCTGAGTAGTGAAGTGGGGACAGCAGCCCAGAGGAGTCCTGTGATACTGCTACAGGTGGGGAACTCTAGCCTAGAAAGCATGGATAGGTTTTCAGGACCTAGGGCTCATCTCATGGCACCACCATAGCTCCAGAGTTAGGGGGCACTTTAGAAGACCCTCAGAAGCTGTCTTCTCCCCCCTTCTCCATTTTACTGATGACTATACTGAGGCTCAGGATGGCTAAGTCCGGGGTCACACACAGGATCAGAGAGAGTTGCAAGGAATCCTGAGACCTTCTTGTCCAATTCCTCCATTTTACAGGTGACGAAACTGAGGCCCAGTAAAGGCTAATGGACTATTCCAGGGCCATGCAGGTAGTAAGCGGTAGATGGAGGATTTGAACTCATGCCTAGTGACTCCAAAGTCCAGTGTTCCACTGGGTCACACTACGTTTCCTCCCACCTTCTCCTCTCATTTTGCAGTTGGTGATAACGAAGCCAGAGAGAAATCATTACTATGGTTACCTCATAGACAAAAAAAAAGGGACCAAATTTGAAAGATAGTTTGAAGGCCCCATGAAAACAAGGCCAGAGCAATTCTCCATGTCCAGAAGAGTAATGATTCTGTGCACTCGCTCAATAATTGCAGTGTTTTCATATCTCTTATCTCATTGTAACTGAAAAACAACGGAGAGTATAGGTTGGGACCAGCATAATTACCTCAATTTTCTAGAGATGGAAATTGAGGGCACACTGTGTGCCAGCTGGCATGCCCATCCCCCCCTGCCAGGCTCCCTCCTCCCTCTGAGCCATCCAGCTGCCTTCCTTCTCTCTGGCACCAAGGACGTTCTGGGAGAGGGGATGGTGGTTCACACTATGATCAAGGTAGAAGAGTGGAGGGGGAAGATCACTGAACTGGGCTTCAGGAGACCTAAATATTCACTGGACAGCGACCTGGGGGACTCAATGCTAGTTCAGAAAGCTGGAGATTCTTTAACCCAGAAAAGACAAGACTGAGTTGGGGAATGTGAGAGCAAAACTGACCTTCATACTGTTTCTCCCACATGACTCTGTCTAGGCTGTCTTGGCTGTCTCTCATGTCAATGCAGAGAGGCCCAGGGAGTCAGGAGGATCCTGTCTCTCAAAAGGGTCCAAGCTCCTGATTCATGAAGGAGCCTGACGTCCCCCATACCAAATCCACAAGATGAGAGCCTCTCCCCCATATAGTCTCTGAGTCTCAGGGACCCGACTGACAGACAGGGAAAGAGATTGCTGTGTGGCTCCTCTGAAAGCCTCCTAAGGCTGGTTTGACTCAGTGACCAGTCTTGACTGATGCAGCCACCAACTCCAGAAGAGGGACATGCACAGAAGCCCCTGGTTATTCATGTCTTTTAACAAGAAGCTTATCCATCCTTGAGGTCAGGGCACACATGTCCCTGGAAGGGATCCAGCTCCAGGAAAACACTCCCTCTCTGCATTTCCACCTTCTACAAGTCCTTCACTTCCTCCAAGACTCAGTGGAAGCATCCCCTTCCAAAAGAAAAATTTTCTGGTTCCCTCAGCCTACAGTGCCCTTTCTCCCCAAATTATCTTTTATATGCATGTGAGTTGTCTCTCCAGATAGAAAGTAAATTCCTTGAGGACAAAACTTCCATTCCCATGTTGCTGCCATCCAAATCAATTAATAAACATCTATTAAATGCCTACTATGGGCCAAGCACTCTTCTAAGTGCTAGGTTTACAAAAAAAAGAGAAAAAGTCAGTTCCTGCCCTCAAGGAGCTTACAGTCAAATGTTGTTGTCTCTGGCACCTACCACAATACCTGGAACACTATAGAACTCAGTAAATGTTTCTTGATTGACTGATTGGTGGTAAAAGACCGACACTCCCCTCCCCTGGATGACAACATTTCCATGGGAAAATGTGTTCCAGTTTCTGTTTGGCATTGTAGAAACACACCTCTCCTCCCCAGTAGAACTGAGGATTCCTCTCGATGTCATCTCCCCCTGCCGCCAGACATTGGAAGCAGGCATTCCCCAGCTCCAACTTATCTTCCCAGTTCATTAATTTAACAACCAGCTGTCCTATCCAGAGGATTTTCCCCAGGAATCCATAATCCATTTAATCAAAATAACTTTAGGGAACAGAGAACTGCAAAGTTGCAAATACCATCAACTCTTAATTACAGGCAAGATCATCTGCATTTTGGCTTCTCTCGCTAATGTGACTTTCAAGGTTATGGACAGCACTTACAGTATCCTACCTAATTACTTCATTTGTTATCGGCAGACCTCACTCCCTCTTTTCACCTCTCCACAAAGCTGTATGCTGGTAGGGAAGCCCTCTGAAACCCAAACGCTTTAGACACCATCCTTGTTCCAAGGACACAGGGAGAGAGACTGCACAGTAGTCTGAGAAATGAGCTCAGGTTCCTAGCAGGATGTGCTTTTACCTGGTTGAGGAAAAACACCAGTTTGAGCACAGAGCAGAAGTTGAAGGGAAGTGGGGTGGGGACCCAAACACAATGCGGGTATCAAAGAAAACAGCTATCTATCCATCCACCCATCCTTCCTTCCATCCATCCTTCCTTCTATCCATCCGTCCGTCCGTCTGTTCATCCATAGGAAAGAAGAGCTGGAATATATGTGTGACCCTGAACAAGTCACTTAACCTTTATTTGGCTCAGTTTCCTCTTCTGTAAAGTGAGCTGGAAAAGAAAATGGCAAACCAGTCCAGGGTCTTTGTCAAGAAAACCCCAAATGGGGTCACAGATAGTTGGACATGACCGAAGAGCAACACACATTTTGAGTCTCCATTCTATTTTTACATATGAGAAAATGGAGCCAGATGAAAATTGTGACTTGTATAGAGTTATATAAACAGCAAGTGAATGAGGCAGGATTTGAACTCAGGTGTTTCTGACTCCAAGTCAGGACCTCTCTCCACCAGGTTGGAGCAATTAAGTTGAAGGTCATCCAAAGGTCAATAGAGACAGAGTGGTGTACATGAATAGGACGCGTCACATCGCCAACCAGGCATCATTTGAAAGAAGCCACATAAAGGACATTACTTGAGAGAAATAGGACCAAAAAAGGAAGTGATTCAGTCATGGGGTCAGAGCAAAAGATGATGGTGAGGCAGCCTGGCCGCTCTACAACAGCAAGAGAAACTGGGAAAAATCCCCACCACGGTGCCTGGTGCATAGACAGTACCTGCTAGGCCCTCCTTGCCCACTTTTGTTTGTCTGCCAGGGGGTGGTGCTCCTGTAGGAGATGAGAGAATGAGCGGATGAGCTCATGAAAGGGGATAGGTGGGCTTTGATTTTGCATTGTTGGGGGAAAAGCCCACACTGATGAGATCACAGAGCAGGAACATACTGACCAATCAATCACCAAGCATTTATTAAGTATTTCCTATGTGCCAAACACTAAGTGCTAGAAATACAGAGAAAAAGCAACAAGAATTCACAAAAATACCATGTAAACAGAGAGGAATGTGTGAGTTACCCAAAGAGTAGATGGCTAGCATCCTTAAAGAAGAAGGCCAGCAAGGGGCAAACCTTGGAAAACCCTTCTGCAGCCAGTGACCCCGAGGGGGAGAATGTCCTGAATGGGAGATGTTTTCTGTGACAAGGGTTTCTCTAGTAGCTACTTCAGGATGGCTGGTCCCATCAAATGAGATAATATGTGGGAAATACTTCACAAACATTAAAGTTCTATAGAAGTACAACTTTTATTTTGACCCGTAGTAAGTGTCAAGGACCGTGTGAAGCACTAAGAAAACAGAAAGAAGCAAAAGGAAGACACAACAAGTAGTTGGAAGGGACTTCAAGCCATCAGTGTTTACTCAGCAAGCACTTACTATGGGGCACTATACTAGGCACTGGGGGTACAAAGAAAGTCCCTGCCCTCAACACATCTTCTAGATGTTCCTTCTGATTGGAAAAATCTTCCAAGATGGGGAAGCTGAGTCCCCACCCCTTGTTTTCCTTGAATCAGGTCTTTCCAATGGACCTTCATTATTTTCTTTGAAGCAACATCCCGCACACCCCAATGTGATCGTGTTCAGAACCGGCTTCTAGGCCTTCTTTGTTTGGAGAACACCTCTCTTTCTCAGCCTGCCCCTTCCCCCATGAGAGTGGTAAATGGAGCCTGTTGGGGTGGGGCGGGGCATTGTGTGCAGTTATTCATTTATCTGTGGTGCCTTTGCTGAGGAAAGAGAACTTGGAGAGGCTGGAGAATTTGAAGGAAGAGTCAATTAAGTAGTTGATTCCTTAATCAATCTAGTATTTAAGGAGGCAATCACATGTGGCTGGCTCCATTTTAATGATGGGAGCAGCTGGTTGTAAACAAGGACAGGATCTTGATTGTGGAGTTTCAAGATATGGTTTGTTTTTGTAGCATTTCATTTTAGAAATGGGTGGCAATGTACAGAATGGAAATTCTTCCTCATTTCCTCTCATTTCTGATACGTAAGTGGAAAAACAAATGTTAGGTCCATTAAAAATGCACCTAGGCTAGACCCATTGCCTTGTGGCCAAGTCCTTTGCTTCCCCTCCCTCTCTGATCACCATGGGAGATGCTGGTGAGGAGCTTCCGGGGATGCTGGGAATTGGTGAGAGACTTAAATGTAAAGTCTTCAGGGGGAGCTTGGGGTCTCAGTGGCATTCTCTCCTTCTAGGAGAGGTCCAACTCCTTATTATCATTGGCATGGTTGTTTTCTGCTGTATCCCTGGTAGTAGCTTAGTGCTTGGCACATTTCATCAATGAATCAACAAGCATTTATTAAGTACCTAGGATGTCAGGGATTATGCTAGGCACTGGGGATACTTAGTTCTTCAGGGAAGGAGGGAGGAAAGAAACATTTATAAAGGCCCTACTATGTGCCAGACACTGTGCTAAGTGCTTTATAAATATTATTTTGTGGTGATATCATTATTTCCATTTTTACAGATAAGGAAACTGAGACAAAGAAAGGTTAAGTGACTTGCCCAGGGTCACATAGCTAGTAAATGCCTGAGACTGGATTTGAACTCGGTTATAACTGGAGAAGAAAATGGCAAACCATTCCAATATCCTAGACATAAAAACAAAAACAAACAAACAAAAACCCCACAAAACCAAAACCCAAATGGGGTCAAGAGGAGTCCAACACAACTTTAGCCTGAACACCAACTTCCTAACTCCAAGCTCAGAGTTCTAGGCATTGGGGCACCCCCTAGCTGCCTCTTGGGGGAAAGACATCACAGTATAGTAAAGTTCTGTACTTGTCATAATGAAGACTTGAGTTCAAATCCTCCTTCTATATGCCCACAGATAGGACATTGGACCTCAAATTCCTTACACATAAAATTACTCAATGCCCCCTGAGGTCCCTCCTAGCACTAAAGTCAAAACTGTGTCTGATTAACCTATGAATCTCTCCAGTACTTAGCGTGGTTTGACACACACAAGAGATTGAATGATACCCATCATTTTCTTTTCTGGTTATTCCATCTCTTTCCTTTCCTTTTCTTTCTTTCTTTCTTTTTTTTTGGAGGGGGAAAGGTAGAGCAATTGGGGTTAAGCAACTTGCCCAAGATCACATGGCTAGTTTTTGTGTTAAGTGTTTGAGGGCAGATTTGAACTCAGGTCCTCCTGACTCCAGGGCTGGTTCTCTATTCACTGAGGCACCTACCCGCCCCTGTCTCTTTTCTTAAATTCCTCATCTTGGACTACATTTCTACTGTAACATACACCTATTATCCATACTATATCACAGCATACACATCTATACTGTCATAACGCCCCTCCTTGTCTGAGATCCCATCTCTATGCACGTCACTTTTCAGGAAGGGGGGAGGAAGGAAAGGAACATTTTGTTTTATGTGCCTAGTTCCTACCCTCATATGGGTGTTGTCTCTCTCCCATTAGAATACAAGCTTCCTGAGGCCAGGATCTGGCTCCCTTTTGGTTTTTTCATTCTAGAGGCTATTACAGTGCCCGGCTCAGAGCAACTACTGAATAAACACTCATTGATCGGTTGATTAAATGAGATAGCATAGGACCATGCTTAGCAAACCTTAAAGTACTCCATAAATGTTTGTTGCTATGATTATTATTAATTATTATTATTATTCCTAAGGTCACTCAGCCAAAAAGCAGCTGAGCTGGGTTCTCAGGCTTCTCTAGTCCCAAGCCCAACATTGTAGAATCTCAGTTTCTATCAAAGCCTGACTTGGGACTCCTCCTCCATCTGATTCCCAGCAGACACGGTTCTTCCCCAACTCAGAAACTGCCCTGTGTTTACTTTGTACATAGCTTGTGTTGGTCGAAGCCTGTTTTGTCTCCTGAGTCCCAAAGGAGTTTCTTAAGAGCAAGCCGTATTTTATTATTGCCAGCATCCCTTGTCTGGAGCACAGTGACTGGCACAATCAATAAACATTCTTCATTACCTACTCTGTGCCAGGCAGAAGACAGTCCCTGCCCTCAGTGGCACATAGTGGGAGCTTGATAAGTGTTTGTTGAATTCAATTGAACTATCATTCCATATTTCCATCTAAGAGAGGCAGGGTGGCAAAGAGGAATGAACACTTGGCTCTTGGGTTCAAATCTTACCTTTGATGCTCACTGCCTATGTGACCTTGGACAAGTCATTCCCTCCCAGTACTCAGCTCGTCTACATCCTGGGGTGCTTGTGATGATCAGATGAGACGAGAATTCTGAGTACTTGGCACTGTGCCCAGCACATTGTAGTCACCAGATAGATGTTAGCTAGTATTGATTCTTATCTGTAAAATCTAACAGACCTCTGAGACTCCTTCCACCCTTAGACCTAGGAACTTTAACCAGGGTTATTTACTTGGGGTCCGTGGATAGATTTTGAGGGCTCTACAGACTTGGATGGAAATCCCTCTTTATGTCAATGTAATTGGCTTCCTTTCCAGTCCTGTGCATCTTATTTGACCCATTTATAAACATGATTCTGAAAAGGGATTCATTTGCTGTACCTGATTGCCTGCCCCAAGGGCTCGTGACTCTGAAAAGGGGTGAAGACCTTCTGTCTACGCCCAGATGCCGTCAGCAAGTCAGGAAGCTTCATTTCTACTTCCAGTCTCATTTTTGCCTCTTGACATAACTAAAGACTGCTCTCTTCATTAAGGATCATTAGCCAGCCAAATGGTATGTATATGTTTGTAGAACCTGCCAACGGGTCACCCCAGGCTTGTTTCTTCTCTGGGTCCCCATGGCTCCTTATCCTATTTATTAAAATCGCTCTTTGGTATGCTTCACGACCCTAATGAGAATCGTTTAATAAGCAAGCTATTAGTCTGGTGAGGGAAAGCACATTTCCAGCCCAGTCTCATTATGGCGGTCAGGTGATCCACAGCACGGTCCCACCAACCACATTTCTCTTATTTAAGTATGAAATGGCCACTTACTGAGAGTCTATACTATTTTGCTGCTCCCTTAAGGTTCTCACCTGATTACTATTGATTTTGTCTCTCCCATTCCAAATGACATTCCCTCCTGCCTGCCTGACCCCATCCTTCCCTGGGAGCTTGTAACCTGGCAGCATCCCTTCCCGTGGGGCTACCAAGCTTCTCAGGGAGGCGCCAAGATGAGAAAGGAACAAATGGAGCTCTTTTTGCTCCCTGACCTTCTGTCTAACCCTCTTGGATTTTCTCTTTAAAGCTTTCTGAGTTTCTATTAGCCTTAGTTCTATTTCCTGACTTGGGTTTTCAGCAGCTTCTCATGCCTGGCAGCTGCCTGATGAGGCTAGGAGTTAGCCTTGCTGCTCCCTGTTTTCTTCAGATGGATATTGTGTTGGACCCCATCACTTTATTATCCCCCCCAGCTCACTCTTCTAGGACAGTTTCCCTCATTTTCTGGATGGTGTATAATGGAAAATCGACTTTGACTCTGGAGGGACTTTGGTTTGAATCCCACCAATCACCTTTATGTGGAACTAGAGGGAAGTCACACCTAATCACGCTGAATTTCAGGCTCCTCACTGTACCTCCCAATGCAGGTCAAGATTGCCTTCCCTTTGGGGGCCTCTAGATCACACTATTGCTCATTCTGACCTTCCAAGCCTCTAAAACTTCTAGGTCTCTTATACCCAAATCACACGTCCCCCAAACTGTACCCCTCACCTGGCATTTTTCTTTATTCTTTTTTGAAAATAAAATGCTCTTGATATCTTATTATTTTATATTGCCTAAATTTCTCCCAGTATCCCTCTTTCTATATTCAGAGTCATCCCATATAACAAAGAATATTTTTTAAAAAGAAAAAGAGGAAGAAGAGGGGGGAAAATTAGTAAAACCAATTAACACACTGACAAAGTCCCAAAACATGCAGCATTCCACCCCTGTGTAGCTCCCCTCAAAGGGGAATGGGTGGAAGTATCTCCTCATCATCTGATTTGGGGCTGTCAGCTGACACTTTTCCATCAAGTGCAGGAGCTTACCTTTAAGTGAATTTCAGAATCCTGACCTATGAAGATCTTTTGGGATCCTGGCTGTCACTCAGACAAACCTATCCCTCCTGGCTTTGTATTATTTGCAAATTGGGCAAACATTTCATTTACGTCTTTACCCAAGGAATTGAGTTTTTAAATGTTAAGCCTCACAAGGCAAGGGCAGATCCCTGGAGCTTTCCCCTAGAGGTGGCTCTCCAGGCATCTTTAAGCATTTATTAAGCACCTACATTTGCCAGCACTTCACTAAGCACTGGGGGTAAAAAGAAAGGGAAAAGGCAGTCCCTGTTCCCAAAGAGTTCATGATCTATTGGAGAAACGATATGAAAACAACTCTGAAAAAGCAGGGGATCATTCTAGGCATGAACATTTCTGGGAGGACGGTGCACCCCCTGAAGGGGGGATTGGGTGGGGTAGGGTGGGGTGCAAGAGGTAATAAATTCTGTTTTGGACATGTTGAGTTGGAGATACCTACCAGACATGCAGGCTAAGATATCCAGAGGAGGCTGCACTGGGAATCCTGCTTTGGAAATGATTTTTAGGGACTTCTCTTGGTTGGCTCTGATTAGATTGTAAAGCCCTCAAATTGAGTCTGTTCTCTTAATGATGATTATTTAATTTCACGTAACACTTTGAAGTTATACAAAGCCCATAATATCATGGGATCTGAGTTGGGAGTAGAATTAGAAATAAACCAAAATTATCCATTCATTTTATAGTGAAGAAAGTGAAGCCCAGAGAGGCTGAGCGATTTTCCCAAGGTCACAAAGCTAGCTATCTGAGCCAGGACTGAAACCCAGGGCTCCTGACTCCAAACCCAAAGCCCTCTCCACCTCATCACGTTTTTTCCCCTTGAGCCAAGAAGTCTTTCTTCTTTTCTTGTCCTCCCCTAAGCTGGCCTTCTTTCACCTTTCTAGTCTTTTTAAATCTCCCACATGTTCCCTCCTACACTTATCTGTTTTCCTGGCCTTTCCCTGTGAGGACAGGAATTGGCTTCATCTACTGCATGCACCAGTTTAGGTAACACATTCGACCTCTGCGAGGCCAAAGGGCCAGCATCATCTCCAAGGTCCTCTTCGGCCCTGACGCTCTGTGATTCTGTATTTCTATGACCCCCACAAGGCTCCATACGTTGTTCAGGAACACAGCAAATGTTCCGGCAATGTTTGTTGAATTACTAAAGGAAAAGCATGCCTGGTTATATGCTACAAACGATTTTTACCTATGATGCTAACTTTTACTTGCACAACAAGCTTGTCAGGTAGATACTACAGGTTGTCAGGGTTATGGACTTAGGGCCGGAAAGGACCTTAGAAGTCACTGAGTTATATACGCTCATTTTAGAGATGAGAAAACTGAGGCCCAGAGAGGCTGTATATACCTGGCAATAGTCACACAGATAGTAAATGTCTAAGGCAGGCTTCAAACTCAGACCATGGCTCCATCTACTATGCCCTTTCTTCATTTTATTTTATTTTATTTTAGCTTTTTGGAGGAGAGGGGGGCAATTGGGGTTAAGTGACTTGCCCAAGGTCACACAGCTAGTAAGTGTTAAGTGTCTAAGGCCAAATTTGAACTCAGGTCCTCCTGACTCCAGGGCTGGTGCTCTATTCACTGTGCCACTTAGCTGCCCCTACTCTCTTAGTTTTAAGGGTGAAGAGTCTAATAGTAAGTGTCTAAGGCAGGATTTGAACACAGGCCCTCCTGACCTAACTCGTACTTCAGTGCTCTTTCTGCTAAATTGACACACATCTCAAACTTTTTGGTCTTAGGATTCATTTTATACTCTTAAAAATTGTTGAGGACTCCCCCAAAGAGCTTTGGTTTATGAGGGTTGTATCTATTAATATTTTGAGATCATATTCAAAATAGAAACAATTTAGTATTTTTATGAAAGTAGTTTTTACCTTGAGAGTCCCCCGAAAGGATCTGAGAGACCTCTTGAGCTGTGGACCACTCTTTCCGAATCACTGCACTAAATTATATTGCCTCTCAGTGGATGGACAGGATCCACCTTAGCCTTCGGATATAACAGTGTGGGATGAGGGGCATGGCCACTGGATTTAGAAGGAAAAGGTCCCACTGAATTTGGTTTGTTTCAGCCTGGGTCTGACTAATGGCATCTCCCCTCCTTGATCACCTCCACTTTCCTCCAGAGTCAAATATGAAAGCTTCTGTTTAGCTGTCAAAGTCCTTCCTCCCTGGTCCCACCAGGCATTTCCAGGCTCCTTCCACTTTAGTCCCTTCTTTGGATATCACAGTCCAGTGACACTGGGGACAGGGGCTCTGGCTTCACCCAGGGTTGTTCTCTGTACCTTTTCAATGGCTGTCTGCTGCACTAGCTCTGGGCCCATGTAAAAGTCATTTCGTACTAATGATGATAATGCATCCCTATAGAACCTTGAGGATTACAAAGTGCCCTCTGTAAAAACAACAGCAGAAGTAATATTATACCCATTTTATAGATGAAGAAACAAAAACTCAGGAGAGTGAGTGATTTATCCAGCACCACACAGCAACCAAGTGGTAAAGCCTTAGATTTCTCTTGCTTTAAATGGGAATAATCATTCTCTCATTACTCTGTACAGGGTTGTTCTGGGAAAACTGTATTGCCAACCTCAAAGCTGCACAAATATTCTGCCCTTTGATGATGGACAGAGGCAGGAAGCTATAGCAGGGATCAGAGTAAAGATATTGAAGACTGAGATCTGGGAGGGACTGCAGTGGCCCCAGAGGCCAGCCCCCTCAGGAATCTGAGACCCAGAGAAATGAGATAGCCTGCCCAGGGTTGTCCAGGTGGTGTCAGAGGCAGAATTTAAACCTGGGTCCCTCTGACTTCATGATGAGGGCTCTTTCCAAAGGTCTCTGCTTCCAAGGCAGAATGCTCTGAGTTTGAATCCCACTCTGATATTTACTCAGATGTGTGATTGTGGGTGAGTACCTAGGCTCATCTGAGTTTGTGGGCAACCACTGAAACTTTTGGGGGTCATTAACCCCTTTGGAAATCTAATGAAGCTGATCAGAGCCTTCCTCAGAATAAAGCTTTAAAAGGCATAAAAGAAACATAAAAGATTAGAAGGGAACCCAGATCTATTGATAGCGTTATCTAAAATTTTTTTTAAAAAACAAGACTATTGACCTCAAATTAAAAACCCCTGCTCCAAGACCATGAATTCTACATTGGTTGGGACATCTCTCAATGGAGGCGGTTCTCACACCAACCATTCACAAGCGCCGGAGTTAGAGTTAGGATATGAATTCAAGTCACTGGATAATCATAACAGCTGACATTTACTTAGCACTGGAAGGTTTACACAGCACTTTACAATGTCATTTCATCTGATCCTCACAGCATTCCCAGGTACTAGGGCTACAAAACAAACAAATGAACACATAAATAAGTAGATAAGTGAACAGTCCCTGCCCCAAGGAGCTAGTGTACATGGCCACATATCATTTCATATAAAATAAAGACTGGGTATTTGTTGCATAAACAAGACATGGGCAAAGATGGCCCAGTGGATAGAGACCCAAGCTCAGACCCAAGAAGACCCGGGGTTTGAGTCCTGCCTTTGACACATCCTGGTTGAGTGACTCTAGTCAGGGCACACAACCTCTCAATGTCTAGACAGCTCCCAAAGACTACATTGGAAAGAGGCTGATTTGCATCAGCAAGGGGCTGATCAGACGTGGTCTGATCTCCACTTTAAGAAAATCACTTTGGCCCGTCTGTGTTGAGAGTTTGCAGTAGGCAGAGACTTCAAGAGTTTGGCCTCCAAGTGATGGATTTCTTTGACCCTAACAACAGGTTAAGAACCCTGTTGGCCAAAGGAGTGAGCCTCAACTCTTAAACTGATAGGTCCTTGAAATATTTCAGTCTTGTGAATTACCCTGTGTCTGATTCCTCTTGTACCCAAAATAAAACAATGACTCAAAGCCTCACCTTGTCTTCTGCCAATTCCTCTGTCATCCCTATTTCATCCAATTACCAGTGAATTCACTGGACCCCGCCATCACTCTACAAGGTATGGTTAGTGTGGGAAGTGGGGAGGAGGGGGGAGCCAAAGTTCCTCCCTTTCTCTCTCCCCTCCAGGACTGCCCTGTTCCTCATCATAGCCAACGCCCGACATCTCAGGACCCTTTGCCTCCTCCCTGGATGTCTGTTCCCCTTGCACATTGTCTCCTTCCTCCCCTTTATCTTCTAGCTTCCTTCAAGGCTCAGCTTAAATCCTACATTATTCGAGAGACCTTTGCTGGTTCCCCCAGGTGGTAGGGCCTTCCCCTTCTTAATGATCTCCAGTGTAGTCCATATGAATCTTGTACATGCTTAGTTACTTGTAGGTTGTTTCATCTGCTAGAAGATAAGCTCTTTGAGGTAGGGACCGAAGTTTTACCCTCCTTGTATTCCCAGCCTTCACCCCAATCCTGGAGGCAGAGTAAGTGCTTAATAGTAAGTGCTGTGCAGGGATCAGGGAAGGCTTCAGAGCAGAAGTGCCATCTGTGCTGAACCTTAAAGAAATATAAAGGTTCTGAAATGTAGAAATATGGAGGGACAGCATTCCAGGCATGGGAGACAGCCTATGTAAATGCACAGAGGGGGAGATGCCATCTCAAATTTATGGAACAGTTAGTAGCTGAGTTTGGTTTAAGAATAGTGTGTGCCCAAGAGATTTGTGGGAAATGAGTCTGAAAAGGCAGTTGGAAAGAGATTATGAAGGTCTTCAGCTTGTATTTTTTTTCCCTACAAGAAAGAGATCCACTGAATGTTTTTTGAGCAAGGAGTGGTCTGATCAGATGTTCCCTGGCCTGAAAGAGCCAGTAGGTCATAGTAGCTAGAAAGCTGACTTGGAAACAAGGAAAACCTGGCTCCTCTCTAACCTCTGATCCCTGTTGATTGTGTGGCCCTGAGCAAGTCATTTAACTCCTTCATGACCAAGGCAACATTCTATCACTATCTGTAGCAGAGAAGTTCCCAATTTTGGTTGGTAGAGGGATTTCCTCATCTGGAAATTCTGTATATGCATCAAGTCATGGGTGCAGTCTCTATCCCAGATAAATCCCCCATACATTGAGGAGGAAAATGAACTGAGGCAAGAATACTGCTTAATTTTAGAGCTAATAGAATTCAGAGGGGAAAAAGATCACATCATTTCTAGACTAGGTAAAACTAAAGGAGAAATGTTGTCCTTTCTCTGTCCTCCACATTTAATGCAGGCAGGCCTCAAATACCTGATACATGCGTAGGTATCCTTTCTTACCATGACTTTATTCTTTTCTGTGGGGAGAGAAGATAAGGCAGCCAAGAAAGGTAGTTCGGGGACTAAAGGGATTAAAGAATTAACAGGAATCATAGGGATAGAATCATGGTGAGGCCATTGACTGATGCCCTTCCAAGTAGATGGATGGCTTTTCTGTCTTAGAGCTCCATCGAGTTATATATTTACACAAAATGTAGATTTTAAGCTCAGGAAGCAAGAAACCAAGGCCCTGCATTAAGGAAGGTTTTTAAATTCTGGAAATTGTTGAGCTATTTAAAGAAGACAAGATTCATGAAGATCCCTTCCCGAGAGAGTGGAAGATTTAGTAGAAAGAAAGGCTTTAAAATATGTCATCCCCAACAACCTGCCTCCTGATGATGTGAAGAGGAGGAGAAATGTGATCATTGCTCAGGGCCCTGAGCATCGAGAAACCAAGCCTTGCATAATAGTATGAATGACTTTGCCAATAGTGATGACGGTAGGTTAGACTGGTCCCCATCATCTGCAGGGGCAGGGGACTCCCATGGAAAGGGGCTGTGGACTCCCCAGGAGCCCAGTCTCCAAAGGAATTGGACCAGACCCTGCCTCTCTCCAGCTTTGTCTGCTGTCTCAGAGACAGCTCCATGCCCCCTTTCATCCACTAGTGGTGGTGGTGGTAATAGAAGTATAGACCACATAGCCCAAAGGGCTGCATGGGCTTCACTGAGGCAACTGTCCTGGGGGATTTTCAAAAGTGTCTTCTTTTCCCCATGAGATTGGACAAAAGTTGGGATGCAAGGGGTGACATGAAGTAGACAACACATGTTTTCTTTATTTGCCTTTTTGGGGGCTTTTTTTGGAGGGAGGAAGGCAAGGCAATTGGGGTTAAGTGACTTGCCCAAGGTCACACAGCCAGCACATGTTTTCTAGTACAAGTGAATAATTTAGTTCAGTAAACATATATGTATCATATATGTTAGCATATATTATATGCCGGGTACTATGCTAGGCACTGGGGTGGGTGTAGGGTCACAAATAAAAATAAGAGTTCCTGCCCTCAGGAAGATTATACTCTATTGGGCATGGTCCCTAATGGTTTATAAAGGGTATCCCCAAATTCTTCATGCAGCTTTAAGCTTTAGTAGCTTAAAATACACTTAGACTTTTGGGACACCATGTTATCCAGTGGGCTGTGTAGTTGCATCAGCTATAAGGCTTTATCTTAGGTTCTGGAGGTGTTGAACCCAACTGGCCCAATCATCAGCTCCTGGGCCCCTTTTCTGCAGCTCTAAAGTGTAGCCATCCCAGCCCAAAGCCATGGAACTAGAGAGCTGGCGGTTCAGAGGCCAAGCCCTCCTGGAAAGGAGTCTCCACTATAACCTCTGTTCCAAGAGAGGCCTCCAGAAGGGAGGAGCAGCCTCTGGGAGGGAGGAGCATCCTCCAAGGCAAACTTGTTTACCCTGGGGTGCTCTGTTAGAAATCAAGTCTCAATCTGCTGCTTGGCAACTGCCACTCATGGATCTACCCTCAAGGAAGAATAAAACAAGTGGAATCCGCTTTCCACTCACCAACGGAGTGTCTGTTATGTTTGTCCCCCTCCCCAATCTTCTCCAGGCTCAACAGACCCAGCTCCTTCAACTCATCCTTGGTTGACATGAAGTCAAGACCTTTTACCATACTGGTTGCTCTCCTCTGGACACTTTCCAGTTAATCAATGTCCTTTTTAAACCATAGTGCCCACAAGTGACCTCAGTGCTCAGATGTGGTCTGATTGGGCCAGAGGACAGAGGCATTCATCACTATCCATTGAGATGGGAAGTTTCTCTAAATGTGAGATGGGAAAGGCTCTTCTGCCTCCAAAATATTCCCCTTCTCTCCTTCCTTCCCCACCCCAACCTCAAAAAGCCTATTAATTGACTCAGAGAGAATCCTGGGACTTCCTGTCTATGTACCCCTGGACACACAGGTAATTCACCTCTCTGGGCCTCAGTTTTCCCATCTGCAAGATGAGGGTGTGCATTAGCTGATCTCTATTCATCGAAATTCTGTTCTGTTCTGAATCTATGATGACCTGATCTTTAAAATTAGTATGAAAATATCTACCTTGTTCCACAGGACTTTTCTGAGGCATATTCTCTCCCTCTCCCTCCCTCTCTCTCTCCCCACATCTCTGTCTCTGTCTCTGTCTCTCTCCCTTCCATTTGTTCTCTCTTTCCTTCCCTTTTAATTTTTTCTCGTTCCTTCATTTCTTCCTTCCTTTTATCTTCCTTCATTTCTTTTTCCTTCCCACTCTCCCTCCCTCCATTCTTTCCAAAGCTAAAGGGGCACAGTAGGTAGGGAGCTGGATCTGGGATTCGAAACATCTGAGTCTCAGGTCCTGACCAGCTTTGTGGCTCTGAACGAGTCATTTCAAGGCTGCCTGACTCAGTTTCCCTATCTGTAAAATAGGAATAATAGCAGCCTCTACTGCAATGCTTCCTGGGGTTGCTGTGAGGGTCAAATGAGATGCTATTTGGGACGTACTTTGTAAATCTTCACATCCCATATAGCTGAGTTGTTGCTGTCATTCCCACTTCGAGATCATAGATCTAGAGCTATAAGGACCTTTGGTGGCTGTCTCGTCCAATCCTTTCCTCTTACAGGGCAATGAACAGCCACCACAGGTTAAATGATTTGCCTAAGAGAGTAAGCAGCAAAGGCTGGATTTGAACTCAGGGCTTTGCCTTCAAAGCCCTGGCTCCCCAGGAGCCTTTCATTGATATGGTAACTCTAAGGTGCTGTAGAATTGCAGACCATGAATGGGGAGGATCCAGAGTAACTCACAATAATAACAACCAGTCACTACTGTATCGTTTCATGGTTACAATGCCACTTCCAGGCCTTGTTTCCCTCTGTCCCCAAATGAACACCACAGAGGGCTTAAAAAGTAAATTCTTCTGGGCTCTGCATTTTCATCCAGCAGGGACTTCCTCCCCTGAAGGAGACCCCAAGCCCTGCTCTGCAGGGGCCTAGGAAGCAGTTGAGGAAAACTCCAGAGTGGCCATGGCCACCACATCCATCCTGCTCCAGGCAGATGGAGACGGCCCCTCCTTCCCAGCTCTGAAGACGATTCCAGGGCCTCCATTCCATTCCCCTAGGCTTTAAGAGGCCAGAGACATGTCTTAGACCAGTGAGGCATGGGAAGAGGGCCCCAATGGGGAAATAACAGTATTTTTCTGCTGGGTTAGGCACTGACTCTTTTAAGATGCTAAATCCCCTTGCAGGGCCCAACATACGAAACTGGAATCATAAGCTTATAGATATAGAGCTGCCAGGGGCCTCAAGCTCTAGACCCATACAGGTTAAGTGACTCACCCAGGATCATGTAGCTAGTAAATGTTTGAGGCAGGATTTGACCCCACATCTTCCTGATGCCAAGCCCGGTGTCCCATCCACCACACCAAGTTATCTTTCCTACTCTGTGTTGGCAGCCTTTTCATATGTTTCATTTTACAGATGAGTATACTGAGGAGTGACTTGTCCAAAGTCACGCAGGTGGTCCATGGTAGAGATGGGATTTGAATCCTCGAAATCCAGTACCCTCTCCCTGTACCAGGCTACATATTAGTACCTTAAAAAAAAAAAGACTCCCTTGTCAGGTAGATTTTCAGTTGCATACCTGCTGAACAAAGACCCAGGAGATGAGTACAGAAGTATAGATTGAAGGGGGAAAAGGTGGAGGAATGGGCCCAGAGTCCACAGACTAACTCATCAGTGCTCTACTAGAAAAGCCTTATGGGAAGAGGGGCATCCTGGGTAACTGGGATAGTGGGAGAGAGGAGGGCAAATTGAGAAGATGAGGTATGATCACAGGTATGATCCTAGGAAGCAGTCCCTGGGGAGATGTGGCCCAGTGGCTACTCTAGCCTGTGCAGCAGCCCCAGGAGCTGATGGCCCCCAAAGCCCTAGGCCCTGGCCAATAGGGCAATGTCAGAGGCTGATGGCAGTGTATCAGTGGAATTGGCATCAAAAAAGAGGCATCAGCATCTGCTTTGCTGCTGTCTCCCAGGAACCTTGGGACCTTTCCATCTGACTTGGAGTTG
Source organism: Pseudocheirus occidentalis (assembly GCA_028646575.1). NCBI lineage: Eukaryota > Metazoa > Chordata > Mammalia > Diprotodontia > Pseudocheiridae > Pseudocheirus > Pseudocheirus occidentalis. Next base: position 7,892,717 of record CM053593.1, on the reverse strand, counting down.
AAACATTCTATGTGTGATGTTTCCCTCATTAAAACAGGAGCTCCTTGAGGGCAAGGGCTATTTCTGTTTGTACCTCTATCACTTAACACAAGGTTTTGGTTTATATGTTAAACATTTAGCATCCATCCATCCATCCATCCATCCATCACTGGATGGGTCTCCCACAGTCATTTTTATAACCCTTCATTGTATAGATTTGGAAAGAGAGAGATTTGTCCACAGTCACACAGGAGGGGAAAGAGCTAAAATTCAAAATCAGTTCCTCTAGAATTATTTAGGGCTGGAAGGGACCTTAAAGGTCATAAGATCCAATTCTCTCACTATACAGATAAGAAACTGAAGGCAAGCAAGGCTAAATGACTTTCCCAAGGTCACCTAGCTAGTAAGTGTCAGAGAGAAGATTTAAACCCAGGTTTTCCTAACTCCATATCCTGTATCATATCCACTAGAGTAGGCCTCCAAAGGCAATGAGGCTTTTTCCAGGTACCTACAGTCCAATTCAACCCTGTGCTGCTCCACCAGCCTGCATTATTCACTTGCTTTCCCATACTGTCCAGGGCTAACCCTGACCCTTATGGGATAAGTGAGTTGAGATGGGCAAAATCCCTAAAAATGTGGTATGACCTCACGAAAATTCCATTGGACTAGTTGTTAAGAGAAGAGGCTCATTGTCTCAGCTCTTCCTCTGGCTAGTTGTGAGAATCTGGGTGAGCCAGCTCTCCATTGTGGGTCTCTGCAAAGCTTCCTTGCCTACAAAATGAGCACAAGAACTGGGTGAAGTCAAATTCCCTTCTATCTGACTGTCCTTCGGAGAAGTGTAAGTCACTCTATGAATTGGAAGGACGGCTGACTGATGGCTCACTCCAGTAGACTAAAAAGGCAGCATTGCTTTTTCTATAAAACCAAACCTCCTGGAGGCTTCCAGGATCCTCCACTCCGGCCACCTCCCATTAATCTGCAGGAGTGGAGTCCGGACCAGAGAGAAGCAGAATGTCCTGCTCTTCTACTGTTCTCTCACTCTCCTCAAACTCAAGGAGCTGGTTTGCATTTGGGTGACTTTTTTTTTCCCTGTCTGATGGAGAAGCAAAATGGCCCAAGCCAGATCATCAGAGGCAGAATCAAAAATCTTGCCTGCTTCCTTCCAAAAGAGAGAGAGAGACAGAGAGAGAGACAGAGAGAGAGACAGAGACAGAGAGACAGACAGAGAGACAGAGAGACAGAGACAGAGAGACAGAGACACACAGAGAGACACAGAGAGACCAAAGGACAGAGAGAAAGAAAAAGAAACAAAAAGCAGACTTGAGAGAGGAAGAAATAGATAGATGGGACCCCCAGCTCCATCCTTCCCTGCCCCAGAAAAACTTATGGAGGAAAGCAGCAACCAATAGAAGACACTGAAAGGAAATTGGAGCTGCAGCAGGCCATTAGGCCTCTGAAGACATCCCTAAACAAAGCACTCAGGCTAAAGCTACAGGTTATACCCAACTCATCTAAGACTGAATGAAATTTTTTAAAGGGTCTCTTTTTTAACGAGCTTCCCCTCCAATAACTGTCTAGTGAAAGACATTCCAGTATACTCTGTTTGCTTCTTTTATCTGAACATTTTGCACATCCTTACCTTGCCTCACTAGTACAGAGTAGGTAAAGGGTTAACAAGAGAAATTGGAATAAGGGCCAAGAGTCAAACCTCTCTCCGAATGTTACGAATTGTCTTAACTGGGGGCTTAGAGTTACTGTGACTCACCACTAACTTTTCTTTTGCTGTACACTCCATATGACAGCAGAGGAGCAGACCACATGGACTTGAGTCAAGCCATGAAGCATTTATTAAGTGATTTTGTGTGCCAGGCACCATAATAAACACTGGGAATACAAATTCGAACAGAAGACAATCCTTGCCCCAAAGAGCTCATATTCTAACGGGGGAACATAAAACACAAGAGAGCTGAAGAGAGGGTGGAGGAGGTACCTGATATGGAGGGATGGGGAAGGTTTGGTGATTGAGCCTGAAGACCCATGAAAACATGGTTGGCTTTGGCCTTGAAATGGAACTCCTAGGAGTCACTGACCAATCAGAGAAGAGACCACAGGGGTGAAGGGTGCCTCCAATATGAGAAATGACTCAGGGATGGAATTAGCACCCAGGGTGAAGAGGTTTCTATGGCATTGTAGAGAAAGTCCTGGGGAGATAAGCTCATTGTGTAGCCTAGAGAGGAAGATGGCAGTCATCATACTGTCCCAGGTTCAAAGTATGGTTGGTCAAACTTCCAGAGAGGAAGGGGATGTAGAAGAGAGGAAAGTGTCCAAAGAAACACTCACACTGTTAACCACCCCAACCCCATGGAAGAAGACAGGCAAGGCCTAGGAAGGAGTCTGCTCCGACCATCCGGCATGGAGGATGGAATAGAAAGGTAGAGAGCTGGCCTGGTGTTCTGCTTTTCACAACACCACCCAACAGGGTCTGAGAGAGAAAGACATTACCAATGGTTCTGTGAGCACTCTACCTTCCTTAGTAGACTGTGAGTCTCATGACTTACTAATAATAACCTCAGTAAGGGACTAATAGTAATAGTGGCCAGAACAGTGGTATCTGATGTTTATATTCTCTTCAGTTAAGCACGCCCCTATTATGGCAAGGCGTCTGGCTTGATACTGGAGATACAAACACACAAGAGGAGAAAACAGATCCTTCCTCCCTCTCTCCCTCCAAGGAGTTTCCATTTTCCTGGGCTGGGTAGCACTTATACAGATAAGTAAATACAAAGTATAGACCAGATTTGACAAAGTCTTTACCAAAGAGGAAATCTGAGAAGTTTACAAAATTCTAGATAGCCATTATCAACCTTGTGAAGTAGGGACCACTGAACGTGAAAGTTGGAGGGTCCTCAGTGGTCACCCTGCGAAGTCTCTACATGACAGAATCCCCTTCATAACATACCCAATAGACAGTCATTCACCCTCTGCTGGAAGACCTCTGAGGAGGAAGAAACACAGTTTAGAAGTAGGAATCCCACTCTGAGGCAGCCCTAAGTATTGTCCCCATTTGACAGGTAAGGAAACGGAAACCCATGACTGCTGGTCACACCACTAACCACTGTCAGGGGTTAGGGGTTTCTGTTGACTCCAAATCAAGTTCCCTGCTCATTTTGCTACTCTGCCCTTTGAGGAATTGGAGTTAGGATTATCTGTGCATAAATCTTGCCTTAGACACTATTTGTTGTGTGATCCTGGAAAAGTCCAGACTTCTCTGAGACTTAGTTTCCTAATATGTGAAGTGGGTACCAATAAGGGGTTGCTGCATTATCCTAAAGCACAAAGTCCTTTAGTCCTGAGCCAGAGGACATGTTCCAGCAAGGGATCCACCTCAGTTCCACGTACACTCCATGGAATTGTCCCCAATGACCCTAATCCACATGTTCTCCATGTTTTGTGTTCCAATCCACACACCCTTCCAATATACCTGAAGCTGCTACCTCGTGGTGTTTCCGTTAGTTTTCAACAACTTGGAGTTTGAGAATTAGAAGGGATCACTGTGGCTGCTCTTTAATTTTACAGAAGGGTAAATTGAAGCACAGGGGAAGGGGTGTGTCTTGTCCAAGGTCCCACAGCTTATGAGTAACAAAATGGAGCCTCAAATGCAGGTCTTTTGATTCCAAGTACAAACTTCTTTCCACTCTTCCTGGACTCCTCTTTACTTTGGGCATCAAGATACCTGAACTCTCACTGTACCTGATGGGACTTTCTCCTCCCTTATTTTCTCTTTTGGCAAACTTCTCTGGGGCTCTCCTCTCTCCATTGGGACTATGTATCTTTTCAGTAAGGTTGTGCCAAGTCCAAACTTTTATTAAGCACCTACTGTATGCAAGGACCTTTGCTTGAGACGAGTGAAGAACTTCTTATACCAATCTTTACCAATGTGGATCATTGTCTTTTCTGATGCCAAGAGGGGAAACAATTTGCTTCGGGCCCCACCACCCGTGGGACTTCTCCACCAGAACTTTAAAGGGCACCTTCCCCTCTCCTCCTTTCTAGCCTTTTGTGTACTGTCTTTCCCCATTAGAGTGTAAGCTCCCTGAGGTCAGGCATTCTTTCTTTTTGGATTTTTGCATAGTCAGCCCTTAGGATATGCCAGGCACATTGTTTATTGACTGATAATAATGATAATGATAGTGATAATGATAGTAATAATAATAATAATAATAGTATTTATATAGCGCTTTAAGGGTTTACAAAATCCTTTACAAAAATATCTCATTTGATCCTCACAGCAACCCCTGGAGGCAGGTTCTATTGTTATTCCCATTTTATAGATGGATGAGGAAATTGAAGTGGATCAAGGTGAAGTGACTTGCCCAGGGTCACACAGTGAGACAGTATCAGAGGCTGGATGCAAACTCATGTCTTCCCAATGTGAAGTCCAGCACTCTATCCATTGCACCACTGTAATGGTAATGAAATTTGAAGAGCCCTTTGTATTGCTAAGCTAAGAGGTACTTAACACCTAATTGCAAATTAAGCCTCTATAAAGAAACAGAAGGTATGAACCCCTGTTGCTGATGTAACAGGAAGGAGCTATATTTAAGGAAGAAAGCAAGCTGGACAGTCAGAGTTTCCTGTGGTAAGCATCGTGGAGGCAGGGCAGTTGCTGCTGGACTGAAAACTGAACTGAGAAGAACTAAGAGGAGAATGCAAACCCTCAACGTGTAGCAGCATAACTTTTACTGAGATCTTTCTTCTGAGAACTTCTGCTGAAGAGCTTCCGAGAACCAGCTGAAATTTCTGCTGAAGACTTCTGAAGACCAGTTGGAGAAGCAGAGGAACTATGACTGTGGTGTCAGTACTTTGTGGCTTTGCTAAGCTTTGACTTCCCGGGAATAGAGACTGTGAAGGATTTAAGGTGAAATGGACACTGTGAGCTTCAGTGTGGAACAGAACTGCATGGAGAGCTGGACCAGGAGCTGAGAGCTTTTTGCCTTTGAACCCAGGTGACAATGTGGTGAATTCAGGTAGGATCTGGGACTATGGAAGGGGAACCAGGGCATCTGAAAGCCTACCTCAAGTTAAGATGAAAAAATCTCTCTGTGGATACTGAGTAGTGACTGATAAAATTGTAACTTACTTGTGACTGAGGGGTAGACAGCCTGTGTATTTTCCACTACTCCTTAAGAGAATCCTGAGTATTAATTGCACCCCATGGGTGGAGAACTTCGACTATTGTACTTTGTGTCCCTAAGGGTGAGTGAGTTAAGGATTAAGGAGGGTCTCCTCCTTAAGACTGATTGAATTTAAGGGCTTAACTAAATGATTGATTGTCTAAATGAATTCACTTTGCTTAAAAGAGAACCATTGGATGATTGTTCAAAACTATGTGACCAATTTGGTGAAAACTATGCAGCCATTTTAGTGATAAGTTGTTGAGTTGTGACATGGTGAATACTGTATTTTTATTTTCTGTGATAAGTTGTAACATTATAAATGCTGTATTTTGATTTCCTTTTTTGGAGGGCAACTGGGGTTAAGTGACTTGCCCAAAGTCACATGTCCAGTTTTTGTGTCAAGTGTCTGAAACCAGATTTGAACTCAGGTCCTCCTGACTCCCGGGCTGGTGCTCTATTCACTGTGCCACCTAACTGCCCCTGTATTTTGATTTTCTATGAATGTTTTGTTCTGATTTGTTATTGAATAGAGAGCTCACTACACTATGTAATCAGAACCTTGGAGGCTGTTCACAGCAGCAGTCCTCTGGAAAGCTGCTCCTTCGTGGCTTTACATCCACCTGGATGCCTAATTGGGGAAACCACATAGAGATTAGATTAGATTAGAATGACAACCAGAAGGATAAGAGGATCAGTTGATCAAATAGGGGAATATTCACGCTGAAGAAGAGCAGATTGGAAGGTGAGAGGAATTATGGGAGCCGTCTTCAACTATTTTAAGGGCTATGATGGGGGAGGGGGTTTGACTTTGTTGTACTGTTCTCCAGGACAGAACCAGAAGCCACAGGGTCAGCCTGCAAAAAGACAAGTCGAGGCTTGATATTAAGGAAGAGGTTTGCTAAAAATTGAAGCTTTCCAGAGGGGAGGAAAAGGCACCCCCCCCCCACACACATACACCTTGTCCCTGTGCGTCTTCAGGAAAGGCCAGTGGATGACCATTTGTGGGGTGTGTTGTACAAAGGGTTCTTGTTTAAATGCAGGTTGGATTGGGAACCACTTCCCTTCCTTCCCAATCTGAGATTCTGACACGATTTTTTTGGCCAAGAGAACCTTACCATCAAACCCCCTCAAACTTCACCAAAGGGTCAGGCAGTTCCTGGTACCCTACATCATCCTTTCAGATCTGGCAGTCGATAAGCATTTAGGAAGCACCTACTATGTACCAGGCAGCATGCTTGTCTCTGGGGATCCAAAGATCCAAATGAGATGGCTCCCACACTCCCAGAGCTTGCAGGTGAGTTGGGGTCGCGTAGATGCACAGGCACAAAATGGGAACATTTTATATAATTCACATTTAAATCAAAGTGTGCACAAATACATCTCTATGTGCTCATCACCAGAAAGGTTCTGGGAGAGGCTCCATTAGGGCTAAGCTCCACTAGTGAGCAATTTCCCTCAGAGTCTATCTGTCTTGATTCCTCCGGCTCTGGATTAATGACCTCCTTGACAAAGAGACCATGTGAACATTCAGGCTGTGGGAATAAATATAGAAAATGTAGCCTCTCTGCATGATCATTGTCTGCTATGCCTTCAGAAATGGAGTTTATAGATATGACTCTATCTACAAAGAGCAGGTCAACCTTTTATCAGAAGGGCTGGGTGCAGGAGATGAGAGGAGGAAGATATTTGCATAATAAGATCTGGAGGCAGCAACCAGGTATCAAGAAAAATGGATGAATAACAGGGGGGAGGAGGAAGAGAAACAGGAAGGAGGAGAGGGAGATAGGGGGAAGGGGGTGACAGCATTTATAGAGCACCTACTGTGTGCCAGAAGGACTGTACAAATGTCACATTAGATCCTCCCAACAACGCTGGGAGGTAGGTGCTATTATTTACAGATGAAGTAACTGAGGCCGATAAGCTATATGACTTGTTCAGGGTCACAGGACTAGTAAGGCTAGATTTGAAATGGGGTCTTCTTGACTGGAGGCCCCCAGTGCTCTATCCACTGTGCCAGGGTAGAATGCAAACTCCTGGAAGGTGTGGCTCTTCAGTTTGGCTTAGCTCCAGTGCCCAGTTCAGTACTCATCACATAGTAGGTGCTTAAGAAATAAATATTTGTTAGACTGAATTGGAGTGAAAAGTGCTATGGTAGCAATAAGGAACAGAGTGCTCCTAACTGGAAGGCTTTGTGGAGGTGGTAGTGCATGAGTTGTTCACAGAAGGATGCCAACGGGGGAAGACAGGCTACAGAGTGGGGCACAGAGACATATCCCCTTCAGTTAAACCAAGCAAGCCTCCTGACTGTGCGTGCATCAGTGGAATCCTGTGATGCTTTCATTATGCTCTAATGCACTTAGCATGTCTCACACCTGAAGATTTCAAAGCCATTTTAAAACCCTTGGACATCTGAAAAAAAAAATACAGCTCCCCATGGACATTTATTTGACCAGAAATAAAGACTGACATTTCTGTAGCTCTTTGAAGGGGTCAGAGTTGTAAGTGATAGGCCTCTTATTATCCCCCTTTTAAAGAGGAGACAAAAATCAGGTAAATGAGGTGCCAGGCTCACCTAATGTCACACAGCATCCTGATTTCCATTCCGAAAGCTTTTCCCCAATAAGGACCGGGAAAGGAGGAGGGGGAGGAATTCCCAGCCAGTGTGGATGAGAATTTCCATTGGCACCTGATTCATTTCCTGTTGAGTCTAGATAAAGGCTCTTACAAAGCGTGTAGAATGTGCGGCTAACTTCTTGGAGACAAATGACATCTATCTCATTTTGGAGGAGAAATTAAATTCTGCTAACTGCCAGGAGCCTCTGGAGCATAAATCGCCCATGATGGGTGAAGTGCAGGAGGAGCACAAGGTTTTAGGATTTAGAGCTGAAGGGCCATTGGATATCACCTCCTCATTTCCCAGAGCAAGAAACAAAGGCTGAGAGACAGTGACTTGCCCAAAGTCACACTGCTAGTAGGGAGCAAAGAGAAGTGTTAAACCGAGGTCCTCTCATTCCAATCCAGAACTCTCCTACCTCCACTAGGCTATACCAGTCAGTTAAATGACTGATTCAGTAGTCAGTCTCTTAGATTTAGAAATTTAGTCTCTTGGCTAGAGTCAGCTAGGTGGGTGTAGATAGGTGAGACTTAAGTCAGCAAGAACTGAGATCAAATCCTGCCTCAGAAATTTACTAACTACATGACTCGGGGAAAAGCATTTAATCTCTCTCAGCCTCAGTTTCCTCATCTGTAAAATGGAGACAATAATTGCTTCTACCTGTCAGGTATGATGCTATTATACTGTGAGGCTTAAAAAAACATTTGCAATATGATTTGCAAGCCTTAAAGTGCAATAGAAACATGCACTTTGATTATTAGACTTTAATTTGTCCCATGGACACAGCTGACAAAGATGCTCCCATGGACAGAGGCATGGGGGGAGGAGGGATGAGGCCTTAAGG
>CM053593.1:7854417-7884003 GCA_028646575.1 Pseudocheirus occidentalis | reverse complement strand
AAAGGAAGGAAGGAAGGAAGTAAGGAAGGAAGGAAGGAAGGAAGGAAGGAAGGAAGGAAGGAAGGAAGGAAGGAAGGAAGGAAGGAAGGAAGGAAGGAAGGAAGGAAGGAAGCACTTATGGGTCAGGCGCTGTTCTTGGTGCTGGAGATAAAAGGCAAAAGGAAAGTAAATATCCCTGCCCTCAAGAAGCTTGGATTCTATTAGGTCAAAGAGTGTAAACACATATCAGTAAATACAAACTCTATACAAGGTGATTTCAGGAGGAACAGCTGATGGGGGGAGCACAAAAAAAGTCCTCGAGGACATAGATGGCGCTTGAGCCAAATTTTGAAGGAAGTTAGGGCCATGTGAGGAAGGCACCGAGAAGAGAAACAGAATCTCTTGTGCAAAGAGCAATCTGGCCAATGGGCTGGACCATGGCGCCTGTTAAGGAAAGGGACATGTTTGCAACGAGGTTGGTATTAAATAGCAAACAAAACTGCTTGTATCTGGTCCAAGCAGTAATAGTGAGCCCCTGGAGTTTAGGGAGAAGTGAAAGGAACATAAGGGTTTGGAGGGTTGTTTTCCCTGGTAATTTTAGTCACTTGCTTTTGGCTTCTGACTCCCACACTTTGTAGATACAGAGTGGGCATGAGGAGAGCGTGAAGCAGAGAGCCCACTACTACTAAAGACCAAAAGTCTCTAGCCACACCGGAATATTCCTAGCAGCATTTGGGAAGGGAGGTAGAGAGGAGGGGGAAAGCCTGGAGCCTAGGTTCATTCACTGAGGCAATGACTGAGCAAATTACGTTATGTGACTAGAAGGTAAAACTGGTGTGCCGTAAGAAATGATGCCTGTGAAGAATTCAGAGGAACGTGGAAAGACTTGTATGAACGGATACAGGATGGAGCGAGTAGAACCAGGAGAACAATAACAAACAAAAAGGGACCCAAATGGAGCTGAACACTCATGTTAATGGACAGGCCCAGTCCTGGGGAAGAGAGGAAGAAAAGTATGTCTCATCTTCAAGCAAAGAGGTGGTGTGCTACAGGTGCAGAACATGGCACGCAGGCTCAGATTTGCATGGGTTGCATTGTTGGTTGATTTTGCTGAACTGATTTTCTTTGCTATAAGGGAAGGCTCATTTGAGGTATGAGAAATACATCCCCAATGACTTTGATGTAAAAACAAATATACTTTTAAACATATGTAGTAATTTAATATTATATATGTTAAGTTAAATTGTATTGAATATAAATATATTTTAAATAAAATATATTTTAAAAAGCATGTGTGCTACAAATCAAAATACAAATGCATTAAATGCCTTTAACCTTGGTGGGAACTGATACTTCTCCCTCAGCAGGCCCTCTTTGTGTTCACAGTGTCCCCACTTTGAGCCAAGCCCCAGCCTTAGGGTTCAATTGGAACCCCCCCCAAGATGAAAGGCAGGGAGGCAAGTCTCCGCCCATGGCTTGGCTTCTATTTTTCAAGTCAGTTTATCGAGTTTCTCTCTAAGCCCTCCTGGATATTGCCAATAAAGCTGACAACTGCTGAGGAGAGATCCTCCAATTGGTGACTTCAATTGGACTGGGTTTAACCACTGGGGGAGTTGAATGTCTGCAGGGATGTAGACCCTTTGTACTTACAAAAAGAAGGCTTTGCCCATCTATCAGGTCTACAAAGAGCTTTCACTTAATAAGGTGTGGTTTTTTTTAGTCACTATAGCCAGAAGTAGGACAACAATGAAGGGCTCATTAAAAGAAAATAATTCTGTGCCTTCTTTAGAACTTCACTCTCCGGTCTGGAAAGAATGGTCAAGAGATGATGGGAGTCCACTCACAGAAAACGGGAGCCTCAGGCTTTCACCAAGAATCAAGCTTCTCTTCTGTCTAAATACTGTACTGCAATAATCTATATTCTAAAAAACATAGCTTGGGGAGAGAAAGAGAGAGAAAGGGAGAAGGAGAGAAAGAGAGAGACAGACAGAGAAAGAATATCTATTAAGCAATTAAAGGTCATTATGCTGATTGCTGGGGAGAGAAATATAAGCAAGCAAGCTCATTCCCACCCTCCAGTAGCTTCCATTCTAAAATGGGAAAGCAGAACAAAAGGGGGGCTTTGGAGAGATAACCCCTTAGGGGCTTAAGGGCAGGGAGGTCTGCTACAGGACATGCTGAGACAACAGCATAGCTTCCCAGGGACAGAATTCAAGGTTCTGGTGAGGGATTGATGAAGAGAATGGCTACTGTAGGCACTAGAGTGTGGAGGAAGGAAAATCCTGCTGATATTTATCTACCAGGCCTGTGATTTGATTGGGATGGGGAGTCTCTTCACCAATGCATATTAGTCACTGCCAAACTTAAGGTCACAGAAAACTGCCCACAGATGAGGGCTAAGTAATTTGCCCACAGTCAGTATGTCAGAAGAATGACTTTTGAACCCAGGTCTTTCTGAGTCTGTATCTATTGTACCATCCCTTTCATCGATTGAAACAAATGCATTTAACAACAACAACAACAACAACAAAATAGCTAATCCAGGTTACATAAACAAAAATATGGGAGGCTAGATGTTTTCTCTGATCCCCATGTCTTCTCGAAACTCTCCAAACCAGAAATTGAGCCCAATATGAAGCAACATCAGCTGTCTGCATAGTCTAGAATACCCCAAATCTAAAAAAAAAACCCAAAACACCAAAGCCATGAATTGATGCTCACTGACACTGAGCTCGCTCAGCACCTTCTTTGACCTCTCACCACACCAGTAGACTCAAGGACATCACACAGACTTATAATAAAACCTGCCCCCACACTCTGGTTCCCATTCCCTCTTTCCAGTACTGTGGAGATCCTAACTCTAGGCTACGGAAATTTGCCTTCCAGGTGACCACAGCCCTTTAGTAGCAAAAGCAAGACAGGGGCCACAACGCTACAGCAGCAGCGCTGCAAAGCCCTGATCTGAAGGTGCTGGGCCAAAGAAGAAACAGAGGGAGTAGGACAGGTCACCAGGATAGGATACCATCTGTGGGGGGTGGGAGGCTGGAGACCTTAGCAGAACACCACCAAACCTAAGGAAAAGTACACAGCATTCAGCTGGGGCTAGTTCTGAACCCCCCAAAATCAGTCAGGGCAGAGACCTACACTAGTGAACCATGAATTGCCGAGAGTGGGAGGAGGCTAAGACACTTTGAGGTCCAGTCCCCAATAAAAACACAGATAGTAGGGAGTCAGGAAGTGAGTTATAAGGAAAATAAGGCAGGGTGGGAGGAAACTGAAATTGCCAGAGATTTCAGGAACAAGGAAAAATAAAGGCTGTGAACATACACAGATGAATCAACAGTAACAAGGAAATATGGCCTTTAGGTCTAGTAAAAGAGTTTAGGCATCTGTGAATAAATACTAGAAAACAAAGGAAAATAATCTAGTTCTTGATGAGACAAAAGACCTTGTGGAATGTGAGGAGAACACGGAACCACAACACATGGTTTAAAAAAGAAATGGGAATTTAGAGAGCAGAATTTATTTCCTACACAGCCAAAATATTGATTGGAACAGAAACACTGGAATCTGCAATGACAAGTCTCACCAAAGAAACGAAAGAGAGAATGAGAGATGGAACAATGAAAATATACAGAAGCGCAGGACAGTCTAGAAGAAGGGAACAATAACACTAACGAGCAATAGGAATCAAATAGAAATCAAGAAAAGCAAAATAAACAATAAGAAGCAAAAACAATAACATTAAACTAAATTACACTTACTATTCGTGCAAAAAATGAATTGATCTTGAAGACAGGATTTGCAGAGGAAAACTGAGAATCAGAGGTCTCTCAGAACCAGATGGACAAAAAACTTTTAACACCATAATGAGGGAAATAAGAAAGAATTACCTGGAACTTCCAAATGTAGAAAATGAAATTCTAATTGAAAAAATTCACAAATTGCCTGCAGCAAAAGGAAAACCACTCAGTAAACAAGACTGCAAACTTCAAGACACATCATAATTAAATTTAACAATTCAGTTCATAACTATAAGTTCCTCAAGCAATCAGGAGAAAGACCCTCAAATACAAAGCAAAGGAAATTCAAATAACACAAGACTATTATGTACCTACCAGAAAACTTAGGAGAGAATGGAATAATGTGTCCAGAAGAGCAACAACAGTCAAGACACATCCAGGGTGACCCATCTGGCAAATCTGAGCTAAACCATTCAGGAAAAAAAAAAGATGGACTTTAATAATGAAGTCTGAAACATTTCTAGAAAGAAAACCAGAAGAGATTTTTTGCTTTTCAAACACCCCCAGCCACAGAATGCAGGAGGAGTGAATAATTGTAGTAGCTAGAGGCAGCAACAGAACAAGAACAGAGACCAGTAATAGACTTCTTTCTAAATGAACACAAGGAGGCAAAGGTGAAGGCAGAAATCTGGAGGCTCTGCGGATAGAACTTGGTAACACCTTGTCTACAGGTGAATGCTTCTTTTGTGGGACTCCATTACTACATGAGAGGATGCATGAAAGGGGTGAAGTGGAGCAGGAAGATAGAGAAAAATGTATTGTTGGGTTCAAACCAAGGGCTAACAACGAGAAGGCTGCCCTGAGAGTCTCAGAAAGAGAAAAGTACATAGAGGAATGGATGGGGAGGAGAAGGGGAAAATTGAAGGAGAGGGAGAAGGGGAAAATTGAAGGAGACCTTACTTTGGTAATGGGAGGGGTTTCCATTGATGAATTCTCCAATGGGTAAAGAGAGATGGTCTGAGAAGTTAGATGGGGACCTTACACTGAGTGTAGCCTAGGGGATCTGGTGCTTGAAAAGCCTACTTACTCATTCCGAATTGGAAGTGGGGGAAAGTAGAAGCCTAGGGGGCACTTGGTACTTGTGGAGTTGGAAAGCATGACCATAGGGAGATTTGGAGCAAATGTGGAAAAAGGTAACTAGGGCAGGGTATAGATCAGGGGTGGGCTGCACAATCAAGGAAATGATAGGTGAAAGGCTCTACTACTAGACACAGTTTTCTCTGGCACCTATAATAAATGGCATTGTTCTGGGAGCGAGGCACAATGCAAAAGGGTTACCCAGGGGCAAAGTCCTACAAGGCATTGTCTGAAACCATCTTGAGGGGAGAGCCTAGAATGGATACTGTGGAAGCTTTGATTTCATGAGGAACATAGAAAAGAGAAACCAGATAATTATAGGGGAAATGAATCAGAAAAATCTGTCTAGAGTAGACAGATAGAGGGGATGGATAATGAAGAGAGTGAGAAAAAACCCTTTTTGGAGAGGAGAGCAAAAACAGGAAACTTCAAAAAACTAATGAACAGGACTAGTTGAAAGTGAGGAAAGGAAGGGGGGAGTCAACTTGACTGAGAGGGGAAAAAGAGTTAGGGGGAAGAATTACATAACAGAATAAAGGCAGGAGAAAAAAGAAATAATAAATAAAGTCCCAGAGAGAAAAAGGTAACATACATGATGTGAGGGAAAAACAAATCAGTGGGAATAAGGCTGGCTTAGAAAAAAAAAGTTAGAATAACTGAAGAACATAATAATGTTTATAGGAGAAGAGGGAAAAAAACCCAAACTTGAAAAGAACCCATAATATTCGAGATAGATGGAGGACAATAAAAACAACTCATAACTTTAAATGTGAATGAATTAAACCATTCAATAAAACAAACAGAAATGACAGATTGGAGAGGAATGCAAAACCCTATATTCTGTTGCTTACAAGAAACACATTTTTAAAAATTCTTATGCCAAATAAAACTGAGGAAAGAGGAAATTATTCTTTTTTACTGTGCATCAAGTGAATCTAAAAAAGCAGGGGTTGTAATCATACTATCTGACAAAGCAAAGAACTAAGAAGGGATAAATAAGGGAAATATATTATGCTGAAAGGAACCATAGGCAACAAACCAATATCAGTAATAAACTTAGATGCTTTGAATGCCACAGCACCCAAATTCATAATGAAAACACTATCTGAGCTCCAAGAACACACAGAAGATAACACGGTAGTGACGGGAGACTTTAATATCCTTTTCAGCTGTAGGTAGATCTAACAGAAAGATGGGCAGCTAGGTGGTGCCATTGATAGGAATCTGGAGAACCTGAGTTTAAATCCCTTTTCAGACATTTGCCAGCTGCGTGACTCTGGGTAAGTCACTCAATATCTGTTTGCCTCAGAATTTTCAACTGTAAAACGGGGACTTGGAGAAGGAAATAATAAGCTACTCCAGTATCTTTGCCAAGAAAACCCCATAAAGGGGGCACAAGAGGCAGCCATAACTTATGTCAAACTTAACAGCAGCAGCAGTCACAACAAAAAAAAAATCCAAGAGAGAGAAACAAAAGTTAAAATATGGAATTTAACAAATTGCTGGAGAAAATAGAGTTATAAGACATAACATCTTCTAAATGGGATGGCAAAAGAATAAACATATTTTTCAGCACCACACAGAACTTTTAAAAAATTGACTATGTACTAGAGCACAGAGATATTGAAAACAAATGTTGAAAAGGCAGAAATAGTTACTACATTCTCTACAGAACATAACACAATAAAAATACTAGATTTTTTATAGTTTTATAATACTATTTCATTAAAAAATAGTAGTTTTATAGTAGATTCAGGGACCTCATACTGATCCAAATGGAGACTTAACAATAAATCTTTTTTAAAAGATGCTTTCCAACATCACTATAATATTCCATGTAACCTTTTCCCTCTTATTTGCTGAGGGTCGTCCCATATGACAAATGGCATTTTTAATAGAAAAAAGAAAAAAAAGTCAGCACAACTGATTGATACATTTAGAAAGTCCAAAAACATGTCCAGTGTGTAACACTTGTGGACCTCTTACACCTCCATAAGGGGATGGGTCGGTCTATGTCTTCTTACATCTCTTCAACCGAGTGCCCTCTATCTTTATAATTTTGTTACAATGACTTTTCATTTTTTGGCATGTAGTTTTGCTTCCCCCCCCCCCCACTGATAGCTACAGCTACCATTTATCTTGTTTTCTTGGCTATGCTTCTATCACTTTGCATCAGTTCATGTAGAGATTTCCATGCTTCTCTGTATTCATCACTTATAATTTCCCACAGTCCAGAAGTATTCCATGACATTCATATGCCACAATTTGTTGAGCCATCCCCAAAGTGATGGTCATCGACATGGTTTCTAATTCTTAGCTATCACAAAAAGAGCTGCTGTAAGTATTTTGGAGTTTATGAGGACTTTTTTCACTGTGGTCTAAGCACAGTAATGGAGTCTCTTGTCCAAAGGATCTGCTCATTTCAGTCACTTTATTTGCATAATTCCGAATTGCTTTCCAAAATTATCATACCATTTCGTAGCTGCACCACCGATACATTAGTGTGCTTATGTTCCCATAATCCCTCCAACGCTGACTATGGCCAATTTTTTGGTAATTGTTGTAGGGTATAAGTAAAACCTCAGAGCTGTTTTGGTTTACATTTCTCTTAATGATTTAGAGCATTTTTTTATGTGGCAAGGAACACTTGGCATTTTTTTTGAGAACTGATTTTTTAATATCTTTTGATCATTTATCTATTGGGGAATTATCAGTCTTATCTACACTTATTAATTTTTTTAATCTATCTTGGATACCAAGGCCTTATCAGAAATATTTGATACAAAGGCTTTCCCCCTACTTAATCATTTCCTTTCTCATTATAGATTCATTAATGTCTGTCCAGAAGCTTTTCACTTTTAAAAAGTAATCAAATTAAAAAAAAATTAAAATCCACTTTATCCTTTTAATTGCCGCTCTCTCTTGCTTGGTTAAGAAAACATTTCTTAGAGAATTCTAAGAAGATGGCAGAGTTAGAAAATTGTGAGCTCTCAAGATTTTCCCTCACCAAAGAGATGAAATAGTGCCTCAGGTTGAACATGGAGACATAAAAATAAATAAGAGCAGGAGCAGAACAGGGGTCCTTCTGGGACAATTGGAGAGGATCTGAAGAAAAGCCCCAAGACAGGTTTGGTCTGTGTGAAGAGTAAATACCTCCAGGCTAGATCCTAGGTCCACTTAAATGGCAAACCCTGGGGTTAGTTGGGTTGGGAGACTGCCTTGGCTTCAGCTGTAGAAACCTTTATTCCTGAGACAGTGAGGGGAGTTGGGCCTCTGAGCCCAGGAAGATTGAGGGAACCTCTGCTGACAAGGAACATCAGAATCAGCTGTGCTGCAAAGACAGGAAGGAACCAGAACATGTCCAGTGAGTGAAGAAGCAGTAGGGTGGGGATGTGCTTGCTATGGAGACTTATAGGAGGTGGAGGTCTTGGTCCCAATTCCAAGCTAGAGGAGAGAACAGAGGAGAGAACTGAAGGAAGATCTGAGGCCAGAGACACCACCACCATACCCCAGAACTAGAGGTAATCATAAAATTACAAAAAAATATACAGGCAAAGAAAAAAAATCAACCATACAGAGTTACTATGGGAATAGAGAATAAAAAAGACTAGGGTTCATATTCAGAGGATGATACTGAAACAAAAAACCCTCTTCTACCCCAAAGAGTGATGGCAAATGGTCACCTGCCCAAAAAGAAGAGCTTAAAAATACTTCAAAAAACCAAATTAGAAAGATGAAGGAAAAACAAAAAAAAATTTAAAAAGAACAATCCAAGAAAAACAAGATTATGAAAAGTCAACCAATTAGAAAAGGAGATTCAGAATTTTAAGAAAATGACTCCTTGAAAATTAGAATTGGGCAAAAGGAAGCCAGTGAAGTTATAAGAGATGAAGAACCAATTGAACAAAATATAAAGAAAAAAATAGAAGAGAATGCAAAATATCTCCTAAGAAAAACAACTGATCAAGAAGAGAAAATATAAGAATAATCAGACCACCTGAAAACTATGATAAAAATAATTCAGATACAATAATACAAGAAATATTTTTTAAAATTATCCTGCAGCAATAGAACAAGAAGGGAAAGTAGAGATAGAAAAAAGTAGAGATAGAAAAAAACCAATTGAAAGAAACCCTATGAGGAAAATCCACAGAAATATTATAGTCAAATTCCAAAACCCTGAGCTCAAGGATAAAATATTATGAGCAACAAGGAAAGAACAATTTAAATATGAAAGCGCCACAATTAGAATCACACAAGACCTAGTAATGGCGACACTAAAAGACTGTAGGTCTTGAACACTATATATATATCAAAAAGCAAAAGAACTCGGGTTCTGGCTGAAAATATCATACCCAGCAAAGTTAAGCAAAACCTTCAATGAAAGCAGTGGACGTTTAATGAATTGTCAGACTTTGAGGACTTTGTTGAGAAATATGCCACCCCCCCCAAACAAAAACAACCTGAACTTAACAGAAGATGTAATATTTAAGAGCCAAGAGAAATATAAGGTACATACCAAGACTAATTACAAGTGACTCAATAGGGACAGACTGTTTCCTTTTTATGTGTGTAAATATAAAACATCTAAGACTGTTATTAGTAATTGGGTAGTTTTGAAGGAGGGGTATAAGAGGGTGTTTGCATTAATTGGGATGGGAAGATAAGGGAGGGATCCTGGTGAGGGAGAAAAGGTTAAGCAAAAGAAGACCAAGGTAGTGAGAAGTAAAGTCAAGGAGTTAGGAGGGATAGGAAATAAGAGATATGCAGAACCATAAAAACAAAGATCAGGAGTAGAATTGGATAGGGAAAGTATATATCTATATATGTATGTATGCACATATGTACATGTGTATATGTGTATGTATATATCTATATAGAATATAGCCAAACTTAATTGTAGCCTTGGGAGGAAGGGTGAAAAAAAAAAAGTAGAAAGTACACAGCAGAGAATTAAAGAAAACTTACAAGGAAGCAAAGAAAATAGGGGAAGCTCTCATCACAATAAGTGGTATTTATTATAGGTTTCATTGAAATGGAAATTTATTGCTATATAGTTTTAATCTTTCTTACATTCTGCTGTGCACGTGACATGTTTTTTCTCTTTGTATTTAAGTTTCAATATTTAAATTTATATCTCTTTTTCTTTTCTTATTGTGTAAGTTTTAGTAATAAAAAGAAGGAAAAAAAGCAAAAAAAAAAAAAATAATCTCAACCCAGAGCTATGAGAGGTACATGATCTATTTATCTTCTAAGTTTTTAATAGTATGACCTTTAATATTAAGGATATGTATCCATCTAGATATATTGTGGAGTGTGGTGTAAGGTCATAGTGTAAGCCTCACCAAATTTCTGCCAGATTAATAAAAACTGCTAGGAAAACTCGAAAGCAGACAGGAAGTTTTCCCTAGGTAACAATGAAATCTTAAACAACGAGTGAATCAAAGAACAAATCATAGAAACAACTGATAACTGTGTAAAAGAATGTGACAATAATGAGACATCATAGCAACATTTCTGGGATACAAGTAAAGTTGTCCTCAGGGGGGAAATCATACTCTTACAAACACACATTCACAAAATAGAAAAAAAAGATTGATGAACTGAACATGCATTTAAAAATTAGAAACAATAAATAAAGTAACATGTGCAGTTAAATGCAAATAAAATGGGGTACAGAAAAGAAATAGAGGAATACCTTCAAAAATAAAAAATACTCAAACTAGCAGAATATCAGATAGAAATCTTAAGTAACTTGAGGAAATAGCTCTATTTGTTAAGGAACTATCAAAGGAAAAATTCCTGGACCTGATGGATTCACAGAAGAATTCTATCAGATTTAAAAGAACAGTATCCACAACCAGATTAATGTCCATTGTGAAAGTATTTGCAGATTCTATACTTGATTGCAAACTGCCATAGGGGGGTGGGGAAAGGGAGGGGAGAGAATTTGGAACTCAAGGGATTGTGGAACTGAATCTTGTAAACTAAAAGTAAATAAACAAATCATTTTTTTTTTTACAAAAGAACAGTATCCATCCTTTACAAATAATTCCCAAAAGTTGAGAAAGAAAGAACCCTACCAGAATCCTCTGAGACAAATGTAGTTCTAATGTCCAAACCAGGCAAAGATAAAGCAGAAGATCTTAAGCCAACATCATTCATGAACTTTCATTTTAAAATTTTAAACTAGTTTCTATTAAATAGCATTTATCCAAAAAATCATTCACTATGACAAAGTGTGATTTATACCAGGGATGCAAGGGTTGTATAATGCTAGAAAAACAATAAACAATCATATTAAAAACCAAAATATTCAAATCCACATCATCATTTCAATAGATACAGAAAAGACCTTTGATGAAGCAAAATACTCTTTTATGCTAAAAAAATAAAGGAAAACAAAACTCTTACAAAGCACACACACAGAAGGACCTTGTTTTGACATCATAAAAATGCATTTTTTTTCTAAAAGGAAGCAGTATATACAATGGGGATGCACTAAAACCTTTCCGAATAAGTATGAGAATGTAGCTAGGTGCGCACTCTCCCCACTCTTATTTGACATAGTTCTGGAAATGCTAAAATTCTAGAAAAGTAAGAAGACAAGAGAAAGAAATTAAAGGAACATAATTAAGGAAGAGACGAAACAATCTCTGTTCCCTGATGATAGAATGGTTTATTTGGAAAACCCCAAGGAATCAGCAAAGATACCAGTTGCAACAACTAATAGCTTCAGCTACAAAATAAATGCTTGAATATCAATAACATTTCTATATAATAACAAAACACAAGAAGAATGATAATTCCATTCCAAATAACTACAAAGTGCATAAAATATCTGGAGACTAATCTCACTAAGCACATAAAAACTTACATTGATTAAATTACAAAGTGCTCCTTAAAGAAACAGAAGAACTTAAACAGCTGAGGAATATTTAGTGTGCATTGCTAGGTCATGCTAATATAATGAAAATGACATTTGTTATTGTTGCTTAGTTGTTTTTCAGTCATTTCCGACTCTTCATGACCCCATTTGGGTTTTCTTGATAAAGGCATTGGAGTGGTTTGCTATTTCTTTCTTCAGCTCATTTTACAGATGAAGAAACTGAGTTAAACAGGGTTAAAGGGCTTGTTGAAAGTCCCATAGCTAATAAGTGTCTGAGGCCAGATTTGAACTCAGATCAGATCTTTCTGGCTTCAGGCTTGGCACACTGCACCACTTAGTTGACCCTCCCAAATGACAATCCTACCAAAATTAATTTATACTTTAAGGCTATCATTTCACAGCCAAACTACAATGGGATACTTTCCAGAATTTGATAAAATAATAAAAGAATTCATTTGGAAAAAACAAAAAATCTAGAATATTAAGAGAAATGATGAAAAAGTAGGGGTGAAGGAGAGATAGCACTTCTAGACTATAGAACTATATTATAAACTATATTGTAATATATAATTTTATAATATAAAAGATTGATGAATTATATTTTCTCATTGTGTTGTTTTTCTATATTATAAAGCAGTAATCTTCAAAACTCTCTGGTACTGGTTAAAAGAAACATTTATATATATATATATATATATATCTCAATGGGACAGACTAGACAAGGGAGAATCAGAAACAACAGAATTCAATAATCCAGTAAAGTAGAAAACATAAATTACCTAAGAAAAAATACCTTATTTGTTCATAGTCATTTCTCAATAGGTAAATGGTCCAAGGATATGGCCAAATAGTTCTCAAAAGAATTAATGGAGTATTCAAAACCACATGAAAAAGTGCCAAATGACTCATAATAATGGAAATGCACCTCACACCCTACAAATTGGCAACAACTACCCCCAAAATGGTAACAATCAATGTTGGAGTACTTGTGGAAGAATCAGAACACTAATACATTGTTGGTGCAGCTATGAAATGATACAGCCATTTTGGAAAGCAATTTGGAATTACACAAACAAAATGACTAAAAATGCCCATATCCTTTGAATCAGAGCCTCCATTACTGGGCTTATATCACAAGGAAGTCACTAATAAGAAACAAGTGCCTGTATATTCCAAAATACTTAAAGCAGCACTTTTTGTGGTAACTAAGAATTGCAAACCATGCAAATGCCCATTATTTAAGGAATGGCCCATCAAGCTGTGGTACTTGAATAGAATGGAATCCTTCTGAGTTTTAAGAAATGATGAGTGTGATAAAGACAGAGAAGCATGGGAAGACCTTCATGAACTGATGCAGACTGAAGTCAACAGAGCCAAGAAAACAATATACAAATTAACTATAGCAATGTCACTAAAAAGAACATCTACACACCAAAAAGACAAAGTAAATGTAATAAAATTATAGATAGAGTTCAAACAGAACTTGATTGAAGACATATGAAAAGACATCCCCATTTACTCATTCTGGGGTGTAGGAAGTACATAGTGCTACACAGCACATACACTTTCATACTTTTTTCAATGTATCTATCAGTTTTTTCTGACTTTTTTTTTCCTCTCTAAAAAATACTGTTTGTTATTCAGGATGGCTCTGGGGAGGTTGGGAGTGGGGGGGGGTAGGGGGCTAATTATGATAACTATGGCAATGCAAGAAAAAAAACAAATGAAAACCTTTAACAATTAAATTAAAAGTAGGTTATTTTTCTATTGGCATTATGGTTCTAAAGCCTTCTGCCTCTTGGCAGAATCCATCATTGAAACCACTTCTCTCCAGGCTCTGCTCCTGACACTGCAGACTTCTTCACCACAGCTGTTTCCTTCTCAACCTGGATGACTCCTCAGCTCCACAGCCCCCTTATCTCAATGAGAAGCAGGTTTCTTCTCTGCCTTTCTCTGCCATGCTTTTTAGTTCACTTTTATTTGTCGTCCCCTGTTGGAACTGTAAGCTACTTGAGGGCAGGGAATGTCTGGTTTTTGGCTTGTATTTGTATTCCCAGAGCTTAGCCTGGGGCTTTGCACAAAATAAATACTTAACAAATTCTTGTTGATTGATTACTCAGGAGATCTTGGTTGCAGTCCTGCTTCTGATAGTGGGTAGCTACATAATTGTAAGCAAGTCATCTCCATCATCCCTTCTGTAAAATGGACATAAAATTCTAGTCTACCTTCCTCATACTTGGAGTTGTTATGAGAGCCAGCGTGGAATGGTGAGTAGAGCTCTATGTTTGGAGCCAGGACCTTTGCTTGTCTCCTACCTCTGATGCTCACTAGCCAAGTGACCATGAGCAAGTTATTTAGCCTAAGAATTTTAGCTTTGTTATCTTAAAAAATAAGCATGATCATAACATCTACATTACTGGCTTTACAGGGTTGCTGTGAAGCTCAAGCAAGATCATGTACATGTTATCCTTTTGACCCCCACTTGTATTAATTGGCTTGTTCTCTTAAAGAACGATTGCTCCAGGTTCAAGGAACTTTGTTAGTCAACAATCTGAAAACCTTAACTCATGAGCCCCAAACAGTGCGTTCACCCTCACTAGTCAGACAAAGGAATAGTTAGCTCAAAGCAAAGGTATTATTGAAATGGCATAGTAAAAAATAGTAGTTATTAAATATTTCCTCCCATAAACTTATGTTCTCTGCCACAACCACATACAAGATGACTGGGGGGGGGGTTTGTACACACACATAGGGCATGAAGACTCTAGTGAAGGGGTCACATATAGAGAGAGCACACATGGTCAAAGGAACTCACACTCTCAGTACTACAGGGTCTCAACAACCTTTCTTTTCTTATGGTTTTCTGACTGGATGATGCATCTCTGCTGGACTTGCTGTCTCTGCATTTCAGCCTGATTCTGTATCTGGAATCAGCTCCTGTTCTCTGCTGGGCATAGCATCTCCTACTGAGCAAATTGCTCCACTTTAATATGCCACTGGTGATCGTGAGGGAGGAGGGGAAAGAAATCTCCCTCCTCAACCTCAGACACTTAACACTTACTAGCCATGTGACCTTAGGCAAGTCACTTTATCCTAACTGCCCTGCCTTCCCCTCTCCAAAAGAAGAAGGAGGAGGAGGAGGAGGAAGAGTAAGAGGGAGTGGAGGAAGGAGAAGGAGAAGAAATCTCTCTCTTTTCCCGTACTAGAATAGCAGCAACCACATTGGCATACCCAGGATGGCTGCTAGCATGGGTTCTTAGATCTGCTGTACGTACTAGGAAAGATAGTTGTTCAAGAGGTCAACAATATTTTTAAATTATATTCACTAATTCAAGGAAAAAGTCAGCACCCTGAACTTCAGAGAAAATTCAAACAAAGAAAATAAAGAAAATACAAGTAGAGAAATAAAGACCAACAAACAGGGCTTCTGTCTGAGAAATTAGCATAGATCAATAGACAGATCCAACTGTCTGACCAAGGCAATACATACATAGTTACCAGAAAGAGAAGCATCAACACCAGCATCTGGGTTTTTCAAAGCCAGGGGGGCTCCTTAACAGCTACCCAGAGTTTCATCTGGTCAAATCACAAGAACACACTTCCAATAAGTGAGTCCCAAGGCAAAATGCTAACCTCACAGTATTTCTACTCTTCTTTAGGGTCAGAGGGCATGACTCAGTGCCTAATTAGAAATGAACAAAAGCTGTGAAAGTCTTCCTACAAGCAAGCCTTCCCCAAGCAAGCTTCCCTTAATGGGCTCCACCTGAGGTCTATTAATGGGTGAAGATCTTATATCCCACTAACATTACAACTAGACTCTAAAGGAGGCACAAAAGACAAGAGAAAATGAATCTCCAGAACTGTGGCTTTCCTCCTGAGCCAACTGTCTTCTAGCCTGCCAAAGGTGACCATCTACACTGGCAGCATTTGTCCTGTCTTGACACTCTGCAGAGCTGACTAGATCACTTTCAAAAGGCTATCAAATTAATGGCTAGTTGTCTTATAATTCGATTAAGTTTAATTGAGCATCTTTTTCACACCTCCTGAAGCAAAGACAAGTGAAAACCTTTTTTTTTTTTACATTTCCTTTAAAAGATGTTAATGGTCTGCTCCCAGTTCAATACCCTTCATAAGGTCTGCATAAAATTACTCTTAGTATAAAGTCAAATCAACCAGCATTTATTAAGCACCATATTCTGGGCATTGTGTTAAGTGCTGGGGATGGAAAGAAATGCAGAATCATGATCCCTGCACTGAAGAAGATCACAGTCTAATGGGGAAGATGATTTTCAAACAACTCCATAAAAACAAGATCTAGTCAGGCTAACCTGGAGATAATCAACAGAGAGAAGGCACTCATATTAAAGGGGTTTCATGAAAGGCTTCCTGCAAAAGGTGGGATTTTAGCTGAGCCTGGAAGGAAGCCAAGGGGAGTATGAAAGTGGTGAACACTTACATCTCATTTTCTTTGCCTTCTGTAATTTTTAACAGAATGAGCCGGGCAGGGTGGGGGGAGATTCAGTGGATCTTGGGTCCCCTTAGCAATACTCCTTCATATGCAAAGTGCCTTATGTGTCTTAAAACACTATAGAAATGTCAGCCGCTGTTATTGCTTTGAAGAAAGTGTTTTTGAAAACCTCAGAGCAGGGAATTTTAACTTGAGTCTGTGGACAAATTTTAGGGGGTCTCTGAATTTGGATGGGGAAAAATTACATCTTTATTTTCACAAACCTCTAACTGAAATTTAATATTTCCTTCAATCATTTAAAAACATTATTGTGGGAAGAGATCCACAGGTTTTACCAGATTTCCAAATGGGCCAATGACCCCTCTGCCCTCAAGCATCATATAAATGCAAGTTCATCTTGTGTCTCGAACTGTGATTTCGTCTGAGTAGGAAGTACTGTTGGGGAGAGACCCTTAACTGATGTGGAAAGGCTATATCTGCATAATGGGTTGGCTGAGAGAGTTATCAGGGGCATTGAGAGTTTCAGGCATTCACCAAAAATGCAGAACCGGTATGGGTCATAGACTGGACTTGAACCCAGATGATCCAGACCCCAAAGCCAATCCTCTGCTACTTCTTTAGAGTTCTAGAATCCCCAACCTAGATGGTCTGATGACAGCTCATCTCATTGGGTCATCATTCGATCCTCTCAACAGCTCTTGATGGCAGGCTGAGTTTATCTTAATGTCTCCATTTTATGGATGAGAAAACTGAGGTTCTGAGAGTCCACCTGACATGCTATACCATTAGATAGTGTGAAAGTCAGGACTTTGCATTAGGTATTTTCTAACATCTTATGATGCTCTTTTTGTAATAGTAAAGTGATCACACACACATATACACACACTCACACTCACACATTCACACACACACACACACTCACACATTCACACACACACACTCATACTCACTCATACTCACACACACATTCACACAACACCCTCAAACTCACATACACTCACACATTCACATACACACAAGTCTTAAATACAAGGAACACTTGATAAAGCTGTCAGACTACAAGACCCTTTGCTTGGATGCTATGCATCTATCATTCCTTATTCTACTTTCCAGTTTCAAAATGACGTCTTATAGCAGGGTGAGAGGGTCAGGAACATTCCAGAATCCCAGAACATTAGAGGTGGAAAGGACCCTGATGGCATAATGTATACAGCACTATTCCTGGAGTCAGAAAAACCCGAGTGCAAATCCTGTCTTAGACATTCAGTAGCTGTGACCCTGGCTAAGTCACTCGGTTTTTTCATCTACAGAAGGGAGATAATAGCACCTACCTCATATGGTTGTTGTAAGGGTAGAGTAAAATAATCTCTGGACAGTGCTTTGTCAGTCTTAAGGTTACATAAATGCCAGGTGTTTCTTTTATTATTTTAAAATGAAGAGCCAGGCTCAAAAAGATGAACTGATATGCCAAGGGTAAGCAAGAAGCAGAGTTGGGATTTGACCCCAAATCCAATTTTCGTGCCACTAGGTCCTGCTAGTCTAGCACCCTCACAGGACGGGGGGAGTATCCCGGCTCTGAAAACTGAAGTCATTTACCCAGCTTAGGGCAGTCAGGGATTGGGAACAAAGTCCCCAGGACCGAGGCTTCCCAAACCGCATTTCATGGATCTGTTGTACCCTGTACCGGCTGGTGGATAGAGGGCTGGGCTTGACATTCCACCCTTGCCTTGGATAGTAGCGCTATATTCCCAGATAGGTCATTTGGCCTTCTCAGTCTTATAGAGTTCACAGGAAGGATCCTCAGAGGTCACTTGCTCTGACTCATTTTACAGATGAGGAAATTGAGGCACAGGTGGCACTGACTTGCCCAAGATCACACAGCTAGCAAGTGGTTAGTTCTGTGCCTGGAATACAGCAGGTGCTTAATGAATGCTTATTTCTTGATTGGTTAAACATCAGAAGTGGGATTTGAATCCACGTTCTCTTGACTCCGATGCTACTGTGCTGGGCCACCTTTTCTCTGAGCCTGAGTCTCCTTGTCTTTAAGTCAAAGTCAGTAGTATCTACAGCACCAACTTAATAGAGTTGTTTTGAGGATCTGAGGAGATAATCCATGTAGACTTTAAATAACCATATAAATGCCAGACAACACTAGGGAAACATGGCCTGGGAAGCAAATCACACTTTTGGTTTTGTCTTATTGCTTATTGTCTTATTGCTGAATCACAGCATCAGGTTTAGAGCTACAGGGGGCTTTAGAGGCTCATTCATTTTACGGATGAGGAAACTGAAGCATAGAAGAGTTAAGTGACTTGTCCAAGGTCCTACAGCTTGTGGCAGTACTGGCATTTGAATCCAGGTCCTTCGATTCTAAATCCAGGACCTTCCCCATTGTATGATGCTGTGAAACTGGGGACCACAAATTGGAAGATCTGACTTGCATTCATGGCTGTATAGACTGGGCAAGTGACTTCACCCCTCCAGGCTTCAATTTCTCCATTTACAAAATGAGAGGGCTGGATTTGGTGACCTCCAAGTGCTCTTCCAGCTGGAGGTGGAGAAGTCTAGGATCCTGAGACGGGAGGACTCCTTCCGGCTCCAACTTGTGATGAGTGTACATGCTATACACGTTTAGGAATTTTCTGGCCAAAATTTGGGTGGGGAAGGATGGTCTGGGGACCAGAATTAACCCATCATGGGCTGCCATCATAAATCAGCTGAGCCAGGAATAGACCCAGGGAGAGTGTGCTGTCTTTTTGTGGTTGGTAAACCTTATGAAGGTCCTTAGTCATTGCAACAATAAGTGACGTGATGAGTATAGACCGTGGTCTTAACAAGATGTCAGACTTTTGAGCCTGGGTAAGATGTAATCACATCCAATTTAGAGTGTGGTCCTGAAGGTCAGTTCTTAATTTAGCAGGAGTCCTTGGCCCTGTGTCTCTCACAATATTACTGGGTAGTCCAAAAAGAGAGTCTCTGATTCCCCCCCCCACCCCAATGTGTACACTCCAGGCCAAACTTAGCAAAACCTTTCTCACTGATGACTTTCCTCCATTCCAACCATCATCACCGCCATCCCTGTCACTGCCATCATCATCATCATCGTCATCATCATCATCACCATCATCATCATCATCCTCCTCCTCCTCCTCATCACCATCATCATCATCATCCTCCTCCTCCTCCTCACCATCATCACCGCCATCCCTGTCACTACCATCATCATCATCATCACCATCATCATCATCCTCCTCCTCCTCATCATCATCACCATCATCATCATCATCATCATCACCATCATCATCCTCCTCCTCCTCATCATCATTATCATCACCGCCATCCCTGTCATTGCCATCACCATCATCATCATCATCACCATCATCATCCTCCTCCTTCTCCTCACCATCATCACCGCCATCCCTGTCACTACCATCATCATCATCATCACCATCATCATCATCATCATCCTCTTCCTCCTCATCACCATCATCATCATCATCACCATCATCATCCTCCTCCTCCTCCTCCTCATCATCATCACCATCATCATCATCACCATCATCATCCTCCTCCTCCTCCTCCTCCTCATCATCACCGCCATCCCTGTCACTGCCATCATCATCATCATCGTCATCATCATCATCATCACCACCATCATCATCATCACCACCATCATCATCATCACCATCATCATCATCATCACCACCATCCCTGTCATTGCTTTCATCATCATCATCATCACCATCATCATCATCACCATCATCATCATCGTCATCATCATCATCCCAATAGTACATGATAAGCAGGTCAAGAATCTACAGAAATACCTTTGGAATCAGCAAATATCCATAAACCAAAAGAAACCCTGATGGCAAACACATGCAGCTGGGGATGTCCAACATAATCTCCAGAAGGGACCTGTGGAACAGGCGAGACCCTCCGTGGAGAACCATCACATTAAACAACAACATGTCATCCAAAAAAATCAAACAAATAGCTCGGTTGTGACGATTTGTTTGCAGACATGAAAAGACTTATCATCTCTGATCCTATGAATTCAAACCCAAGTTGCTGCCACCAGAAATTACCAAAAGGTTATCTTTAAGGAACCCAGTCTTTGTGATTACTTTCAATATGCAAGGAAATAGTAGAAGCCACGCACCTCATTGCTGTAAAAATTAGTGGCTAACAATACTTAGCAAAAACCCCATGACCTAATGGCTGTGATCATACGTCAGAAGCTTGCTCTCTTTTACACACAGAGATTATACCATTGACCCCATTGACCCCATGACCTTCCATCTTCTCCCAAATGATCACGGCCTCCCTCTCTCTAATCTCCAGTCTCCCTATTACTCTTCCTTCTGCTTACAGATATGTTTGGGGTTCCCAGTCTTTAAAAAGGCTCATGGATCTCCTCCTCCCCACCACAGTGCTATAATTCTTCTGTTTCTCACAGAAATGCCTCAAAAATGCCATTTCCTCATAGAACCACCACATCCTTTCTTCTCACCTTTTTCTTAACCCTCAGTGGTGTGGCTTCCAAACTCATCATGCAACTCACATTGTTCCCTCCAAAGTTATCTGTTGTTCTCTTAATTATCAAATTTAATGACTTCTTCTTAATTCCCTTCTATGCTGACTTCCCTGAAACATCTGACATTATTAAGCACTTTCTCTCTGGATTTTCTTTCCTCTCTTGGTTTTCCTTCTGTCTGATCACTCCTTCTCAGTCTACTCTGTGTATTGACTAATGGATTGAGTGATTCATCATCTATGTCATACCCACTAATTGGAAGCAGATGCCAAGCTATGTCCTGGACCCTCTTGTCTTTTCTCTTTCACTAGGTGACCTCATCAGCTCCAATGGGTTCAATTGCCATTTCTATACAGATGATTCCCAGAGTTGCATCTTCTGACCTAGTTCCTCCCCTGAGCTCCATCACTAACTGCCCACAGAACATTTGAGCTGAACTTCCCACAGGCATCTCAAACTCAACAACAACAACAAAATGTCTTAAAAACAAAGATATTATCATACTGGCAGAAAGCTTTAACAATCTAGAGACCTAGTAGAAAGGGGGAGGAATGAGGGCCGATCATCCACCTCAGCCCATCTAGTAATATTTGTAAAGCGCTTTGTAAGGCTTAAAGCCCCCTGTTAGTTATTATATTTTTAGTATAATTGTCCCTGAAGCTGTCCCCTGGGTCCCTCCCACAAGGCTGGAGAAGACGAGCTTCCATCCCAACTCTCACAGTTAATTACAAAGTTGTCATTTGAGCCTCAGTACAAGAGTTCACAGAACATTCGATTTTCAAGAGTAAAAGCAGGACAGAGTCTGGTTCAAAGCCTGACTGCAATTGGGCATCACTGAACAAGAGGAGAGTGAGAAATATTTGCATTCATTTCCTGCTTTAAAGTTTTCGAGGCATTTTGCAAGCATCATTTCCTGCAAGCCTCATAATCCTATGAGTTCTGTCCTAAGGGTATTATTGTACCCATTTGACACACAATGAGACTGAGCCTCACTCAGGGCCACCCATTTAATAAACATCAGAGGGGAGATTAGAACCCACAACTCATCCAGTCTGCCAGGGCTTATGCTAGTGGGGATGTTCCTGGTCCTTGGTCGCAGAAGGACAGGGATGTGTCTCAGGTCAAATTAGAGTAGATCTATCGCCACCAGAAGCGAGATGTCCCAAGTCCCAGGCCAGTGTTCTCCTCCCTCCTGCCCCACTGCCTGTAGTTAGTACAAATCAGTTTAGGCTGGAATTTGGGGAACTTTCAAAGTATACTGTTAGCAATGACGCAGAAAAAAAATGCAGTTGTGTGCATGGGTGTTTGGACTTCAGCCCAGGTCAAAGGTCCAACTTTATAAATGAGCTAAATGCAACTAAACTTTTATTTGGGGCATAAATTGAGCAGTATAATAAATCAGGGGCATGCATTTCCTTTGCTGAGACTCAGCCTGTAATGGGAGCATTAAACATGTAATTGGTTTAAGTTGGAACAGGGCACTGATTGCTTCTGATCTGGGCCACTCTTCCAGAGGCTTAACCTTGCTGTCCTCTCTCTCATGGAAAGAGAACCTTGAGGGTACAGGCTGAAAGGGGCTGCACATTGACATGGTCATTCACTCCCCCAAAAAGTCTTAGTGATTTTTGTTTTCTACATTCAGGCATTTCATTCAGCCCTTCCCCAAGGTAAGTCCCCTCCCACAACAGCATATGGGACATTCCACACCCATCATCCAGTCTTTTCTGTTGGTGGTTAAATGGGATTGGGGCGTGAGGGTCCCACACCTACAACTGGTCTAGAATTCTCCAAATGCCATGAAGAGTATGGGAGAAGGCTGGGGGAGGGGCCAAAGGCAACCTACCTGGCTTTCTGGCAGTGGAGGCCAGGGGAGTCGGTGACACCTTGTATGACATTGGCTATTGTCCTACACCCAAAGCACTCCACCATTTCTAGCCAGCCCAGGTCTCCTCTTCCTCTCACGCACTGTGTGTTCCTGGGTAAACTCAAGGGATGGAAAGCCAGATCTGGTCTCTTCTCAGGGACCATCTGGTACTTTCTTAGAGGCATCATAGGATTAGAGCTGGAGAGATCATTAGGGCCATCCAGCTCCATCCCTTCACTGTTAAAGTTGAAGGCAATGTGTCCCAGAGAAGGGAAGTGACTTGTCCAAAGTCCATATGGGCAGTAAATGATAAGGCCAGAATCTGAGCAAGCTCCAAAGGCTCCTACCAAACCTAGCCCTCTTTCACACGGCTCTTTGGAAGATACCAAAGTGCTTGGATGCGGAGGATCCCAAGTTCTATTTTATTGTTGTTTACATTTTCATAATGTAATGTTATCACTTTTATTTATAATGATAATAATTATCATTGATATAACAGCAACAATACCAAATAAGAGACAGGAGCTGATAAAAGAGATAACTCAGAGCCAGGAGACCTGGATGTGAGCTGGGCCTTTGAGATATATATGTGTGTGTGTGTGTGTGTGTGTGTGTGTGTGTGTGTGTGTGTATGTATATATACACACATATGTACTAGCTATGAGGCCCTTGGTGAGGCACTTAACATCTCCATATCACTAAATAATTCTCTAAAACCAAGGTGTAGATGAACCTTTTGGTCTCAGGACCCCCTTATTTTCCTGAATATTGTCCAGGACTCTGTCGAAGAGCTTTTGCTTTATGCTGTATCTGTCAGGATTCACCATATTAAAAATGAAAATATCTTAGAGATTATTTATATATAACATATATTTAAGTATTTCTATATATTTGTCATATTAGAACTTTAAATGTTGTGAAAATCATCTGGACCTGCCAGAATCCCTGGAATGGTCTCTTAAAGATGCCCAGGGGGTCTCTGTTCCCCACTGGGTATAGAGTGGGTTTAGAGTAAACACGGCCCTGTACCGGCCAAGGGAGCATTCTCTTGCACCAGTGGGATCCAAGTCCAGCCCTCAGCCCCTAATCACAGTCTTAATCTCTGACACACAGAATGCTTTTTTTTTTTTTTTTTTTTTTTTTGCAAAATGCTTTACATATGTAACCAGCCTTTGCTATGCTGGCAGTCGTTGCCATGGAAACCTAGGACAGGAGAAGGGCCCTGACTGTCTGCCTGGTGGTCAGAAGGACTCCTCTGCTGCCTTGAGCCCGTCACAACAGAGGGAGGGAGGGTGGGAGAGGGAAGAAGGAGAGGGAGAGAGAGAAGGGGAGAAGGATGGAGGGAGAGAAGGGGGGAAAGGGAAGAGTGGGGAGAGGGAGGAGTGGGAGAGGGAAGGGTGGGGAGAGAGAGGGGTGACACCCATTTTATACAGGGTGGGAATGAGCCCCAGGGAGATTCAGTGACTGCTCAGCACCAGGCTAGGCACAGTAGAGACTTAATAAATGTTGATTGATTGAAAAATAAACAGATCTCAGAGGTGAGATTTGAACCCAGCTCTTGCTGATCCCAAGTCTAGCATCCCTTTGTCCAGACCCTTTGCATAGCTTAGTGGGGCAAAGGGAACAAATATTTATTAACACACACTATGTGTCTGGGGCTGTGCTAAGCGCTTTGTGATCATTATGTCACTGGACCCTCACAGTAGCCCTGAGAGGGAGGAGCCATTATTATCTGAATTTAACTGAATTAAACGGAGGCAGGCAGAAGTGAAGTGACCTGTCTCATGGCTAGTGAGCGCAGGCTATCACTCTAATCTCTGAGCCACTGAGCTGCCCCAATACAGGTCAGCATCTTTTCTGCAATTTGTGGTTGTAGAGAGTTGCCTAAAGCTGGATTGAGGTTTACACAGCTTGGATGTGCCAAAGGTAGCCCTTGAACTCAGGTCTCCCAGGTTCCACTGCCAGCTCTCCATTTAGGATGCCCGCAACCTCACACTAGCTCCTGCTGACTTCAGTGCTGCCTTTATGAAGGTGTCTCTTCCATCACTGAATGCTTCTCACGGCATTCTCCCATCCCATCATGCTACTGGCCTATTTCTGCTTTTCACAGCCAAACTCCTAGGAGACAGCCATCTGCTCCCCTTCCTCTCCTTTCAAACACTTTTCCATGCTCTGAAATCGGGTTGCCAGCTCCCATCATTCCACTGAACTTGCTCTCTCTGAAGGTCCCAAGCCTGATGACCTTCCTTGAATCTTCCCCCTTTTGGAACTGTCTCTGTCATTGGACCCTGGTGATCACCCTCTCCTCTGGACTTCTGCCCCTGCTGGTTCTGCTCAGTCTCCTTTGTTGATCTGTTGCCCTCCTCAGGACTCTGTCCCAAGCCCCCTTCTCTCTTCTGCTCTCTACTGTCCCCCTTTGGAATCCTGCAAGTTCCCATGGGGGACCTTGTTGTCTTTCTGCAGAGGACTCCCCAGGCTCTACATCCAGCCCTCACCTTGCTTCTGAGCCGCAGTCGCTGACCCTCGACTGACTCTTGTAGACTGCAAATCACCCACCCTACACACACCTCAAACTTCATCATCTCCCCTTTTCTAAACTTTCCTCTTTTTCTGGAGGGCACTGCCACCTGGGGGACCTTCAAGAACTCCAGATCAGCAAGCTTGGCGTTATCAGCCTCTATTCCTAGAGCACCATTTGACAGGCACAACAATTCTCATATCCACTCACACAGTTATCTTTCTAGGCAACTAAGAGACTTCATCGATATGATTTTGGACCAGGAGTCAGGAAAACCCATGTTCAGATCCTGCCTCAGACACTTGCTGCCTGTGTGACTTTGGGCAAGTCATCTAGCTGCTGTCTGCCTCAGTTTCCCCATCTGTAAAGTGGAGATGTCACCTCCATCCCTGGGGTTGTGAGGAGGATGCTGGGCTCTTATTGTTGTCTGCTGCAGTTTCAAACCTGTAACCTGGTGATGACAATGATAACTTTCAGAACTCCCAGGGCTGTTTTGGAGAATAAGATGAGATGCTTGTGAAGGTCTCTTTGAACCATCAAACAGTAAATAAACATGCTGGCTATTATTATTCATTCTGGCCCTTGCTGCCTCTTGCCTGCCCTTCAGCAGGTGCTGTCTGCTGGGGCCCCACCTGGGGCCAGGACCTCCTTCGTCTGTCCCCGTCTGGGCAGCCTGAGTGATTTTTTCCTCTCCAGAACCAGGCTGACCATGTCATTCTCCTACTCAAGTAAACTCCAGTGACTCCCTAATGTCTCCAGGAGCAGTCAGTCAATAGGCATTTATTAAGTGATTACTCCCAGCAGAGCCGGGGACGCAGGATCGTGAGTCATGAACAACAAGCAGGCAGGTGTAACTCCTGTGGTTGGCATTTAAGCCCTTTCTTACTGAATCTCCTTATTCCTTTGTCTCTCCACATGTTCAGAGGCCAGCCAGACTAGTCAGTGTTTGGAACACAGAACGTTCTAGGCTCTTCCCCATCCCTAGAACACTTTCCATGCTCCCCTCTGCAGGCCCCCATACCTTCTTCCCATCAGAGCTCCCCTCAAGGGACCCCCCACGGCATCCCTTCTGATGCCCACCCCACCTCCTAACCTCACCACATGGTCCATTTATTTTCATAGGAAATGAGCCTGGAATCTGGTTGATACAGGAAACTCCCTCATGAGAATCTCCCTCCACCAATGCAGGTCAGAACCTTGTCTGAAAATCAGAGTCTTAGAGAGCTTCCCAGGGCAGTGAGAGGACAGAGACTTGTTCAAGGTCAGCCAGTATGGACACTTGAGTCCAGGCCTTCCTGGCTCTGAGGTGAGCTCAGAAATCATAATCAAAAAGAGTTGTGCATACAGCAGGAGCTTCGTAAATGTGTGCTGACTCAAATGTCAGTAGGTAGAAGATCCTGTGGTCAGGGTAGTGTCTCCTGCTCTGGAGGGAGTGGGGGCAAACAGCAGCATCCTAAGGGCCCTCCCCTGCCTGGGAGATGTAGGCCCCATATCTAGGGGCCCCTTCTGGCTCTGCTCTCTGAGACTTGAGTGAATTGCTCAAGGTCACATAGGCCCTGGGTCCAGGCCCCCAGTGAGTCATGGGAATAGAACATGAAACATGGGGGACTGTGTGATCACAAGCAGGTCCCATCTCCTCTTTTAGCCTCAACTTCCTCCTCTCTTAAATGGGGCTCTTAATATTTATCCAAACAGAGCATTTGCTGTGAAATTCTTGTTCCATGAAGGAATCAGGAGTGGCAGCGTTGGCATAGTGGGCTGGACATAGGGCCAAAGAGGACTGTTCTGCCCCTGGGATCCTAGCTCTTAAAGCGGCAGAGACTTCAGGGACCATCCAGTCCAACCAAGAACACTGAGGCCCAGGGAGACTGATTGCCTGGTCTGAGGTCACACAGAGAGTGAGTAACCAAGGTGAGATCTGAACCAAGGTCTTTTCCCTGTACCTATACTATCTGTGTGATCACAGGTCCTCAGACACAATCCTCTTAGACAGATTTCTGAGTTACAGATCAGTTACTGATCCACATCGTGA
Source organism: Pseudocheirus occidentalis (assembly GCA_028646575.1). NCBI lineage: Eukaryota > Metazoa > Chordata > Mammalia > Diprotodontia > Pseudocheiridae > Pseudocheirus > Pseudocheirus occidentalis. The sequence goes on along the minus strand of CM053593.1, from coordinate 7,856,836 downwards.
GGGCTGCACACTTTGAGTACCCTACAGGGACAGAGTCACAGGCCTGCTGCCCCCCACCCTCCACAAGAAATAAAAGGATTTGGACTTGGATGGGGGACTCACGGGACATCTGGACCAAGGGTGCTTCACCTCTGGTGTGCTGTGGCCCTTTCTAGCCCTCAATCTGGTAAAACCTATGGACCCTTTCTCAGAATCACATATTTAAAAGCATAAAATTAAAATAAAAAGATTATTTCAAAGGAAACATCATATTGAAATAAAGATGTATTTTTTCCCATTCACATTCATGGGCTCTTTGAAATTTAGGGGCTAAGAACTCCTGACCTAGACCCGCTTTCATATTTTACGGGGAAGACTGAGTTTCATGAGCTCAAACCAATCTGAAAGAGCCTTTGGTACAAGTTCCCCATTTTGCTGATTAGTAGGTGACCCAGAAAAGGGGAAGACGCATCCAAAGCCATTTAGGAAATCAGCAGAGTCAGAATTCAAACCCAAGATCTCTGCATCTATCCTCTGCATCTAAACACCATCCTCTGTATAAGTGCTCAGGATGCCAAAAGAAGCAAAGGACAGTGACTGCACTCAAGGAGCTCACAGCCTAATAACCTGGCAAAGCTCCTCTCAAGCTTCAAAGAGCTATGTTCCTACTTGTAGGTAAAGTCAGAGCAATCCTTGACTGGAGCACCTCTGGGCAAAGAGGCTGCTGCTTTCCAGAGACGCTCAGGGAGAAGGCGGTTAGAAAGTTGCTTTCTTGCTGGCTCTATCCAGAACATTTTGGATGTAACTGTAACAGAATGGGCCTAGAAAGGAGCTTCTCTGACAAAGTTCCTCTCCCATCATGCCCCTCAAGAATGTCAGGACTCCCACCGGATGAACCCCCAGGTCCATCCACTCCACCCACTCCCAGCACAAATCTGCTTTGCACACACTCCCATATCTATCGACTGAAGCCTATGCTTGTCTATGACCAGAAAAGACCCAGCTTTCCTCACCTGTTTCACCCCTCAGACAGAAGACACTTGGACCAAGCACCTACTGCGTGCAGACAGTGGGCTTTCTGCGTGCTAGGCTTGGATGGAGAAAGCGCACTGACAGCGCAGAGAGTGGGTTGATCCGTCTTAATGGTCGCTAACATTAATTTATATATCTCTCTAAAGTTTGAAAGGGGCTTTGCCTAGATTGTTGGATTGTAAGCTCCTTGAGGGCAGGGGCTGTCTTTTGGTGCTTTTGGTATCCTGAGTGCTTAGCACAGGACTTGACACTTAATAAATATTTAATGATTGATCATCTCATTTGAGCTGTACAGCAACTCTCTTAGTTAGGTCCTGGTATCATACCCATTTTACAGATGAAGCTGAGGTCCAAAGGACACACAACTCATAAATGTGTGAAGTAAGACCAGAACTCAGGTCTTCCTGACTCCACGTTGTTGCTTCTAAAAATAATTGAGCTGGAAACAACCGAGCTTAGCCTTGTTAGCTCTAGTGGCCCCAACCCTGGTGTGTTCCTACTCTCTTTCTCCATGGATGGGTCTCTGTTTCCCCTCCAAGGGCTAGGCTCTGACAGGACCTTGTTTCTAGAGGTTTGAGCTCTTTCCTCATACTATCTCACCCCTCACCTCCCAAGTGCAGTTGTCTCTGCCCCAGAGATTCAGGTGGTATTTACTCCATGGCCAACAATTTGTATTTAGGTCAATCAACCAATAAACACTTTTGAATTGTACTAGATGTTCCTAGTAGAAATCTCATCTTTCCCCTCACCCTCAAGGCCAGCATTAACCCACACACAGACATATATACACACTTGTCCAATATTGGTGGTTTTCTTGAAGAGAGGGAGAAAAGAAGGTACAGGAGAGAAGAGGGAGGGAGGGGGTAGGGAGAAGGCTGGGAGAAGCTCAGCTTGTTTTCCAGCCTCTCACAAGTGGGGGAGTGGAATTAGATCTGTCAGAACAAGGACCAAGCCTTGCTCCTCTCTCCTCGCTGTCACCTCAAGTACTGTGGAGAAGGTCTCAGGCGATAATCAAGGCTACTCTATCAATTTGGAGGGTGCTTCTGCAGGCAGCTCGTCTCCATGATTCAGGGGCTGGGTTGAACTGGACAGCATTTACAATTAAATGAAAACTTCTAAGCCTGGCACAATCTGCCTCCTGTCTGATTTTCAAGATGTATTTCCCATTTCTCTCCTTTACTCACTCAATATGCAAGCCAACAAAACTCTTAGTTGTTTGTTAACCTGGGCGGTCGGTCCATCTCTGGCTCCCAGGTATCTATTTGCGAAGGCTGCTCCCCATGCCTAGAATGCCCTCCCTCCTCACCCCTGCCTTCTCATCCTCATCTTCCTTCAAGGCTCAGCTCTGGTGCTCTCTCTCTCTCTCTCTCTCTCTCTCTCTCTCTCTCTCTCTCTCTCTCTCTCTCTC
>CM053593.1:7773544-7853917 GCA_028646575.1 Pseudocheirus occidentalis | reverse complement strand
CTCTCTCTCTCTCTCTCTCTCTCTCTCTCTCTCTCTCTCTCTCTCTCTCTCTCTCTCCTCCAGTTATCCCCCAGGAAAATGTAAGCTTCTTGAGGGCAGGGACTTCTTTCCCCCCCCCTTGAATCCCCAGAACACAACACCAAGATTTACAGACTGCAAGTGCTTAATGAATGCATATAGAACAAAAGGACATTGACTAAATATGATGATTATCACCCTTCATAGTATGCCTGGTGCCTTTAACTTCTCCAGAGGATCCCATGGGATTATCCTTACAACAATCCTGGGAAGTGGCTAGAGGGGGTATCATTTAGCATGCCCATTTCACAGACGAAGAAACTGAAAGAACAGAGAAGTGGGAAATAGTTTAATGGAAACATGTTGAATTGAGAATAACTGGCTACAAATGACTAACAGAATGAAGGAATGGATGAGAATTTATTTAGTAGGTACTAAGCACTGTATTAAGACAGGAAATGCAGACAGAACAAGGGACTCATTCATCCACCAGGCAGTCAATTTCCACCTCTTTTCCCAAAGCAATGGCAGTACTGAGGCATGTGCTAGGAGACAGGGCAGGTACAAGATGGCACTGGTGGACAGCCATATGGGAGGAGGTGGTTCTGGTCCTAGCCCTGATTCTCATTATATGTGTGACCTTGGGCGAGTTACTTCATGCTAGGGCAGGTCAATATCCCTATTGATATTCCCTCAAATATCCTCACCTCTCCAGTCCTGAACTTACCCATTTCCATGACCTGTTCGTCCTCCCCCTTTTCCTCTTCCCTCCTGGATCTTACCTTTATTCACAAATGTTCCACTTCCATGTTGGTGAACTCTGGAATTCCTTTATTTGATCATAGTCTGCTCTCATTCCACTTGAAACCCTTTTCTTCCTCCTCACCACAATCTCCAAACCTTGAAGCCCTCAGTTCTCTCCTGGCCATCACCCATGCACTGGCTAATTCTCTTTCTTTGCCCATGATCCCCCAAAGAGCCAGTTCAGCGATATGCTGCCCTCTTCTCTTGAGTCTCTGGCCCCTTATCTTTGCCCTTACAAACACCAGCTCTGGATTATACTCACCATCCACTGCCTTTGCCCCTACACACACGTTATTGAACAAAACTGGAGAAAATCATTAAACCATGCTGATGTGGTCCACCACAGATTTGTATTAGATAATAGGCAGCAAGACCAGCCTTTCCTAGCTCCCCAATGGACTTGCTATTCTACTCACAACAGTGGCTTTTCCAGACCTTTTCACTCCTTCTCCAGAGTCCCATGACTCCCTCCCTGCCCGCCCCCACCCCATTCTTCCAGTTGAAAACTTTACTTCATATTTCAGGATAAAAAGAATTGATGCTATTGACTAAGAGTCCCCTCCTCTCCCCTCCACTTGTCTCATCTCCCCCAGATGCCTTCTGCTACAGTGTCCCCCGTCACCCCTGTCTCAGGTGAAGAAGGGTCCCTTTTCCTTGCCAAGGCAGACTCCTACCTTTATATGCACAAGAGGTCCTGTCTTCTTTGGCAGATCGCCTCCTCTGCCATCCCTACTGACTACAAACAGGTCTCTGTTTCCTTCCTTCTCAAGAAAACCTCGCTTGATCTGTCCACCTCCACTAGCCATCATTCTATATTTTCCTTCTTTTTAAATAATTAATCAACAATAATTTACTAAGTACCTACTATGTGCTAGGCACTGTGTAGTGAGGCTCCTTGAGAAGGCATCTGTGATCCGTGTCTCCCTTTCATTTCCCCTCATTCTCTTCTTTAACTGGCTGTCTGGCTGTCAATCTCATCTTCTGACCAAGCCTCCTCTCTCTAAAGTAACAAGTGATTTTTAATTGCCAGATCTAATGCTCTTTCTCAATCCTCATTCTCCTTGATCTCTCTGCAGGCTTCAATGCCGATGATCATTCTTTTCTCTCTGACACTCTCTTCTCTAGGTTTTCAAGACACCATCTCTCTGAAGAAATCAAAGCTATCTATAATCATATGAAAAAAATTCTCTAAACCGCTATTGATTAGAGAACTGCAGATTAAAACAACCCACATCTATCAGATTGACTAAAGACAGAAAAGGGAAATAATTAATGTTGGAGGTGTGGGGAAATTGGGACACTAAAACATTGCTGGTGGTGTTGTGAACTGACCCAACCATTCTGGAGAACAATTTGGAACTATGTCCAAAGGGCTATAAAACTATTCATACCTTTTAATCCAGCAACACCACTACTAGATCTATGTTCCAAAGGGACCATAAAATAGAAAAGGACCCACGGGTACAAAAATATTGAGAGCAGCTCTTCTCATGATGACCAAGAATTGAAAACTGAGAGGATGCCCATCAATTGGGGAATGGTGGAACAAGTTGTGGTATGTGAATGTAATGGAATGTTCCATAAGAAATGAGCAGGCAGACTTCAGAAAAGCCTGGAAAGATTTACATGAACTGATGCTGAGTGAAATGAGCAGAACCAGAAGAACAGCAACATTGTGAGATTAGAATCTATGAATGATGCAGCTCTTCTCAACAACACAATGATCCAGGACAGTTCCAACAAGACTCATGATAGAAAATGCTGTCCACCTGCAGAGAACTATGGAGTGAGTCTGAATGCAGAGCAAAGCAGACTGTTTTCATTTTGTTTCTGTTTTTTCATAATTTTTCCCTTTTGTTCTATTTCTTCTTGCACAATATGACTAATGTGGAAATAGGTTTAACGTGATGGCACATGCATAACCTATATCAGATTGCTCGCCATCTTGGGAAGGGGGAGAGGAGGGAGGGAGGGAGAAAAATTTGGAGCTCAAAATCTTATAAAAACTTAATGTTGAAAAATATCTTTACATGTAATTGGAAAAGAAAATACTGTTTTTAACAAACGACACAATCTCTCCTTATTCTTCTCTAACCAATCTGACCCCTTTTTCTCAATCCGCTTTGTTGGATCTTCAAGCATACTATGCCAATGAGTTGCGGGTGTTGCCAAAGACTCTTTCCTGGGCCTTCTTCTCTTCTTTCTATAAAATCTCATTGGTGATCTCATCAACTCCCATTGTTTCAACGATCATCTCTATGCTGGTGAGTCTTGGATCTACTTGTCCAGCCCTAATATCTCTGCTGATCTCTGAATTTGCATCTTGAATTATTAGACATATCAAATTGAATGTTCAAGAGACATCATATACTCAACATGTCCTATACTGAACTCATTCCCTTTCCTCAAAAACCTTGCCCTCTCCCTCCCTTTCCCATCACTGTTGAAGGCAACACCAATGTCCAGGTCACACAGACTCCCAACCCTGGTGTAATCCTCAGCTCCTCACTGGGTCTCACCCTCAGTATCTGAGCACTGGTCAAGTCCTGCTGCTTCTACCTTCAGAGAATTTCTTCTCTGTCACTGTCTGCTTCTCTGTCACTGACCCCTCATCAGCTCACGTCTGGACTATTGCCGTAGCTGCTGGGGATGTCTACCTGCCTCCCCTTGCTCCCCACTCCAATCCATTCTCCACTCGGCCATGAAAATGATCTTTCTAAAGTGCAAGTCTAGCCATTCGTTGATCCTGGAGCTGATAGGGAGCCATTGGAGTTTACTGAATCAAAAAAAAAAAAACCAGGATCAAATACAAAATGTTCTGCTTGGCATTCAGAAGCTTCAGAAGCCAGCCCCCTCCTCCCCCTCCAGAATTTTCATTCCTTGCCCTCTTTGATTCAGTGACCTTGGCCTGCCGCACTACACTTCCCGAATCCAGGCATTTTCTCTGGCTGTACACCTGTCTGGAATGCTCTCCTTTCTCATCGCTGCCTCCAGCTTGCCTTGGCTTTCTTCAGGTCTTGGTCAAATTTCCACCTGCTTCCAGCCTTTCCCAACCCTCTTATAATTCTACTGCCTTCCCTCTGGGATTCTCTCTAGCTTCTCCTGTCTATAGCTTGTTTGTCCATTGGTGTTTGCATGGTGTCTTTCCAAACAGACTGTCAGTTCCTTGAGAGCAGCCACTACCTTTTGCCTTTCTTTGTAGACCCCCAGAACTTAGCACAGGGTCTGGCATACAGTAGGCATTTAATAAATGCTTTACATAATTGCACACATATAATCTATATGAGATTGCTTTCTATTTCAAGGAGGAGGAAGGACCACAAAACTTTAAAACAAAGCTTTAAAAAGTTTTAACATGAAATTGGAGAAAACAGAAAGTATTATTAAACAAATAATAAATGCTAGTCGACCAACTGATCTCAAACCTCAATTAGCCTCTTTGCCACTTTTACTCCACTCTTGCTTCTGCCTCCTGGAGTCAAATGGAATCAATCTCATCAAGCCTCCACATACTGACTTTCCAAGTCCTTGGAAAAGGATTCCCTTGAATCCCCTTGGGTCTTCCCTTCTTCAGGCTCAACACTTCCTGCTCCCTCATGTGACATAGAGTCAATGCCCTTCACTAGCCTAGTTGTTCTCCTGCGGACACTGCCCACTAAGTAACATCCTTAACCCTGGAGCCAATGCTGCAGAGAAAGTCAGAGGAAGGTTGAGTACAGTAGACCTCTCATCCGCCTTTTCTGGAAGCTTGGTCACTCAATGTCTCATGCCTATTGAGTGGCAGTTCACTCAAACCCCCAGATCTTTTTCAGAACAACTGTCTAACCTTTCCTTTCTAGCTTGTATTTCAGTTGATTTTTTAGTACTCAAACATAAGACAACATTGATTCCTGTTGAACTCGATTCAGGCTAATGTTGGATCCTGACTCGGTGGTGCTCCGTGTTAGATATCGCTCCCAGCCTTGTGTTACCTGTAAATGGGATAAGCTTGTCATCTGTGCCTTAATCCGTCCAATTGCTAAAACAGTACAGGACTAAGCAGAGGTCCCAGGAGAACTCCCTGGGAGTTTTGCAGACATGTTCAATCTAAACCATAAACCCCTCTTCTTTGGGTCTGGCTAGCCTACTTGTTTCAAATTCATCTAAACGCCTTCTCATACCATCCATGCCACTCCAACTTCTCCGTAAGAATAGTATTAGATCCTTTATCTAAAGGAGCTGCAGCTGTGTCCTCAGGTCTTTCCTGGCTATACTCATTTTGGATTTCTTTGGCTCCTTCTCCATTCCCCTACACCCAAGTACCTACTCCCCTTCCCCTTCAGCTTCCTTTTGCAATGTACCTTTTCCTCCATTAGACTGTAAACTCCTTGAGGTCAGAGACTGTTTTTTTTTTAAATTCTGTGTGTGTGAGTGCGTGTGTGTGTGTGAATATGTGGATGTGTGTATGTTTGTGAGTGTGTGTATGTGTCTGTGCATATGTGTGTGTGTATGTGTGTGAGTATGTGTATGTGTGCGTATGTGTGTGAGTGTGTGTGTGTGTGTGTATGTGCTCCTGTTCCCACCACATACTGCAGTCCAGGCGCATAGTAGGTACTAAATCAGTGTTTACTAACTTTTGACTAAACTTTGATTAAAATATAGAGAAACCTCGATCCACACTGTTCCTCTAGCTTAGAAATCTTGTCCAAAACCCAAGCAAACCAACAAAACCAACAAAACCAGGATCTGTTGTTGATGAAGCCAGGTTGACTCTTTGTATTCATGGCTCCCCTTTCTAAACCATGTATTCAATGATTCTTCCCAATAAAAGAAATTAAGTTCACTGGCATAGAGTTGGCAGACTTTCTTCTCTTCCTTTCTTCAAAATCAGGACATTTATCTTTCTCTATCTTCTGGTTCCTCACCCATTTTCCAATATCACTGAGTAAAGTTAAGCCAATCGCACCTACCATCTCTTAAGGGCTGGGAGGAGATACTGCTTCTGGATCACATGACTTGATGTCATCCATGTGCTGCTCCTTCATCGTCTTCTTACATCTTTTGGGCATCCACTCTCTGTCAGTTGGGTTTTGTTCTGTCATTTCCAATGTTAATGTCATTCTCCTTGGCAGAGGAAAGAATGACACAACGAGAGCTGAGCAGTTACTTGTGCCTCCATGTTGTTGTCAGGTATCACTCCCCCACCCACCTCAAGCAAGGTTCCTTTCACTTCTCCAACCTGCCTTTTTCTCTATTGCTAACAATAAACAAAAACCTTCTTTGCGTTGTTCTTGGTTTCTTTGGCCAATGGGAGCTCTTTCCAAGCTGCCATGGTCCTGATACCATTTTTAGAGAACGGAGACACTCCCATTCATCTTGTGCCACCTTGCCTTGCTTTCATCTTCTATATACATTAATTTTAAAAATCTATATTGATCGGTGACTTACCTGATCTTTCACATAAATCTCTCTAGAAAAATCCCATCTCTCCTCCTCACTGGAGTTGCTTCCTTTTGTGATTCATAATCCCATTTTAGGCATTTCCCCTTCATCCTAAACTGATTTCTCTCCTGTGGCATTTTACTCCATGGCAGTCTATGTTTCCTCTGAATCCCTTGATATCCTCTCTCCCCAAATCTAGGATGCAGGTTGGATTATGCTCAGATTTCCTCTTCCCATCACAAAATGTTACCATGGAGTGGTTACTTATCCAATGGAGCTCACAGAATTTCCATTCTAGCCACCAGTTCCTCCATGTTGGCAAGAATCAGGTTCATAATAGAATTTCTCTTCCACCTTTTGAAGAATGAAAAGATCACTAAGGTGAGCTGAGACAATCTGCTCCTTTGCTTTTGACACGAAGATCTCCAGGAGTTGTCCAGAGAGCTGAAATCCCACATCCCCATTATATCATGCCTCCTTGCCAGGCTTGTGATGTTTTTTTTTTCAAACTCGTCTATTTGTTCTTTCTGTCCAAGCATATTGTATCCTTATATTTTAACCTTTGGTCTGGAAATTCACATTCCAGTGTTGGACATCACCTCCTTCTCCAGTTATTCATTTACCAAACCAATTTTTACCATCTGCATTCCTCTGCCTTCAATTAGCAACAGTGAAGAAAACCCAACACATACTCTTGTGCTCTTCATTTTCTTGCTGAAAATTTCACAATTATTAGTAATACAATTTAGACTTCTGCACACCTCCTTCATGTCCCTGTACGTCATTGGAAGTAAGAAGTTGTCTCTGTGTCTTTGGTACATTTCCCAGGAAGATCCAGATCTCTCTATTGTCATCAAGTTGACAAATAGGTGCCTCACTGCCCCTGAGCAGGGAAGTACCCTTTGACCTTCTGTTGTTTCTCTAATGCTTAGTGGATGTCTCTCCTGCTATTTTCCATAGCTCTAGACTTTTGGGGAGGATGAGCAGTATCTTTCTCCTCATCCTGCTTGGAGCACCCAACCCTCTCCCCCTCCAGAAGGGCTGTTCTGATCTGTCCTTTCTTTTCCTTCCTTTTCTCTTCTGTTTAATACTTCCTTTCTCCAACATCTCCACAAGGGTCATCACCACTGCTCCACCCCAGGTTTCCTTTTCTTCTCCCATGCCCTTTTTTGTCCACTGAAACCTCATTTCAGTTTCCTTTAGGAATGCTTCATTTCCTTTGAAGTCTTGGCCTGTCTAGATGCATCTTTAGAGTTCTTTCATTTTCTCCTGCAGAAGGGAGATAAGTCCACTCTAGAAATACCTACAAGAATTATTTGGCTACAGAAGAAATACATCATTGCACACTCAATCTTCAAAAAGTTTCCTGGTCATCTTGTGTATGAGTCAAGGATCCTGAATTCTTCCTGGAGTGGATCTTTTGCCACTATAACACAACCAATAAAAGGATGATGGGGGGATCCCATTGAGAATTGGACTTCCAGAACCTCCATCATTTGTCCATGGTCTGGAGAATGCTCTAATAATCTCATGAATCTGTGATCTCCTCAATGTCAATATGCCCTCCAGGAGGGCAAACTGTAGCCCAACTGAACCTGCCTAGTACATAGGAAGCTCTTAATAAGTGAGAATTGACTTGTTCAGGTTTTCTGTGAATCTTCCACAAGTGGCTATAACAAACATATGAGGGGTCAGAGGTCTTCCTGACATTATGTGGATACCATTGGGGCACAAAAATTATCCCTATTCATTGGTTATTCCTTTTTTATGATACATCTACTTATTATAGTATACTTTTTTGGTTTTTATTAGTCAATTTATTTATTTTTAGTTTTCAAGATTCCCTTCCATAAGTTTTAAATTTTCTCTTCCTCCTTGTCCTCTTCCTCCCCAAGATAGCATGCAATATGATATAAGCTCTACATAATTTATATTAAATACATTTTCATATTAATTATGTTATATAGAAGAATTATAAGAATGGGAAAAACCATGAGAAAGACCAAAAACAAACAAACAAAAAAAGAAAATCGTCCATTTTGCTCTGCATTCAGACTCCACAGTTCTTTCTCTGGATGAGGACAGCATTTTCCACCATGAGTCCTTCGGAATTGTTTTAGGTCCTTGCATTGCTGAGAAGGGCTTAGTCTATCAAAGTTAGTCATCACAGCCTGTGGCTGTTACCATGTACAATGTTCTCCTGGTTCTGCTCACTTCACTCAGCATCAGGCCATATAGTTTTTTCCTGAAGTCTGTCTGTTCATCATTTCTTATAGCACAATAGCATTCTGTTGAATTATATACCACAAGCTGTTCAGCCATTCCCCAATTGATGTGCATCCTCTTAATTTCCAGTTCTTGGCCACCACAAAAAGAGCCGCTATAAATATTTTTGTACACATAGATCCTTTCCCTATTTTTATGATCTCTTTGGGATACAGCCCTAGAAGCAGGATTGCTGGGTCAAAGAGTATGCACGTTTTTATAACTCTTTGGGCATAGTAACAAATTGCTCTCCAGAATGGCTGGATCATCTCACAACTCCAACAACAATGAATTAGTGCTCCAACTTCCCCCATATCTTCTCCATGTTGGTTATTCCTTGCACTCAATACATGACTGGCCCAGTTTCTTTTCTGGTCATCAGATACCTCTGATAAAATTGTTTCCCTTGCCCACTTCCTAACTGGAAATGCATCACAACCTACTCACATCCACCAGCAACCTTCCATTACTGGGCAGCTGTAATTCTTTGGAGAATAGTATTCCATGATTTGAGAACCACCCAGCACCACTAGAAGAAAACTGAGCTGGTTTTTTTTTTGCTTTTTTTTTTTGTTTTCGTTTTTTTTTTGGAGGGCAATTGTGGTTAAGTGACTTGCCCAAGGTCACATGGCTAGTTTTTGTGTTAAGTGTCTGAGGCCGGATTTGAACTCAGGTCCTCCTGACTCCAGGGCCGGTGCTCTACTCACTGTACCACCTAGCCACCCCTGAGCTGTTTTTTTTAAAGTTGTTTCAAGGATAATCCTGAGCTCTAAGAGCACCTACCAGAACCAGGTCTTTGGGTTGTCCATCTAACTGCATGTTATAAGCCTTCCTCAGGTAATTAGAAGAAAGTGTTCTGTAGTCAGAAACATCTAGAGAACCTTGCCATCCCTAATGAATTCCACATGCTGCATATCATTCATGAGAATACATGGAAAGATCTGGCTACGAATTTTCTAAGATGAGAAGGTAGAGATCATATCAGAAGTAGGATGAACTAAGTCCTCTCATGATCAGCATTAGGGAAGGCAGGAGGGCCCACACTGACAAAATTGGGTAGCAAATAACCAAATGACCAAGTATCTAAATCTAACACTTAGTTCTAAGATCTACAGTTAAAAAAACCCAAAAGTAAAAATAAAGAAGACCTATGATTTCACTGGTGTGAGGAACTCCTGGAAAAGACCCCTTCTACCATACAGATCAGTCTCTTCTTTGCAAATCATAATCTTAGGGAATTGTTCAGGGGACTGAGAGGTTAGGTGACTGGTCCAAAGTCACACAGTTAGAATGTAGAAGACATATTCATGATTCTGAGGCTAGCTCTTTATTTTCTAGCCTATGCTGCCTCCTCCCTAGCTCACCTCCTAAATTGATTTGACCACACTGTACTCACTCTCTGATGAGAAGGTGCTATCCTCTCCCTTGGAATGCTCTCCAGCTCCATTAGATTTAATTCAGCTCATCCCTCAAATTTTACTTCTTCCAGAAAGGTTTCCATGATTCTCTCCCACTCCCTCCTGGAGGTAGAGACACTCTTTCCTTGCTCAGTCTTCACGAGTCCCTCTCTTATGTGCATGTGTGACATAATCAATCAGCCAACTACTACTTACTAAGGGCTTCCTGGGTGCTGGACCCTATGCTAAGTGCTGAGAAATTAAAAGAAAAAGCTTGAGGCGATAAGTGCACAGGATCAGGAAACGCAAGCATTTTATTAGCTCATAATAAAAGCTTCATTTAGTTCTGTGCTCTCTACTGCTTACCTCTTTTCACGGCTGAATGTCCCCATCTCTGCAGCCAGACGTTGGAAGTCTTCTTTCATGTTCTTCTGTATAACAGAAAGACATGAATACCACGTTATATTGTGTACCCACAGTAATTTGTGGGTGTGACATTTAAATTTGAAGCTGCATGAGTCACTCAGCTAATAAACATACATTAAGAACTTACTATGGGTCAAGCTAGGGATACAAAAAAAGGCAAAAGGCAGTCCCTACCTTCAAGGAGTTTATAATCTAATGGGGGGGCACAACGAGTAAGCAAATATATCAAAAGCAAGCTATATATAGGATAAATAGGGAATAATTAACAGAAAAAAGGTACTAGAATTAAGAAGGCCTCTGTAGAAGATGGGATTTTATTTGGGACTTAAAGGAAGCAGGAAGGTCAGCAGTCAGAGAGGAAGAGGAAGAATGTTTCAGGTATGAGGGACTGGCAGAGAGAATATCCAGAGCTTAGGGATGGAGTGTCTGATTCTCAGATAGAGAGAAAGCCAGTGTTAACTGGATCAAAAAGTATGTGTTGGGGAGTAAGGTGCAAGAAGATTGCAAAGGAGGAAGGGGGCTAGCTTATGAAGGGCTTCGAATGCCAAACAGCATTTTGTATTTGATCCTGGAGACAACAGGAAACCACCAGAGTTTATTGAGTAAGAAGGAGACATGTTCAGAACTATTATACTTTAGTGACTGAATGGAAAATGGATTGTAGTGGGGAGAGGCTTGAGGCAAGCAAACATTTCCCCCCCTCCCACACACACACAGTAGCTATTACAATAGTCCAGGGCTGAGGTGATGAGGACCTGCATTAGAGTGGTGGCAGTGTCTGAGGAGAAAGGGGAGTGTAATTGAAAGATGTTGCAGAGGTGCAATCCACAAGAGAGACTGCAGAAGTGCAATCTATGAGAGAGGCTGCAGAGGTGAAATCTACAAGAGATCTTGAGAAGTGAAAAATATAAGAGATGTTGCAGAGGTGAAATCTACAAGAGATGGTTTAGAGGTGAAATCTACAAGAGAGGCTGCAAAGGGGGTGAAATTGACAGGCCTTTCCCATAGCTTGGAGCTGGGAGGTAAGTGATAGAGAGGAATCCAGGATGACCCCTTTGTTGTGAGTCTGGGGCCTGGGAGGATAGTGGGGCACTCTACAATAATAGGGGTGGGATGGGGAGGTTAGGGAGGAAAGATAATGAGTTTTGTTTTGGACATGTTACCTTTTAGATGTCTAGTGGACATCCAATTCAAGATGTCTGAAAAGCAGTTTGAGGTCTGCAGAGAGGTTGGGGCAGGGTAGGTAGATTTGAGATAAAGATGATAATTAGATCCATGAGAGGATTTATAAGGTAGAGGGTCATACCTAATTTATCTCTATAACATTCAACTTTAAATACGTAACAGTCATATTTCTAACTTTTAGCATGCAATAGGTGCTTAATCAGTGTTTGCTAAATTGAATTTAAATGAATTGAAATATGAGGCAGGCTGGTATATCTGGGAGCCAGAAGTAGCCTTGCCTTGAGCCCTGGGTTTAAGTACCATCTCTGACACATACTGTGTCACATGTCACAAGTAGGACTCCAGAACAGTCACTTTATCTCTTCATGCTCACAGAGAAGATACTAAACTGCATTTTCAGAGGAGAACTCTAATTTGGGAGTTCCTTAGACCAATGAAATCATAGTTCTGGTCCTTATCCTGAAATAAGAAAATGATCCTTGGGCTTTAATGGAAATTAGGCTGTCTTCTGACATATAACAAGCAGAGTGGTGTCCTGGGAAGAGTTTGGAATTTGAGATTAGAAAAGATCCGAGTCCAAATCTTATTACCTGTGTGACTTTTCCTTGTGCCTCAATTTCCTCATCTGTAAAATGGAAAGAAGTAGATTAGACAGTGTCTGCAGGCCCAGAATCAGAGAATCATGGGATTTGAGAGTTATAAGTTAGGTGCCTCAATTTGCCTTTTGGAACATCTATCCACTGCTCTTACTTCAATCCTCTGGGGACAAACAGAGCAAGTCTCATCCCTCCTCCATAAGCTAGCCCTTAAAATACTTAGACCTAACAATCAAGTCAAAGCAAGGAGCATTTATTAAGCACCTATATGTACCAGACACTATGCTATGCTATGGAGATACAGAGAAAGGCAAAAAGTCTCTATTCCCAAGGAACTCTAAATCTTCATGGGGGGAGATAACAAAGGGTTGTGTATAGACAGGAAAAACTGGAGGCCAGCCCTGCCCCCAGCTTCTGAGTCTTTCATTCTTCAGGCCTAGTACCTTCACTGTGTCCTCCCGGGACAGGACCCAAGGCCTTTCCCTTTTCTAAGGGTCTCCTCTAGCTTCAAAGCTATGGCCCTGTGTGCCTGCTCCAGCAAGCCAGATGACCACCAACTTCGCTAGTGTGCCAGACAGGGAATTTTTGTTGAAGGGAACTGGAGGAGATGGCCTCAGAGGCTCCTTTTTACATCATAGGCTCCTGTCTCTCAAATTGGGAGTGACCTCAGTGGTCATCTCATCTTACGGATGAGGAAACTGAGGCCTGTGAAGGGGCCCAATTCATTCTAACCCAAGTTCTGTGACTCAACATTGGTTGGTCCTTGATTCTGGGTATTTATGAAATCCCACCTCTCATCCTGCCTAATACCCCAGCTCTGGGCCTTTTCTCTAGCTATGTGCATACCCAGAGCCTTCTCTTTCCTCATCTCTGCCTCCTATCTTCTCCAGCTTTCTTCCACAGGAAGGCTTTTCCAATCCCCCTTAATGAGAGCAGCTTCCTTCTGTTTATACCTTGCCTGCAGCTTGTTTGTATGAAGCTGTTTGTGTGTGGCTTCCCTGTCTGGAGCAGGACCGCCGTTGGCCTTACTTTGCATCCTCCGGTGCTCGACAACTAGTAGGCACTTAATAAATGATTATTGACTGACTGTGTTCCAGGGGTCAAATGAGACAATCTATTTCTAGAGTTCATTGCTTTGTCCCGGCTTCACAGCAGTCTCAGCTACAGCCCTCCCTTACACAACAGACTTTACCCAGTCTTTCTGAATCTTAATGACTTTCCTCCCCAGTGATCCCCAGCTTATCACGTGTATATTATGTGTATGTGTGTACATATGTCTACACATGTGGGCACGTGTGTTAGTGTGTGCATAAATGACATCCGACTTGTACTTAACTGTTTTCACATTGTTCTCTTTCCCCTTAGATTGGGAGCTTTGTTTTTTGCCCCTTTTTGTATTTTCAGTACTTAACTCAGTACCCCAAACAAGGCAGGTGCTTAATTAGCTTGACTTGAGTTAAAAAAAAAGAAAATCTTTTTTTGACAACTGGATTTCAGTGTGATTGGTTTTCTTTGTAATCATATGTATTTTATTTTCTGCATTTACAATCGATTCTGAGTAGACGGTCCATAGGCTACACCAGACTGCAAAAGGAGCTCATGAGACACACACAAAAATATTAGAAACTCTTGGCCTTAAGTTTAGTAAACCTTAAAGTGCCATAAAAATATGAGCTATGAGCTATTAGGACAAGAGTTCTCATTATTGGGCACTTAATAGTTTACAAAGACCTTCCCCAAAACAACCCTATAAATAAAGAGTAATATATAATATATATTATATTAAATATACGTATTATATAATATGTATTATAATATATAATATAAATAAATGTAAATAGTGCACGTTTTGCCCCATTTTACATTTGTGTAAAATCCTCTTTAATTTAATATCATCAAAATGATCAGTCTTTCATTATGTTCTCTTGCTCTTGTTTGGTCATAGATTCTTCTGCAAAGATCTGATAGGTAAGCTATTCCTTGCTCTCCTACATTATTTATGGTTTTACCCTTTACATCTAAAATGTACCCATTTTAACCTTATCTTGCTATGTGATGGGAGATGTTGGTCTACACAGATTTTCTGCCATTTTGCTTTCCAGTTTTCACATCAGTTTTGATCAGATCATGAGTTCTTGTCTCCAGAGCTTGGATCTTGGGATTTGTCAGGTGCTGAGTCACTGTGGTCACTGACCACTGTGTCCTGTGTGCCCGCTCCATTGCACTGACCCACCACTCTCCTTCTCAGTCAGCACTAGATCATTGTGATGATAACCACTTTGTAGTACAGTTTGACTCCATTTTATAGACGGAGAAATTGAGAAGCAGGATCTGAAGTCTGTGGGCTTGGCTGCCGTACAACTAAGGGTAACAGAAAATAGAGCTCGGGGTCAGGAGTCAAGGAGAATGTAATTCAGATCTGACTGCGGGTGCTGAGTAGCTGTGTGACTCTGGACAAGTCACTTAGCCCTGCCAGCCTCAGCTTCCTCACCTGTAAAGTGGGTATAATAATAACACCTGCCTCCAAGGGTTATTGTGAGGATCAAAGAAAGTTATATTTGTTTTTTCTTAAAGCACTTAGCACAGTGCCTGCTGCATAGTGGGTTCTATATAATCTGCTCATTCCCTTCCCCTAATCTGGGCCTCATTATCCCCACCTGTAAAACAAGGGGCTTGATGGTCCTTTCCAGCTCCACATTTAGGCTGTTATGGAAAGCAGTGATTTGCCTTGGGGAACAAAGCCAGCAGGGTTCAGAGCCAGGCCTTGAAGCTCGATCCTCAGACTCCACATCCCCTCTGCCATCTCCTACCTGCCATCCCGCAGCTGTTCTGCCACAGACACCCTTCTCTATTGCCGTGGATCCCTGATTGCCCTGACTGCACGGACTCCATATTTTGCCGGTTTCCCACAATACCCCAGCAAACCCCTGGATGTAGAGATAAGAGCTCCTCACCACCTTTGGGATGCATCCTGCAGCCAAGGCGTATCACGTGTTTGAGACACGCAGCAGAGCACGGGGCATCGGGATGTTGGCAGATAAGAGCCAGCCCCTCCTCTGTCCCTGAGGAACCTCCTGTCTGGTTCTCACCTGGCCTGGGGAGCGGGTTTGGATCAAAAATGGCTCCAGGCAAGTTCTCTCAACGCAATCAGCAAACATAACAATTTTATTAGGTTGTAACAAAAGGCTGGCTTTTTATTAGATGTAGCCTGCTTCTGACTTACCTCGGATCTGGACAGAATGTTCCCAACTTGCTGGGCCAGGCACTTGTAGAAGGTCTTCCTTCCCCACCTTGGGATATCATGGAAAGACAGGTGTGAAAAGCTTTTCTGCACACTCAACTTCCCCCTTCCTTTCATCCTCTTCTCTCATCCCTAATGTCTCTTTCTTTACAGGTAGCTAATTTGGTGGAGTAGACGGTATTAGACTCTGGCCATTTGAAATCCTACCTCAGATACTTGTTAGCTTAGTGACCCTGGACAAATCACTTTCCTTCTCTGCCCCAGGAAATGAAGATAATCAGAGTACCTCCTCTCCGGGTCTACTGGGGGGCTCAAGTAAGGTAACATTTGTAAAGCACTTCATAAACGATGACTGTTTATTACTCTTACCCTGAATGATCACAAACATCCTCAAATTGGCACAGAAAGGCTATCATTGTTATTGGAGAAAGCATCAGCTGGCATTGAGAGGCCATACTTTCCAGTGTTTCTAAGGGTGAAGACTGGCCACTCATCTCAAATGGAGCAACCTCCTTCGCAGTCTTCCCAAGCTGTCTTTATCAAAACCAAATGTTTTTCCAAAAGTGTCTTTCTTCTCCTCTGTGCTCCCACCAAACTGGCCTGGCCACCCTTTTACTGAGACTCCCTGCAGCCCCCAGGTCAGACCCGGGAGCTGGGCGCCCATCCTCCCCTCTCCTCCTCTCCCGACACCCCCATCTCATGCCTGGAGTCTTTGCTCCTTGCCACCTGAGGGGATCCTTTGCCCTCCCACTGAGGGAGGTGGGTCGGGGATGGCCGCCTGGCAAAGCCTTCCCGCTGCCCCTCCCTCAGGCTTTCTCCCTGCCTAGTTTTACTCAGACAGTCTGTGTTTGCCCTGCGTTTGACGCAGCTCTTTGCACACCTGGGCTGGTTCTTGATTTCCTCTGTACACCCAATGCTTTTCATGTCAGGGACGCTTGATAAATTTCTCCAAGTGGCATCTCATCATTTTAGTTGGGCTGTTTTCTCTCAGGCACCTGTATGAGATCTAAAGAGCACATCCCATAGCCACAGAGCCAAGTGCTTGGGATGGCGAGTGGGATGGCGGTGAGTGGGAGACGTAGTGAGCAGAGCCCTGGGCCTGCAGTCAGAAAGACTCACCTTCATGAATTCAGATTTGAACTCAGACACTTACAAGCTATATGACCCTGGAAAAGTTGCTGAACCCTGTTTGCCTCAGTTTCTTTCTCTGTAAAATGAGCCGGAGAAGGAAATGGCCAACTACTCCAGTATCTTTGCCGAGAAAACCCCAAATGGGGTCACAAAGAGTCAGCCAGGAGTCAACAATGATAACAAAAGGCTTCAGGCATTTTCCAAGCGTAAAGGGAGATTGTTTTGGGTATGAACCATTTTGGGGTCCTAGTTTGAGGTAGCCCACTTCTGTAGTCCTTTCTGCTATTGAGGTCAATGACTGGTAGATTGCTTGAGCTCAGGAGTTCTGAGCTGCAGGAGGGTTTAAGCCTCCTTAGTGTTTACACAGTTTGGAACCAACATGGTCCAAGGCTCAAGAGAAAGACCAACCCAGGTCAGAAATGGAACAGGTCAAGCTTGTGATCAATATTGGGACTGAGCCATGAGTGGCCACTGGATTTCTGACCTAGGGGAGATAAGGAGACCCAGTCTATAATAACTAATAATCATAGGCAATCACATAAAAGTTGGTAGAGCATTTTCCAAATTTCAAGCAGTTTTGGGGCCAATTAATGAAATATAAAGCCTGCCATCTTGGCAACTGAACGCCTGATAAATTTGAATAGCATCTTTCTCCTCTAGGAGTTACCTGTACAACCATTTCCAAAGAGCAGCTTTATTTGTAAAAATGCTTATTCTTTCTTTTTTCTCTCCCTCTCTCTTTCCTTCACTTCCAGATTACTAAGGAGCCTCAACACTGCTAAGACTGAGAAGAAACGTGCACATGGGGTGTTTTGCATGCACTCGACAAACATTTAGTAAACACATACTGGGGAGTGGTAGCTTGAGAGTGAAGAGAGAGCCGTCCAGAGTTCCAGCTGGGACTCCGGGAAGAAGACATCAGATTCCAGCCTAGACTGACTTACACTGGCTGCATGACCCGAGGAAGCCCTTAAGCCTCTCATTAATCCCTGGCAATGCTCAGATTCTCTGATAAGCTACAAATGAGGTGCCCATCAGTGAAGGGACCTTCTCTATGAGGAGATCCCCACATTAAGAAAGGTCCAAGTCTGGACTAAACAGCTGTGGTGTTAGGTGCTGGGATACAAATTTAACAGAGAAATAAGCCTTGCCTTCAATGAGCTTACATTTTACTGAGGCATATAATACGGATATAGAAAAATAAACTACCAAGTGAAGGGTAAGGGGGACAAATGGGAGATGAAAAGATTGTGGGAAAGCTGGAATGAGGAGGGCTCACTGACAGGTGGGGGAGTCAAGGAAGCTTCCCACAGGAGGCATCCAGGAATTCTGGGAAAAGGGCTTAAGGACTAAATTTTTTCTTCATTTAAAAGCTACAGGAAAAATGGCTTCTTCTTTGAGGTTTCTGTACTTTGGGGGTATCTCCTGGGTTTCCAGTTTCTTCCTCCTCCAGTATTCAATCTGCTATTTTCACCTCTGTAATATCTCCCATCTAGGTCCTCTTCTGTCCTCTGACACTAACCCTGATCACCTCCCCCTGCCTGGATTATTGCAGCGGCTGCTAGGGGGCAGGAAGGGACAGGGGTCTGCCAACCTCGAGTCTCTCCCTACTCCTGTCCATCCTCCATTCATCCACTACAGTGATTTTCCTAAAGTCTGGGTCTGACCACAGATCTCACTATCTCCCTGCTCAATAAACTCCAGTGGCTTTCTGTTACCCTCAGGATCAAATACAAAATGCTCTGTTTGGCATTCTAAGCCCTTCATAACCTAGCCCTCCTCGCCATCTTTCCAGGGCTCCTCAGTCCTCTGATCCACTGCCTCTCCCCTCTCCTTTCCCCCCTCTCCCTCTTCTCCCTCCTCTCCCTTCTCTCCTCTCCCTTCTCTCCCTCCTCTCCTTCCTCTCCCCCCTCTCTGGCTTCCCGGCTATTCCTCCAGCAGAAGATCCCATCTCTGGCTTCCAGCATTTTCTCTGGCTGCCTCCTCCCCCCTCCCACCTCCTACTTATGTCTTCCTTCCATTCCTAGCTAAGACCCTACATTCTATAGGAAGCCTTTTCTGATCTCCCTTAATGCTTATGAAGGCTAATGAAGGCACTTAGTGCTAGTGCCTTCCCTCTCCTGATTGCTGCCAATTTATCCTCTATCCTTCTCTTTTTAAATATAATTATTTTCATGTTGTCTCCCCCTTAGCCCCTTGAGAACTGTCTTTTGTCTTTATTTGTACCCTCATTACTTAGCACAGTGCCTGGCATAAAGTAGGTTCTTGATAAATATTTATTAACTGACTGATAATCCTTTTCATAAAGGGATTGATAGAACTCCCCCCCCCATCATTCGACCAGATGAAAAGGAACATGCCCTCCCCCTTCCCTCACCTCCTGCAGACGAGTACCTCCCCTTTCTTCCACAATGATAACTGTCTTTTAGGTTTTTGAACCAGATCCATGACTTTATTGACAATGGGAAGTCCTAGTAAGGAAATTCCCTCTCCCAATGCAGATCAGCCGCTTGAGGCTCTTGGAAGTGACCTGACTGGCTCAGGGTCAGTGGCCAGTTAGTGTCAGAGATGGAACTTAAATCCAGATCTTCCTGTCTCTGAGGGAGGCCTGTTCTCTAGTCATTATACTATGATGCTTCTCTTAAGGTAGCCCCCTTAAGGTAGCCCCAAGGTAAATACCCACCTGCCTACTCTAGAGGCCATCCCACAAGATGTAGCAGATGATTTCACCTCTAGAAGCTCTTTGCAAACCTCCAGGTGCTCTAGAAATGCCAGCTGCCATGATCAGGATGGTGACTGTTACTGCTGCTGCTGCTGCTGCTGCTGCTGCTGCTGCTGCTGCGGTTGGCAGATCCTCTCACTCAGAGACATTTTGAGGGAGCCAGGATTTCACTGATTTTAAGAGGGACTGAGATATAGCTGTAGAGCTCTGGGCTGGGAGGCTGAAGGGCTGGATCTGAATCCTGAAGGGGCTTTGCTACTTACCATCTGCCTGTATTTGGGGGCAGGTTAATAGCCCTGTCTGGGACTTAGTTTCCTTCTCTGAAAAAGGAGGATGTTAAAGCAGATGAACTCTGGAGGAGAGTGTCTGGCCCCCAGCTCCAAATCCTGGGATCAGCTGTTCAGCTTGCTCACTCTCTGCTCTCACCAGAGAGGACCAGTGACCAGAGGGGGTAGATAGGAGCTGAGCAACCCCTGCATTGCAGGGGGC
Organism: Pseudocheirus occidentalis; assembly: GCA_028646575.1. NCBI lineage: Eukaryota > Metazoa > Chordata > Mammalia > Diprotodontia > Pseudocheiridae > Pseudocheirus > Pseudocheirus occidentalis. Next base: position 7,834,222 of record CM053593.1, on the reverse strand, counting down.
CTGAGAGATCTGCTTAGATCCTAATCGCCAGAGGGAAAAGGGGCTCTCTCCCTCCCTCCTCCCTTGCTCCCTCCCTTCTCCCTTGCTCCCTCCCTCCTTCCTTCTTTCTCTCCCTCCCTTCTCCCTTGCTCCCTCCCTCCTTTGCTCTTTTTCTCCCTCCCTCCCTCTCTCTGAGTTCCTGCCTTGGGCCCTGAGCCAGGACCCATTTAAGGGCTACCCTGCCAAATGCAGCCAAGTCCCACGCTGTCGAGAAAAACCACAACAGGACACGGGTGATTCCATGCAAGGAAGAGCTTTAATAAGTCACGCTTATTCATAAATCACTGCCACATGCCTCCGAAGCTGCTGAGCGACATACGTACACACAAACACACACACACAAACACACACACAAACAGTTAGAACTTTATTTCTGAAACATCTAGCACATCTTTGCATCTTTGGTAAGCGAGTATCTTCCTCTCCACCCCTGTATCTACTAGCCGAGGGCACAGCTTCCTGGTTTTCTGTATTAGGTCTTCCAGACTCAACAGCAAATTTAGTCAAGGTGAATTCTGAAGATGATGTTTTGGAAGAGTATATACAGCATAGGCAAGTTATGTTTTCTTGATCAAACAATCAAAAATGCTTAAAAACGATATTACTCGTGGCATTACAAAAAGGGGGGTTATGACATTATTCAAATACATCCTGGCCTTTGGATTCAAATTTCGGTGGGGTGTTTTTTTTTTTTTGGCAAAGATTTTCTTCAAAGTTCAGAATACTTCGACAGTTAATGCTGAATGCCTTGGTGTTTTTCTTTTTTTTTCTTTTTGTCAATAGTCTTTAATCCCTCCCCCCTCAAGTAAATGTTGAATTTCTTGGTCACATTTTGATTTTTCTTTTTCCCCCAAAGGACGTTTGTTCGTATCCAATTTTTTAGAGCATGAACCACGAGCTGAGATTCCTCATTAACAACTCAATAATGCTGTGTGACGCTTTTCACCAGGGAGGAGTAGTCCAAGCCCCTAAGACAGACACCATGCAAAGGAAGCGAAGGGTCCTGCTCGGCGGCGACCCTCGGGGCTTACATAAGACAGCACTTGCCTCTCAGCCGGGCGGCTCTGGTGGGCTGCTTGGCTTTCTTGCCATCCACCTGTAGGCACACGGGTCTCCTCTTCTCCAGGTTCAGCAGCTCCTCGAAAAGCTCCTGCACGTTGGAGTTGTTCTTGGCCGAGGTCTCCATGAAGGAGCAATTCCACTTGTTGGCCAAAGCTTCCCCCTCGCTGGCCTGCAGCTCCCGCTGGTCCTCGTCCGTCTTGTTGCCCACTAGCATGATGGGGACCTTCTGCACGTCCCCTTTGATCTGGCGGATCTGCTCGTAGATGGGCAGCAGGTCTTCCAGGGACTGCTTGCTGGTGACAGAGTACACCAGGATGAAGGCGTGACCCTTAGAGATGGACAGCCTTTGCATGGCTGGAAATTGGTGGCTACCTGTTGTATCGGTAATCTGGAGGGTACAGACGCTCTTTTCACAGCAGATGACCTGGCGGTAGGTGTCTTCGATGGTGGGCACGTAGGTTTCCCGGAAAGTGCCGCGGACAAACCTGAGAACGAGCGAACTCTTTCCGACTCCGGCTGCCCCAAACACCACCACACGGTAGTCGCTGCTCCGCTCTGGCATCTCGGAAGCTGGCTTCAAGCTGTAGTGCGCGAGAACTGGCGCCGCCGCCGCTGTGCTGCTGCCGCTGCTGCTGCTGCCGCTGCTGCTGTGATCTGAACAGGCAAGCCCGGGAGTGAGAGGATGCTGGCTGCAATCTCAACTCGGGGGTGGGGCACGACTGGGAGGGGGGCAGCTTTGCCCACTCAGCTTCTGTTTACCTGGCCATTGGGGGAATCGAGGAGACGGGGAGGGAGGAGGAGAGAAACAGAGACAGGCAATTGCTCACTCAAACTTGTCCTTTCGTCTGCCCCTTGCAGAGCCCCCAACCAGCCAATTCCGCACCCCCTCCCTCCGGAAAAAAACGGTAAAACGGCATAGCCACACATCTTAATGGCACAGCAGGCTTGGGAGAGCGGGACAAGAGTTGATAAATATTATTGATGGGATTTGCCCCCTCCCCTTCCCCAGCTTTGCAAATCTCACATGCCTGATACTTGGTCTAGCTCTGGTCCCTGGGGTATGGAGAGGGAGGGCCCCACAGTGGGGGCTGGAGACTGTTGGGGGAAAGAGTGCCAGATGTGGAGTCAGAGGGCCTGGATTCAGACATCAGCTCTTCCCCAGCTGTGTGACCTTGGGCAATTGTGCCCCCTCTCCAAGCCTCAGTTCCCTCATCACAACATGGGGGGGGGAGGGATTGGGATTGAATGGTTTAGGAGCTCCTTCCAGCTTTAGGTCATTGATGTCAATAGCAATTGCCTAAACACAGCTTAGCCTTATCCCAAGGCAGATCTCAAGGCAGTCTGGACAATCACCATCCTCTCCCTCTATCCCTGCAGCTCCACACTCAGCTGAGGGTCAGCATGGTAGATTTACAAAGAGAAATTCCTTTTCCCCTTTCCTTTTCCCTCCCTCCCTCTCCCTGCTTCTTAAGCTCCTAGTCAGACAAGGCTCCTACCCTTTCTCTTCCAATGCCACTTCCCCCAAGCCTCTGCAAATCCACTCTCCATTTCTAAAGCCCAGGCCCTGTATAGCAACCCTAGACAATCAACAAGCATTTATTAGGTGTCTCTTCTGGGTCAGACATTGTACTAAGCACCAGGAACATGAATATGAAATTTAAAGTTCCTCCCCTTAAGAAGTGCACACTCTATTCAGGAGAGAGGGTGGTGAGGTTAATCAAGACCTCCTCTGCCTCTCTCAACTCCTGAATCTGAGACTTTAGCAATTGGACCGTCTGTGGTCTTAAGCTCCCCAGATACAGTAAGAAGACTGGTCCATATGGTTCCTGTACCGCATTGTACTTAGAAAGCAAAATCAGTGAACTAGTTAGGCAATGGAAGGTAGTCAGCAAGCATTTCTTTATTCAGCACTTGGTTCAGGATGGTGATGCAGAGAGGCAAGCACTCGGTCAGTGCCCCCAAGAAGCTTCTCTTCCACTGGAGAAGATAATACATAGACCAGAGGGATCAAACACACAGCCTGCAGGCCACAGCAGGCCCACAACACTGCAGAGGACAGACGGTACCGGATTAAAATGTAGCTGGAAAATATTTAACAAAATAAATAAAAAATACACCACAACATAGATAATGTTACAATTTTAAGGCTGAGCCAATGTGCTGCCTGAAGGGAGCTTTCTGTAAAGATGAGTGGTCCTGACTTCTGCTTGAGCTGGACATCACTGATGTCAATCACAAGGCACCAAGGAGACATTTTCAGGGTAGATGGAAAGTAATCTGAAAAGGGAAGGCATGAGGGCAGGGAAATAGAAAACCTTCTTACAGCCAGTGAGCTTTAGGCTGAATCTTGAAGGAAGCCAAGCAAACCAAGAGGTGGGGGAATTGGGGGGGAGACATGACTAGATTCACGAACCCTAAAGACCTGGATTCAAGTGATGCTGCAGACACAGACTGGCCATGTGACCCTAGCAAGTCACTTAACTTCTCCACCTCGGTTACCTCATCAGCAACAGGAGATAAAAACACCTTGATTCCTGCTTTGTTTTGAGGATCAGATAAGAGCGTCTACCAAAAGCGCTTTGTAAACATTCAAGGGTATTTGCTTGCATTTGTAATCCCAGCACTTAGCAGAGTGCCTGGCACATGGTCAACAAGCATTTATTAAGCACTATCTGTATGACAGACTTATGGTAAATAAGTGCCCTGAATATGAATAGAAGCAAAAAAGAAAGGCAGGTTTTGCCCTCAAGGAGCTTACATTCTAGTGGGAGAAGGCAGCACGTGTCAGGAAGTCTAAAAGGGGAGGGGAAGAGTAAGAAGGCATGCCACCAGCGCTGGCATGGTGGGTAAAGCCTGGTGAGTCAGGAGGAAAGCTGGGAAAGCAATGAAGACATACCTGGCTTGAACACTTGCCTTAAAATGGGCTTTCTGAAAAGAACCAACCAGAGAAAGGGGCCACAGGAGCAGGATGAACTTCCAGGGTGAAGCGTCAGTCAACAGCATTTATTAAGCTCCTCGTGTATGCTAAGCGCTAACCGGTCCTTGCTCCTGAGGAGGTCTCACTCCAATGTTCAAACAAGCTCTGGAAATGTACTAAAATGAAGAGGAATTGGGAAAGGCACCCTGCAGAAGGGGGGATTGTGGCTGGGACTAGAAGGAAGACAGGAAGCAGAGATGGGAAAGGAGAGCATTCCCGGCGTGGGGCAGCACCGAAGATGACTGAGCACAGCAGTCAGGAGGCCGGGGAGGGGAGGCTGGACAGCGAGTGTGGGGCTAGGTTGAGAAGGGCTTTGAACATCTGATAGAGGGTTTTATATTTGATCCTGAGCGTGATGGGGAGCCCCTGGAGTTTGCTGAGTGGGGAGCTGCCGTGGTCATGCTAGGGCTTTAGGAAGGGCAGACCGGATCGAGGTGGGGTTTGGGGCAGTGCCCCGGGGTGGGGCGGTATCAGGGGAGAGGGGGATGTTGCAAAGGCGAAAGCGCAGCCCTTGGTGACAGACTGGGTGGGCACAGGAGGCGGCGGAGCCCACCCCCCAGCCGCAAAGGGGTGCAGTGGGGGATAGCCGGGTCAGGGTGGGCACGGGAGCTTGAGGTGCCCGGGGCATCCATTCCAAGATGTCTGGGCTGCAGCTGGAAAGAGGCTAAGGTTGGATAAATAGATTTGAGAACCATCAGCATAGGGATGATAATTAAATCCATTGGAGCTGATGAGATCACCCAGTGAAGCCGTGCAGAGGGAGAGGAGAGGCGGGCTGGGGTGAGCGGGCAGGGGAGGGGGAGGAGGCCGGCGGGAGACAAGGTTTGGGGGAGATGCCCCGGAGCGGGGGACGGGATGCGGGGGGGCGGAGCGCACTCCCCCGCCACCCGCAGGGAGGGTCCAGGTGCGGTTGTGTAACATGCGTCTGCAGGGGGCAGGACGGGCAGAGCCGCGGCAGCGTCTCCGCGGCAGCGTCTCCCCGCCTCGCTCCGCGGCGCGCCGAGGGGCCCAGGGATGGGGAGCGAGCCATTCCCGAGCCTTGCAGAGACACAGCTCCCCGGCTAAACGCCCTGCCTGGCTCCGGCCAATCACGACGCGGTCCGACGGAACCTCGCACCGTCCGAGCAATCCCAGCGCGGTCCGCCTTTTCGGGGCTGGCTGCTAGTCCAATCGCCGAGAGGAGGTAACCAGGTTCCGCCCACCCCCCCCTCGCCCCGTTGCTAGGGCCGCCGGAATCCAGCCTATAGGAAAGCGCTGTGCTTCTGTTGAGCCTGGGGGGCGGTGCCAGCGACCACCCCCGCCCCCCCCCCCCCAGTGTTGGCGGTATACAATTATATAATTCTTTGGGGATCCGGGCAGCGAGCTTGGCAACAGGGCCTTTCGCGCTCAATATCGCGAGATTACCGCAGACTCTCCAAGATAAATTACACGCCTTAGTTAGTGGGAATGTTTGCAGTGGAAGGTTTATACTGGTTTAAACTGGAATTGCGCGTGCGTAGTAGACCTTGCTGCTGAGCGATCTTGCGCATGCGCCTCAGTCCTTAGCAGGAGCTTTAGTCCTGGGGAGGCGCAAGAACCGCCCCCTTCCACCTTCCTCTTGGGGTGGGGCGAGAACAAGAGACCCCCTCCCTTTCACTCTTTCTCTTGCGTGGGGCAACAACAAGAGACCCCCGTTACACATTTTCACTTGGGGAGGGGCAAGAATAGAAGACTCCCACTCTCTCCTGGGGAGGGGCAAGAATCAGAAGACAACCCCCTTCACCCTCTCTTTTGGGGAGGGGAAAGAACAAGAGGATCCCCTGCTCCCCCTTTCTCCTGGAGAGGGGGAGGAGCCAGGGACCCCCCCCCGGACCCCCCCCCCCCGCCTGTCTCCTGGGGAGGAGCAGGAGCCAAGAACCCCACCCCCCAGCCTCCCTTTTCCGAGCCTGGTGCTGGGCACAGACAGGCTTCTTGGATCAGGGCGGGGTGGGGTGATCGCTTTATTCGGGTCTCTGTGCCCATGAAATCGAAGGGCAATCGCTCCCGTGCCCGCACCAAAGAGGAGCACCGACATCCCTGACCGAGGGTCCCTGCCCCCAGGGAGCGCACAGTCCGAGGGGAAGCGCTATGCAGACAAGCTCTAGCCGGGATAAATGGGGACCCTCCTCAGCGGGAAGAGGCTGGCATGAGGGGGATCAGGAAGGGCTTCCTGTAGGGGGTGGGATTCCAGTTGGGTTAGACAGGAGTCAGAGATGAGAAGGGAGAACGTTCCTGGTGTGGGAGACAGTCAGAAAACATGCCCACATCCCAGGAGGTGGAATGCCCAGAGTGGGGGACGGAAGGCAAGAGAAGGCCGCAAAGAGGAGGGCCCGTGAAGGGATGCCAAAAGTGTTGTGCCCAGCATATAGTAGGCCCTTACTGATTGCTTGGAGGTGACAGGGAGCCGCTGGAATTCATTGGGCTGACGTGGTTGGACCTTGACTTTAGGAAGGTCACTTTGGGAGGATTGGGTGGAGTGGAGAAAGACTGAAGCCGGCAGACCCCCCAGCAGTGATGGCAGGGGGTCAAGTGTGAGATGAGAGGGTCTGCCCCAGGGTAGTGGCTGTGGGTGCAGATTGCTTTTGTGGGCAGTCAGGGCAGGGGAGAAGCTGAAAGCAGGGTCAGTGGGCTGGGGCTTCCAGCTGCTGTACCCAGTTTTCTTGGGCTTACCTGCTTATTGGAGGCCACTAGTGTATGGTTGGGACAGTGATGACAGGGAAGTCAGCCCTCTTCTCCATAAGAGTTGTCTCAGGGTGCCAAGCTGCAGACAGGGCTGCTGGCCTGAGGGATGGGGTATTCCCGGGGTTCTAGGCTTATTCCACCAGAAGACATATGACATCTACTATACCAGTGTCTTACCTAATCACTATCCACTGCTTCTGTTTCTTTGCTATGGTGGAGTCAGAGCCATGAATAATTTGACATTTAAGGAACCTTTCTGTCTTTGGCTTCCTTGGAGTATACTCCCAGTAGTGGGTCAAAAAGTATGACTGGACTAGTTTTGCGTAATTATAAAACTGAAATCCAGAAAAGATGGGCCAGCTCTCAGCTCTCCCAAAGTTACCAGAGATTTCTTCCTTACAAACCTGGATGGCCCCTTCTCCCTCTTCATCCTTCATCTGCTATGCCTTGCCACTTTCTCCTCTCCCGGTTCTCCTGATCCCTCCTCTCCCTTTTCTCCACTCCTCCCCTCCTTCCTCATCCATATCTGACTCATCATCTTGTATCTGTAGGCATACATACACCAGAACCCCTTTCTCTTGCCTCTCAACACTATTTTATTTGGGGAACACATCACTTCCAGTGAGTTTACCATCTGTTTTGAGATATCTCCTAAACGAATTCTTCCTCCCAGATCTATACACTCGTCCCTCTTCTGAACATTGCCAGCGGTATGTGAGACGTTTCAGCATGGACATCCCATAGACCCCTCAAACTCAGTGTGTTCATAACAGAACTAGTACTTTTCTCTGAACCCATCTTTTCTTCTGGACTTTCCTGGTACTGTCGAGGGCACCACCGCCCGCCCTGTAGGTTGTCTGGGCTAATCAGCTTGTGATTTCTACACCACTTCTAGCATCGTCCCCTTCTTCCACCCTCAGCTGCAAACCTAGATAAGGGCTTTGTCACTACTGACCCACACTATTGTAATAGCCTTCTGCTCCATCTCCTTGCCTTCAGCCTCCCCCGACCAACCCATCTTCTGCATACCTACCAAAGTGCTTTTCCTACAGGGCAGGCAGGTCTGACCCTGACACCCTCCTACACAATTAATTCCAGTGGCTTCCTATGAACAAACAAAGGCTCGTCTATGTGGAAGCATTGAAAGTCTTCCCCAACCTGGCCTTCCTACCTTATTGTACCTCACTTTCCTTCCCCTTCATACATTTGGCATCATCATCATTATGGACTGTTCTTCAGACACAGGGCTTCATTCCCCCCTCCGAGCCTTTGCATTGGCCATACCTGGAATGCCATGCATTCTCTCCTCACTTCTGACTCTTAGAATCCCTGGTCTCCTTCAGATATCATCTGAATGAAGCCTTCTTTGCTTTAACTGCCGCTGGTATCTTTCCCTCAAATAACTTGTCTTCAGTTTGTATATAATCATGTATGAATAGAGTTTATAGAATACCGATTTAGAACTGAAAATAACCTTAGAGCCATGTGGTCCAACCCTCTCCTTATACAGGTGAGGCGCCGTGAGGCGCAGAGATGTTACAATGAAGTCGGTTGGGAGGGTCACTCAGAATACAGATTCCATGTTCGTCCTTCTCAGTCTCTCTGCTGTATTGGATGCCTGACACCCATCACCATGAAAGCACTGCCATCTCTCCAGCTGCCCAGATGAGTGACTTTGAGGCCTCATCACGTGTAACCACAATCACTTCCCAAATGTCATTTCTACTCAGGGCCATGCTGGGAAATGTTTGCCAACCACCTCTCCGAAAAGGTACCATGTACTTTCAGGTTTAACCTTTTCATCTTAAATTTGCCATCAAAAATGATAAATCAAGCCCTGATTTTGAGGGGTAAATGCCCATAACCATTGACTCAAGCGTGAGCCAGGCCCAGTGGGCTGCGGCACACCCTGGTCTTGTTTCCTCCACCCTCTTCTCTCTGTGCACAGACCCACTACCCTGGCTCCACTCGGCAGCGGGGAAGCACCTCCTGCCATGCCTACTCTGCACTAATCGCCTCACTGTCGATTTTTCTAACTATTGCCAAAGTCTCCTTGTTGTTCTCCTGGATTCCAGGCTCTTCCGTTTCCGACTCCTTTTCCCCATGTAAGTGACTTGCTCAGGGTCAAACAGCTAGGAAGGGTTTGTGATGCCAAAGCGCCACAAATTGGACCATGTTATTCCCCTGCACCAGAAACGTCAATGGCTTCCACTGTCTCTAGGACAAGATACAAACTTTTTAGCTTGACTTCTAAAGTCTTCTGGTTCTAGGCCAGCTTTCCAGCCTTGTTTCCTGTGATTCTCCATCCTAAAGTCCACATTGCAGCCAAGCTTTCCTGGACTCCTATTCTGTCTCCTGCCAAATACTTTTGTCTGGCATGGACTTTATACTCACTTCTATGCTCCCTGTAAGCATAGACTTAGAAACTGCTACGCTTTGTGCTCGGCCTCATGGGCTCAACCTCTGACAGAAGAGATGTTCCTGGAGGGTGGGGACTCTTTATTTCTGAGTGTTTTCCAAGTTCCCAGCGGTGTCTGACGCACAGTAGGTGCTTAGAGCTTGTAACTGCTTGACCGAATATCTCCTATGCACCCCACCTTACCTTTGCATTTCCAGGGCTTAGCCTAGTGCCTGGCACGTAGGGCATTGGACAAAAGCTCACGGGTAGATTTGAATCCTGATCTCCCTTTGAGGCTCAGCTCAGTGAGTCGCTCTCATCAGGTATTTTATGCTTCCCCTACTTGTCTGCACTCTGCTGACCCCTCTACCTCTAAAAGTGATCCCATGTTGACTTATCTGCTTAGTGCCATATTCCCCTTCTCCCTTGGTAAAACGAAAGTTCCTCGAGGGTAGGTTTCACTTTTGTCTTTGTGTGTGTGTGTGTGTGTGTGTGTACATGCACACACACATATATTTCCGATACTGTGTGCCTGACCCTGTGCTATGTGCTTGATATTTATCTATATCTGTCTATCTATATATCTTATGTGCACATTATATATATATACACATATACATATATACACATTTTATACACACCCCCACCCCCACACATAGCACACAGGGTCAGACATACAATATTGGAACTGTTTGAGTTACTGTTTTCTTTGCAAATTCTCTCTCTCTGTGTCTGACTCTGTGTCTCTGTCTGTCTGTCTCATCTCATGAACTCTCAGAGGTTTAATTTTTGTCTCTGTGTCGATGGCTCCCAGACCTTTATATCCAGCCCAGATCTCTCTCCTGAGCATCACGCTTCTGACTGGACGTACTATGGGTGTCTGAATTCAACACGTCCTGAACAAAGCTCATTATCTTTTCCTCCAGCCCCTCCTCTCTTCTGAACGTCTGTCCACACTCTTCCTCACATCACCAGACCCCTCTGGTTCTAAGTTTCCTTGACGGTTCTTCTAAGACCTTTAGCGAATGGTCTCCTCAGTGCCAGCTCTTATCTCCTTTCACTCAGACCACGGCTGTAGCTTTGTAACTGGACTCCAAACCTCAAGCCTCTCCCCTTTCCAAACCATCCTCCACATACGTGCCCAGATGATATTTGGATCTGCCCAGGTCACTTCCACGCTCACAAAGCTCGTGGGGCTACTTATTTCCTGTAGCATCAAATACAGCCACCTCTGTATGTATGTAAAGACTTTCCCAGTACGCCTTCTGCCTCCCTTTCAGACTCATTGTACGCTCTTTCCCATCATAGACAGCTCAGTCCCAATTTAGTGGGAGCAATGGATCTCCAAATTCACACTGTTTGAAGTTATAATTCTGTAGAGTATGGTCACTGATTCCAGCCCAGTGGAAATACGCAGTGGGCACAGTAAGATGGATAAAGTGCCGAGCCTAGGGTCAGCAGACATGAGTTCAAATCTGGCCTCAGACACTTCCTAGCTCTATGACCCTGGGCAAGTCACTTGACCTCTGTCTGCCTCCATTTCTTTATCTATAAAATGGGGTTGATACCAGTGCCTACCACCAGGGTTTGGTGTGAGGATTCAATGAGGCAACATTTGTAAGCGTTCTGGAAACCTTCAAGCCTTGTGTAAATCCTGGCTACCCCTATTGCTTTTCACCACGTTACTACTGCCTTGCAAACAGACTGGCTGCTCTTCCCACACACACTCTGTCTCTCTGTGCACAGGCTGCGTTGCTCCCCCTTCCTAGAATGCAGTCCTTTCTTAGCGGTCTCTGGTTTCCTCAAAATGCGTCCAAAGCCCCTCCTCATACCTGAAGCCTTCTCTGAGGCCTCCTCATCAAAATGGCTCTTGGCTTTGTAGATAAAGGGTGCGTGAGGCAGGGGGACAGACAGAGAGGTGGAGAGGCTCAGGAACCATCCAGCCCAAACACCTACTTTTATAGATGATGACACTCAGTAGGGTGGAATGAGTTGCCCAGTTGAGATCACCAAGCTAGTGGCAGTGGCACTATTTGAACTCAGGTCCTGGGGTCTTTGAAATGAACTATTAATTATACATTAGGCTGGAGAACTAGTCCCTGAGTCAGGAAGACCTATACTTAAGTTCTGCCTCTGATAGCGACTGGCTGAATGACCTTGGATAAGTTCCCTAGCCTCTCAGTGTCCCAGGCCACTGGCTTCCTATCTGTATCATTGTGAGTTCCCTGTGCCAATGAAATCACAGGTCTCATCCAAAATCTGCTCCATGAACTTAGATGTGCATATGGTATCTCCCCTGGGCCTTGGGGACAGGGTTGTTTTTGTCTCTTGAAGAACACCTGGTGCGTGGCATGCAGTTGGAGCTTAATAATTGTTTATTGGTTGGCAGTAGCTATCTCCCAATCTCTAAATGGCTGTCCCATAGAAGAGGGACCAGACCTGTTCAGTTTAAGCCTTGAGGGCTGGACGAGGAATGTCAGAAAAGCTTCCTAACAGAACTGATGGAAAGCAGGAGGAGCTGCCTCTGGGAGCAGCCGGCTTTGCCGCTACTTGATGTCTTCAAGCTCCATTAGATTGTAAGCTCCTCGAGAGCAGGGACCGTGTCTCTGTCTTATCTGCATCCCTCATGCTCAGCCTGGGACCTGACAGACAGCAGGAGCTTCATAAATATTTACTGAACTGAATTGAACCAAGCCTGGATGGCCAGTTGTTGGGTGTGCGGTAGAGCAGATTCCTGTGTAGTTTCTGGGTTCAATTAGATCGCCACTGAGGTCCCTGGAGACTGGAACAGAGATCCAGGCTGGGATGGGGCAGGAAGGCTCCCTCCCCCGCCCTCCCATCACAAAGCAGCCCATTTATCTCAGTTTCTTCAGAGGTTAAGTGGGATGGTGGAGGGGTGGATGCAAGGATGAGCCCTTAAAATTTGAGCCCCCGTACAGACCTGAGTGATTTATAATTTCTATTCCTGGGACCTTTGGCCCGATCTTCACAGCAAACCCAAATGACAGCATGAGCAACTTTCAGGGCACACCCCCCCACCCCCAACCGTGCATCAAAGGTCACATTTATTGTTGGCACAGCCAGAAGGGGCAGGGGGTGGCGGGAAGACTATTTAGAGATTGTGTGCCTAGCAGCACCTCGGGGGTGTGCTGAGAGCCCCATTCAGCCCCCCACCTAGCCCAGAAGAAGCTCGGCAGATAAGTCCCTGCAGCCGTGCTGAGGGCAGGGGCAGGCAAGAGCAGAGCAGAAACCCTGGGGATGTGGCTAAGCCCAGTCTGAGCAAGAGAGAGGGGAAGAAGGGGGAATACACTGCCAGCCTGGAGTCCATCCTTGTACTCCCTCCACTGGGTGTCATTTCAGGATGAGGAGCTGTAAGGGACTTCCCAGATTCCTTAGCCCAATCTCTGGGATGAGGGACTGTGATAGGAAACACCTGCCACCCCAAATCTCTGGACTTCTCACTTTTTGGGGGGGGGAAGCCCAGAAAAGATTTTACCACCCTCAGAAGCATCCATATCCCACAGGAAACAAAACCCAAACACAGATACACCTAGTTACGACTTCTTAGGGGCAAATCCAAATCCTTAAAGTGACTGGTCATCTCCCCCCATCTCGGACCCCATCTTCCCCTTCCGCCCAGGAAAGCCTGGCAAGAAAAACCTGATGGACTGGGGGGGGGGTGGGGCTTCAAAGACCTTTCAAAGCCCGGGGGAGCTCTCACCAGGCAGCCTGGGAGCGCTGGTAGTCCGAGAGGCTGTTTGGAGGGTCCTGAATGGGGAGAGCACCAGGGTCAGCCAAAAAGTACCGAGGCTGGTGCTGAAGGTGCTTCTGAGGCTGACTCTGAGGCTGGTGCCGAGGCTGACTCTGAGGGTGCTTCTGAGGCTGGTGCCGAGGCTGGCTCTGAGGGTGCTTCTGAGGCTGGTGCCGAGGCTGGCTCTGAGGGTGCTGCTTGCTCTCCAACCTCCTCTCCTCTGCCCTCCTCTCTTCTTCTCTCCTCTTCTATTCTCTCCTGGCAGAGCAGAACAGGCTGGAGCCTTCCTATTTTTCATTCAGATTTCCACCCAGTGGAACAGTCCCATTCATGGAGAGAGTGGTAAAGGGCCAGCCGGCTAGTGGGGATTCTCTCTGGCAGTGAAAAACAAACGCACCCCCACCAGCCAGTCAACCGGGGTGCCCACGCAACCCCTTTGGGTGGCCGGGTACCACATAGAGCAAGCAGGACTACTGGAGCTCCCTGGGACAGACACATAAGCGTAACGCAAGCAAGTGTTCCCAGGAGAGCGTAGGCAACTCCTCCGAGTCAGAGCTCCCCGCCTCTGGTTCCCTACCACCCATGCCTTGGCAGCAGAGCTGCCTCTGCCCTCTGTTCTCCCTATAAGATTCAGGCAGATACCAAGCCCTGCCACCTCTCCACCACTGGTGCACAAGCCAGGAGTTTTCCTTCTCCCAATTCGAGAGCCTGTTGCTATAAAAAGCAGAAAGCAAAGATGTGGTTATTAGAACTGTCACCAATGGGCTCAGATTCCTGTAGCTTAAGTAGAAGGAAGGTCCTGCTTTTCATCCTCTTCTCCCAGGCAGAGGGGCCAGGTGCCTAGCGAGACTCGAGCTCAAGCTGACAAGAACCTCACCACCCTCTCTGTGTGCCTGTAGGAGGGAGGAAGGGCGAAGGAAGGCAGTCTGAAATCTAGAACAGGGAAGGAGCTCCAAGTCCAGAGAATCCTCCCTCCATTTAACAGATGAAGAAACTGAGGATTACAAAGGCTAATTGGCTTCCCCAAAGTAATACAAATAGACAATAACAGGAATTTAGACCTGGACTTCACATTCAGCAGACTTGCCAGTGCCCCAGTCAGAGACGGACGTGGCTAGGACTCAAAAGTCAGAACTCTTTAAAACGAAAACTCTCCCCCGCATACACACTCACATACAGAATAGACAGACAGACAGACACACACACACAGACACAATAGACAGACACACACTCACACAGACACAATAGACAGACACACACACTCACACAGAGCTTGTCACCCAGTAAAAGCAGGCAGACTCGCGCATTCCTGCATTGACCCTGGATCCATCCACCCATGCACCATTTCCTCAGGCATAGGCCTTCCCACTAGAATATAAGCTTCCTGAGGGCAGAGGCTGCTTTTGCCTCTGTGTCTCCACTGCTTAGCATCCTTCTAGGCACACAGGAAGGACTTCTAAATGCTTGCTGAACAACAACTAATGGCTGTTCTAGAATCATGATGACCCCTGCTGCCCACATCCAGATCAAGGCAATGATTCCGCTGCCAAGTTCCAGAGGCCCCATGATGGCTTCATGACGTAGAGTGTGACCTGACTCCTGAGGGGAGGATGTGGCCTCGGGGTACAGAAGGAGACAGACATTTGGGGACATGTCCAACGAAGGATTTTATTGGGCTGAACTAGGCATATTTAAAAGGGTTTTTTTTTTCCTTGGGGGCAGAGAGGGGAAGGAACTAGGCCTCTGTGACCTCTTGTTATATGTCATTGTGAAGGAGTATGCTATAAAACCATTGCCACTCTCCTGCCTCACTCACTAAACGTCCCTTTCCAGCCTGAGGCTAGGGCTGGTTCTGTATCAAGGCCTTACAAATCTCTATCCAAGTTTGGGGTGTCTAGTGTAGAAGGCTAGACTGGGAGTAGAAGGTCTAGAGTTCAAGTCCTGATCCAACCATCGTGCTAAAATTGTGTCTTGTTCTAGTCCCCCTGCCCAGCTCCCTCTGCTTCTCCTGGGCAGGGTAAGTTGATGAGTAGCCAATATGAACAGCAGGAAGGAAGACAGCAAAGGGAAACTGGAACAAACCTTCCCAGAGACTGAAGGAGTGTCACCTATACATTATAGTGTGTATTAAGCAGACGGGGGAATCCAACCACGCCTGGCTGGTCCTGCGCTACGCCAGTCTCAGACAGGATCCAGACCAGTGGATCGCCAAATGGTGCAGATAATTGTGAAATGACACAGATGTGTTAACTTTACAGCTCTTCTGACGGCTCTGAAATGATTTGCACAGTGGCATATACAGGAGTCTGTTCCCCCCATCCCTGTAAAAATGCAACCCCAAGCTCCTGCCCCCCCCCACCATCTTCTATCTCCTGAGGATCCATACTAGCTGGTGCTCCCACCTTTTGTCTGTGGTTGTGGTGCTCTCTGCCTCCGCCCCTCCCCACCCCACTTCTGCCTCTGTACCCCCTTTCACCCCTTGCCTCTGTCCTCTTAGGCATTTCCCCTTGCACCTTTGACGCCTTATTACAATGTGTCTGTGGTCTCACTTCCTGCCGCCACCTTGGTCTTTCCCAGGGAGTACCCAGAGAACTCTCTGCCCATTTTGTCATTTCCTGAATTAATGATCCATGCTCTCACTTACTGCCCAAACGACTGTGGGTGAGTCACCCGTCTCTGGGGCCTCAGTTGGACCAATGGCCCTCCAAGTTCTTTCCAGCTCTAAATCTGTGATCCTGTGGAAGTCAGCATCTGAGGTCTGAAAAATCTTCCACAACTGAATCTGGGTTTCTCTCTCACTTCCTCTCTCCCTTCCTCCCAACTCTGGGGTATTGTGGGGCTGGGGGGGGGGCTGGGACTGGGGGTGGCTGGCGGGAGGGCAGGGGGACCGAACAACTTACAAATGAGCTTTATAGCTATTTTTTCAGTTCTGATGATAATCATAAATATGGTTATAGCTATGGGGGTCCTAAATATCCTTGAGAGCCACACAGCGGCCGCCTGATTAATCTTTTTTCTCCCATAGAGATGTAACCAGTTCTAGCAAAAGTCAGACCCAAAACAACAGAAGCAACAATGACAACCCCGGTGTGTTCAGAATTTAAAAGACAAAACAAATAAAAGCTCAGAGTCAGGAGGGACAGAAGCCATCTAGTCCAAACCCTTCATCTTATAGATGGGGAAACTGAGGCCCAGAGTTTACCAAAGACCCTGCCGCTGGTCAATCACTGGCACTAAGATTCTCATACTTGTAGATTCTCCAGGCGAATCAACAGGGGAATTCCTTCCACTGGGCTAAGGCACGGCCCATCCAGGCAGAACACAGAATGTCAAGGTTCGAGGGGCTTCGGCAGGGGCCGGGGTGGGTTCAGACTGGGAAGGAGTCTTTCAACGCCATCCCCGACAGGAAGATGCCCAGCCTTTGACCACAGCTGCCCCTTCCAGGCCAGGGCAGGCCTCCTTTTGGATAAGTTTTCCTTCTTTTTTCTTACACCAAGTCCAGACAGGGCCAGAGAGGGATAGTTACCAGCCTCTGGTGAAACAGGGGCCATTACTGGAGACTGAAGCCATCGACATCCTCTTGTTCTTTTTCATGTTTGGTTTTCTTTCTTCTTTCCCATGGTTCATTCCATTGGTTACAACCCTTCTTTACAACCAGACCAATATCCAGTGTGAAAGTATTTGCAGATCCTATACTTGATTGCATGCCACCATGGTGGGGGGGGGCAGAAAATTTGAAACTCAAGGGATTGTGGAACTGAATCTTGTAGACTAAAAGTAAATAAACAAATCAATTAATAATAATAATAAAAAAAGAAATAGGGGCCATTACTGTCCCCATTTAGACATGATCACACAGCTGTTAAGTGTCTGAGGCAGGATTTGAACACAGGTCTTCTGACTCCAGGTTCATCCTTCTTGCTCCTATGTTGCCCAGCTGCCTAAATTTGCACCTATCGAGCTAAGGTTCCTTCCAACTGTAGGTCCTACATCAGTGAAAAAGTTTACTGGAATATTTAGCCTAGAGAAGTAATATGCTCAGCAAATAGAGTAGCCTCCAGTCAAGGTGACTCATGCCTAATCCAAGTCTGTCATTGCTAGTTGTGTGGCCATGGGTCAGGCCCTCAAAGTCTCCCCAGGACTGTGAGTTGAAGATGAGGGGCTGCTCTGTCGGTGAAGGGAAGGCCCGCACCAGGGGTTTCCCACACAGAAAAAGTCCCAGGCCAGGACTAAATAAAGAACCCAGAAAAGTCCTTCTCCCAATCTATGCTACATAACTAAATTCATTAAACTCCTCTATCTAATACTACTTAATACCACTTTGCTTGGACTTTGGAGAAGAAAAAAATACAAATTAATTTTACCCCCAAAACTTGGCTCCCTGCAGTGTTCGAACTGGTCCCAAAGTCTAGCAGGTACGTTTTTGTTTCAGCTAAAAATAACATTCTTATTTCAAGGCCCATTATAGCAATTAACACACTGGCTACATGGGAGCGGAGGCAAGCTGTTGTCTCCTAAATTCCAGGGGCATTTTAAGCAATGGAGTCGGATCTGCCTTACATTTTCCTCATAGGGCTAATTCGAGGCTCCATCTTGGCTTTCAGTTCTTCACATAGAACGAAAATTCCAGGAAAAGAACAAGCCTCCTTCGATGTTTCCAGCACTTCATCCTGCCTTCTGTGCCCTTGCTGGAGGTGAGTGGTCATCTGTAGATGCCACAGCCAGCTAAACTCAGACAAAATACACTCATCGTTTGCATTGACCTGGAAGGCTAGAAAGTTTCCAAAGAAACATTCCAGCTCATTACATTAAGCTGGCTGGTAGCTTATTAAGAAGCCCCAATTAGTTAACTTACACTAGCCCTTAACACCTCCAGGAGAATTTCTTATTTCTGTAGTCCCTTTAATTTTATTGACATTAGAGAACTTTCCTAACTTTGGCAAGGAGGAAGTCAGGAATGAGTCAGGGATAAATCTTAGAATTGTATAATTTCAGAGTTCTAGGTTTCCAAGAGGCATCTAATCCAACCCTTTGTTGGCTAGTGGAGGAAGCTGAGACTTGGAGAGATGCATCCTTATTGCCTGTCCTAGGAGAAAATACAGATGCCTCTGCTTGGCCTGTAAAGTCCTTCCCCATCTGGCTCATGCCCACCTTTCTAGAACTGTCCCTGTTTACTCCCCATCACACACTCTGGTCCAGCCGGGCTGGCCTACTTGGTTTCCCTTCCTCATTACCTTTACACAGGTTGACCGACATTAAGTAGGAGGCTCTTCCTCTTCCCCTTCATCTCTTAGAATCCCTCTCTCCCTTCAGAACTCAGACCAATCCTCTTCCAAGAAGTCTTTCCTGAGTTTTCCTCCTCCATTTGATCAAACTCCCCATTGTTTTGTATTACTCATCCGCATACGTGTCATTCCCACTCAGGAGAACGACCATAAGCCACGTGAGAGCAGGCCCTGTTCGTTTTTGTCTTTGTATTCCCCATAACAGAGGGCCAAGCAGATAGAGTCAGCTCCCTTTTCTACACATCAGCCATTCAGATACTTGAAGGACGGCTCTCGTGTCTCCCTGCCCCCCCCATCTGCTCCTCTCTCTAGGATTAATGTCTCCCGTGCCCTGCCGTGCCCTGGAAAATCAAATGGTGGCCATGATAGTGAAAATGAGAGTCATCAGCGTGTAACACTCAGAGGTTTACAACGTGCTTTCTTGACATTCATTACCTCACATGAGTCTCACATACAGCCCTAGTAGGTAGGTAGGTACTGCAGGGAGTATTGCCCCCATCTTACAGATCAGGAAACTGATATTCAGATATATTAAACCTTTCACCTACGATCACCCATCTAAAAAAGTGTCAAGGCAGGATTTGAACCCAGGTCCAGTACTCTATGTACATCATATATCATGATTCAAGTCCCTTCCCCTCTTTAAGTACCTTCTTCAAACTTATCTGACTTTTCAAGGTCCTTCCCAAACCACGGCAACCAGCAGCATGTACAGAGGACAGTCTGGGCAGACTGTCCACGGGGACTCTCACCTGCCCAGCCCTGAGGTGGATTCCTCTCCCCCAGCAGCCTCTTTGGGGGCTACCCCTTCCCATTGTTTGTACTTTCACCCCATTGGAATCTCCAGGTCTTTGCCACATGAATTCCTGCGCCTCCACATCTTCCCCATCCCATCCTTGTATGGCAGATTTTTTTTCACCTAACTGCAAGATGTTACATTTATCCCTATTAAATTTTATCTTATTAGATTCAGCCCATTGGTCTGGCCTGTCAAGACCTTTTTGGATCCCAGTTCTGTCATCCAGTAAGTTAGCTGTCCTTCCCAGCTTCCGCAAATTAGATTTGAAAAGCATGCTACCTTCGCTGACGACTGCTGAAGTTGCTGCCGGGTCAGAGACTCGGTGCTATTAATGGGCTAAGTCTAGAGACAACTGTAGCCTTTCTATATGATGGATGACCACAAATAACCTATAACCCTGACCACCACACACACCCTTCATGTTCTTAAAGAAACAATCAATTCACCACTGGCAGGTGCA
Source organism: Pseudocheirus occidentalis (assembly GCA_028646575.1). Classification (NCBI taxonomy): domain Eukaryota; kingdom Metazoa; phylum Chordata; class Mammalia; order Diprotodontia; family Pseudocheiridae; genus Pseudocheirus; species Pseudocheirus occidentalis. Next base: position 7,814,751 of record CM053593.1, on the reverse strand, counting down.
AACACTTTGGAGATGAATATGACAACTAGGGACTCCCCAAATTGATCAGACCCATTGACCTAGTGAACGTTGCTAGAACACTACACCGAAGGTGTCATAAAAGCCCCTCTTTCTACAAAAAGCACTCATTTTGTACCTGTTCATAATGGAAAAAGGAAAGCAGTCTATACTCCTAACAGTTGGAGGATTGTAATGCAGGAATGGAAGGGTCTAGAACCCTGGTTCTCAACCTTCCCCATGCCACGACCCTTTAATACAGTTCCTCATGTTGCGGTGACCCCCAACCATAAAGTTATTTTCGTTGCTACTTCATAATTGTGATTTTGCTACCATTCTGAATCTATCTGATATGCAGGATGTATTTTCATTGTTGCAAACTGAACATAACCCACAGGTTGAGAACCGCTGACCTAGAGCCAGTGGTCTTCCTCCATTAATAATCATCAGGGTATTGCTTGTTCTTGGTAATTTCTTTGGTTCTGCTTCCTTAAAAGGCTGTGAGTTGGGAAAGATTTCTACCCTGCTTTGGAAGTTTATTTGATGGATTGTTTTTGGAGGTGGTTATTAAGTTAATCATTTTTTAGAGGAATGAATAAATTCTGATTAAAGAGTTTAGCCCCTAAATCAACACTAACTGGCTCCTATATACCACATACTGTGCTAGGCACTGCAGATTCAAAGACACAAACCAAACAGTCCCGGCCCTCAAGGAGCCTCCACTCTCTCAGAAGAGACACCCCCTCGAGGTGAAGGTTTGTTCAAAATAGAGCTTATATCACTGAGGACAGCGGCACAGTAAGACTCAGAACCCAAGAGTTCTTCTGGATTTCTGGCCAGAAGTCTGGAGTACGAATCATGAATCTACTACTCACTGCTGTTACTTGTGACTTTGGCCAAGTTTTCTCATCTGCAAAAGGAGGGCCTTCTAGCTGAAGATCTGCGGTTCTAGAGCCTTCGAGGCCCCTTCCGGTTCTCCCTTCCAGATCTCCTTCTGGACCAATTTACAGAGGAATGTTGGATTTTTGTTGGTTTGTCTCTTCCTTTCACCTTCCCTCAGTCCTCTGGTAAAGACAGGTCCTGTTTATACAGGATGTTCCAGCTTGCAGAGTGCTTTCTGTTTAACCCAATCAAGTCCTCTCAGAAAAACCTCTGAACTCAGTCAGTTACACCTTAGTATGAGCTGTAGTCTCTCATTGCCCTCTCCCAAGAGGATCTGAATCAGAAATCTTTTCTCTTAGTATCAGAGAAAAAAGTTTGCGCTTATTAAGACTCCTGAAACACTGAGGAGCAGGTGGAGGAGGTGTTTCTGAGGGCACTGGGCCTTCTCAATAATCCTGACCAAGTTTCCCTGCTTTTCAGTTCCCTCAGAGAAACATTTGGTAAAGAATTACGTACTAGCCACTGGACTATTAAAGACCAAAAAGAAATAGTCCTTCCCCTCAAGGAGTTTACATTCTATCAGAAGAGGCAAAAGGTACATAAAGAAGTAGAAATACATAGAAGCATATGGCACAAGGGAAAATGTTGGGGGGTTTTCCCCCTTGGGGTAGAGGAGAGACGGCAGTGATAGCTGGTGGCTCAGAAGGGGCTGTGTGTAGGGCTGCTGGAGGAAAGCTTTGAAGACAATCAGGGAAGCCCAAAGACAGAATTTGGGGACAGAGCTTTCCAGGCTCTGGAAAATGACAGCAGATGCAAAGACTAGAGATGGTGTAAGGTGTGTGAGGAAGTAGGAGAAAGCCCGACCCTTGGATCTGGGAGGAACTTACACGGCTGCCTGGTCCCATCTATGCCTAACCCCCCTCAACAGTCCCAAAGCCCAAACAGCCTCTCCTTGAACGGCTCCCATGGCTGCCAGTGTCTGTCACTGACCTTGGCCTGGCCTTTGCTGTTTCCGAGATTGTCCCCCAGTCCACTTCTCTCCTGGGAACCTCAAATAGCGCTGCCCTGGCCTGGTCCTGTAAGTCTGAGGTTCTTTAGTTTGCTGTAGATCCACCTTGCCCAGACTCAGTAAACTCAGCAAACAGCTGGGTGGAGGTCTCAATCAGTTCCACCACACCACACCTGTCTCCAGCTCTTCAGCACTTTCTGAGCTAACTTATGCAGCCCCTGCCCATCCCACCTGGAGGCCACTGCTGGACTGGCCAGTGGTTATGGCTAGTGTCTCCCTGTCAATCCCCCCAGCTCTGGCTCTGGTTTGAAGCTCCAGTTTGCATAGGGATTCTTCTGATCTCACAGGTCACCAGGTCCAATAAGAAGGACTATGAAATTTCTTGGTACAATGGGGAGAGTTGGAGGACCTGTCACTTACTACTTGTGTGACCTGGGTTGGGCACCTCACCCAGTAGCCTCTGAGACACCTTCCAGCACAAAGGTTATGGTCCTTCTGTGAGGATTCTTCAGACTTGGTCTGTGAAGGGCTTCATCCTCATTCTCCTTCTAGCAATATAAACTTAAAAAAAAATAGGGAAAAAAACAGATGGAAAAGCAGAATGACCTGGTGGCTTCCTTAAAAGCTACATATAGACCCATGCCTTTTGTATACTGTCTCTCAGTGAAGAAGCTGCTCTAACTAAAGGCTCTTTGGGGGAGGAGGGAAAAGCCAGAATCAGAACCTGTGTTTATATCCCAGCTTAAAGCATGGAAAGTGCTTTTTCCTACGTAGCCTGCTTAGGGAGGCAGTACCTATGTTGGTCCTTGCCTGTGATTTCAATGGTATGGGAGACTTCTGGGTGAGAGAACTCCCTTTACCAGCAGAAGTCAGCAATATCTTTTCAGCTAACAGTGTTAGAGAGGAGCCATCCGGGGTAAAGTGACTTGTCTAGAGTCACTCAGCCCAGACTTGTCAGAGAGAAGACACTAATCCAGGAAGTTGCCCTTCAAATACTAGAATTATTGCCCTTATTTAGAGGCAAAGAAATGGAACTGGGTGTCATTTTCTGTCCTTTACATACAAGGGGAGGGAATTTCACAAAAGTGAAGTTACCTCCCTGTGGTCCCAGAGCTAGCTCTTGGCAGAGGCGAAACTGAAACCTGGTTCCCCTGACCTGCCACGTTGCCTCTCTGTGCCTCAAGTTCCTTACCTGTGAAATGGGGATAACAACAGTACCTGCCTCCCAAAGTTGTGAGAGCCAAATGAGTCAGCACATGAAAGTGCTTCACAAACCTTAAAACTCCATACGATGTCCAGTTATTATGGTTTCTTCTTCGAGTTAGAAGGGACCTTACTGTTGTCTGCTTCAGTCTCTTATCCAATGCAATATGATTCAATTCAATATACATTTATTAAATGCCTACTGTATGCCAGAGACTATGGTAGGTACTGGGTATATGTTGTTTCTGAAAGATGGTCACCTGCCCCCTAGCAATGGAGATTTCATTATCTCCCAAGGTAATTCATTTCACTTGGGGGGGGGGCACCACTTTAACTGCTAGAAAATTATTTCTTAAAAACCCAAACATTTTAATGTACACTTATAATAATCTAGTTTGAACCAAAAGAAGAGAGGAAAGATACCTCACTCCCATCTTTGCAGAAGGGGGGACTATGGGCACGGAGCAGTGTATACCCTGTCCGACTCCATCAGTGTGTGAGTTAATTTTGCTCAACTACTTTTTTTCTTTTCCCTTTATTCTCTTTAATGAGGAGTGGGTTCCTGAGGAGGTGAGGGTGATGTGAGGAGGGGTATCTTTGGAAATGGAGGTGATGTGATAGTAAAAGATAGGAATAAGATTTTTTTTTGTTGCTGTTTTTTGTTTTTTAAAGAAAATCGTGTTGAAACCAAATCTGCCTCCCTGTTACTTTAAATAAACAGCTAGGTGGTGGACCTGGAGTCAGGAAGATCTGAGTTCAAATCCAACCCAAGTCACTTACTAGCTGTGTGACTCTGGGAAAGTCACTTAACTTCTGTATGGGGATAATAATAGCCGGTACTTCCTAGGGTTATTGTGAGGCTCAAATGAAATAATAATTGTAATTGTAGGTACTTAGTATAGGTCCTGGCACATAGCAGGAGCCGTGTAAATGTTAGCAATTATGATTGATTATGATTTAAATGAGTGAAAAAGAAGTTATTACCACTTATTCCATGTCCAAGAAAGCCTGATTGTGCCGTTCCCCTCCTCACACTTCTGTGTCTCCCTGCATTCTCTGGAATTGAATATTAACTCCCATTTAGCAGCCTTGCCCCATTCTCTTTTCATCCTCAGCGTCCAGTACCCTCTCCCCTCACCCTGCACTCCGTGGCATAGATGTCTGGGCCATCCTTGAACTTTCCATTTCCCATCTCCTTGCCTTTGCCCAGCTGTACCCTGTGCTTGGAACGCACCCTCCCCCACCTCTCCAGCACAGCATCCCCCTCTTCCCTCCAGATTCACCTCCACCACTGCCTTCTGTGGAAGCCTTTTCTGATCTCCTCAGTTATTAGTACCTCCCCCCACTACCTTGTGTTTAACTCACTTATCTTTATTCAGCATTTCCACGTCTACCTATGACAATCCATGTCCTTCTTGTGTCCCCCCAAAAATAGAAGCTCTTTTTAAAGATTGCTTTGATATCTGTATCAACAGCACTTAACATTGTTCCCGGCATGCAGTGGTTGCTTAATTAATGCTTGTTGGTTGATTGGAAAGAAGATGGCCAAGGTGAAATGTCACCTGTGACTGGGACCGTATTGCTATGAAAATCTGCTTTGACACACATATCCATCAAGACAGAGGCAACTGAGGCGGGCGTTCCAAAGCTGGGTGGGTTATCCCTCAAGGGGCATGTCTATAGAGGTCCAAAAGTTTCAGTGGCACAATATACCCGTTTCTCCCCACTGGATGAGTCCAATCCTTTTCTCTCCGGCAGCCTGCCAACTGTCTGATGACGGGGATGGTGTCTCCTTTTATTCATGAAACCCCCTTTGTTCCCGTGTTTCTGGCCACCGCAGGTGCCCTTTTCTGCCTAATGGCTAATTTGTCAATTGTCGTCTCTAAATGTGGAGCCCAGGATGGAAGACAAGACTCCCACTGTGGCCTTGCCAGTATGAGGGGCCATCGCTTCCTGTGATCTGGACTCCTGGAGCCTAAGACGCTCTGCGACTGAAATGTCATGTGAAGAAAACATGGTGGCCCCAGCACCCCCAAAGCACAAAGGGAAAGCAGAGAGTCGGAGAGCTTGTCAGTCCATTGAGAACAGCTCCAGGGAGGTCTAACACACAGCGCTGGTGTGATTGGCCGGCTCGTCTCTGGTCAGGATTTACATTGGCCAAGAGAGGAGGGTTCAGACGAGGGAAGGAGGGTTTGGGGGGCCAGAATCAGGACTGTGAGACCATAGATTTAGAATTGGAAGGGATTGCAGAGGTCATCCAGGCCTTCACACTCCCTAGAGCAGCCCAAATCAGATTAAAAGGTAATTGGGAAATACTTAGCAAAACTGATAAAAATATAATCAAACACAGATCATTTTCGTGTGTGGTTTTCTAAGTCAATATGCAGCCTGCAGGGATCTTTTTGTATTGTTTAGTGTCCCCCATTTCTATGTGAGTTCTAGTCAATGATCCTGATCTAGTCAATGCCTTGTCTCCATTTCACAGATGAGGAAACTGGAGCAAACGGGGTTCAGTGACTTGCCCAGGGTGACACTAGGAAGTGTCTGAGGCTGGATTTGAACTTGGCTCTTCCTGACTCCAGGCCTGACACTCTTAGCGAGCTGACCTCCCTTTGCAGATTATCTCCAATATATATCTTGTTTGCTTGCTTTGTCTTCTCCGTTAGATTGGAAACTACTTGAGAACAAGGACTGTACTTTGCTTTTCCTTGAATCCTCAGGGTTTGGTGGAGGGTCTAGCCAGCACACTGGAGATGCTTAATACATGTTTATTGACTGTCTGACTTTGTCTGTACTTTGTATTTCTATATCTATATAAATACTCTTTTATTCCAACAGAAGGTAATTTATCTAAGGACAAACTGTGTTTTCCTTTTCTGACTTTATACCTTAGACAGCATTCTGCATCAAGTAGGTGCTTCAAAGAGGCTTGTTTCAGTTTCTTCTCATAGGATGACAACCCATTTCATTTTACAGAGGAGGATATTGAATTGAATTGGATGTATAAAACTTAAATGGGATCCAAAGATGTCAGCCCATTAAGTGGGATTCGTGATTTGGTGGGTTCTGACAAGTTCTGAGCCCTGAGCTTGCTTTGAGATTCTGAGCCATTTTTTCCAAATTTCTAATTGGATGGATAAAGAAACTGTGGTCTTAAGAGGTTACGACCACACAACAGCGCCCCAAAGCACAGTCCCCCTTTTATTAGGAGACTGTCTCCCAAACATTGTCACTTTGATAGATTCCAGACATTGGCACTGAACCACCTGACTCACCTTTGGTAAACAAATATTTTTCCATTACTGTATTTTCCTTCTTACAAAGGAATGGTATCTGTATGGGGAGCTGTACAATGGGACTCGGTCCTCCGAGTGTGTGCTGTGTCCTCAGAGTGCTGATAATTCATATGGAAGAAGAGGGACTTGGGGAGTTGGCATCTGCAACAACACAATTATATGGAATGGAAGGATAATGAAGAGTGTCAGGGACAGAGGGAGATTCAGAGACAGCCAACAGCCTCCTCTCCCCATCTGGCCACCATGAAGCCATGAACACATTCTCCAGCTGTCTTCCCATTTTTCGTGTTTCATTCTTCCCTGTTCTGGAGTAAATGAATATAGGAGATAAACTGGACTAGGCTATGACCTTGTGAAGTTCAAGAGGCTTTAAAAAACCTTCCGAGGTTCCTGGACTGGAGTCCATAGGAAAGTCTGCCAGCAGCTGAACTCCTGGAGCTGAGGCAGCCCTGAGGGTCGACCTGCTTGACCCAGCCCAGGCAGGAACCTCAAGGGGCATCCATAAGCAGAAGATAGCCCCATCCTTCGGCTCTGCTGCACCCAGAAGTGAACGCTGTGCACGTGATACTTTGTATCTGCCACTTTGCATTGTTAATTCTGCCCAGGGACCAGGCAGGATGATAGAGGGGGGCGTGTGCCTTAATTTTGGGAGGGGGCGTGTTTGTACTTCTTTCTGTATCTTATCAGTAAAAAAAGACCCACGTAAAGACAGATGTTAATTGATCAGAATGATATTGGGGGCTAATCACCTGTTAGAAGATATTTAGCAGCTGTTAGCTGGTTGGTTGATAGGGGAGAAATAGAGCAGATGGGGGCTCAAGCTTATAGACTTAGAATAACCTTTGAGAATCCTGAGGAGAGACAGAGCAGATGCCTGCCTATCTCTGGGGATCCAACATGTCAGTGGACTTAGGCTGGGAGAGAGAGCTCAGGGCTGTGGCACGGGTCATTCCAGCCATAGCGAGTTTCCAGGGCTTCTGGGTGTGTTTAGATAAGGATCCAGGCAAGTTCCAAGGAAGATGGGCCACCTCCTCCCTTTCTTCACTGATGGAATGTATGAAGAGGCAGAAAAATAGTAGCTAGCGTGGACGTCATGCTTCAGCATCAACATCTGCAAAACATTTAGGAATATGGTTTCATTTTGTCTTCACAGCAACCCCGGGAGGTAGATGCTGTTACTACCCCCACTTTACAGATGAGGAAACTGAGGCAGACAGAGGTTAAGTTACTTGCCCAGGGTCACACAGCTAATGTCTGAAGCTATTTAAACTTCAGTCTCCCTAATTCTAGATCCAGGACTCTATCCACTGCATAGTCCAATAGAAAAGGTACAAGATCAGGACACCAAAGGCCAAAGGCTTGGGTTCTCACTCTGGCCCTCCCACTGACTGGCTGTCTGACCTCTGGCAGTTCACTTCATTTCTCTGGGCCTAAAATGATTAGAACTGGCCTCTAAATTTCTCCCTGGCCCCAAATTTTTAAATTTTAGAAATTTGCTTTTATATCATCAGCATTTCAAAATAAAACTTCTCCCTTCCCTCCATCCCTTCATAATAAAAAAGAAAAATATGTTAGTAGACTCGACACATCAACTGAGTCTGATAGGGTGTGCAATGTTCTGTACCCACAGCCTCCCACCTCTGCAAACAGTCAGGAAGGTCCGGCTCTAAACCTCTAGGGTTTTGAGGTCTCTTCCTTTGGGGAACTTCTACCACCTTACATTCCAAGATAGAGCAACTCCATTAGGCCCTGGGCCCTGACTGACTCAAATGATCTTTCTCCACAAGTAGATAAGAAACCCAGCAGTGACTCACCCCTTGGAGGAATGGGGGAGGCTCCCTCCACCGCTAAATCTTCCTGAAGTCTGAATAATGAAGTGGGCTCTGGAGGAGGATGGTGGATGTGAATGCCAGGGAGTGAGTCTTGGTTACCATGAAGCTGCTCCGAGGCAGAGAGCCTCCCTACCTCCCCAACCTTGTTGCTTGCACTGCCCAGCCTGTTGCTGCTGAGGCCTCCCTTTCAGCTAGGAGCCAGCCCCCACCTATCTGGACATAGACCCTGGGAGCGGGGGGGAGGGGATGGAACAGACACTGCCTCCCCTTTGGGGAGCCTTTCTGAGGACTCTCGGTTCATCAGCCACTGAAGTAGCCATAGGGCTGGAAGGACCTAAGAAGTCAAATAGCCAAAGCCCTTCTTTTTACAAATAAGGAAACAGACTCAGAGCATCACAGGTGTCATCGTTGTCCCATTATAGATTTAAAGCGACCTGAGTGCTCTTCAGGTCCAACCCCATCATCTTACAGACGAAGATCTGAGGCTCTGAGAAGTGGAGAGACTCACCCAAGGTCACACAGCAAGCACACCCAGTGCAGCATCAGAATTGGAGCCTTCATCTTCTGACTCCAAGCTCAGCCTGCTTTCCGCTGCACCACACTTCCTCCCGAAGCAGGGGAAGCCCTGCGGAGGTCCAAGAGCGTTCCACACCATCAGCATTGTTCATTCCAGTTTAAAGATGAGGAAACATCAGCTCAGAGGAGTCAGGAGATTTGGGTAGGTGGTTTGGAGAGGGGAGATGGCTCACCAATGGTCTGCTCTTTCCTATCTGGGTCACCTCCTCCCTTCTCCTTCTCTAGGTCTCAGTTTCCCCATTCATGAAATGGGGAAGGGGTTAAACTAGAAGGTCTCTTAGATTGGTTTGGCTTTCCTCGTTGCTTTGTCTATGGTGAATTCCTGTTTCACCAGGAGGGTAACTAGTGAGATTGTTGTACTTCTAATCAGGAGGACAAGAGTTCAAATCTTTTCTCCGTCACTGCTAGTTGTGTTACCCTGGATGAGTCATTTAACCTCCACATGTTCAGTTTCCTCCCCTGTAAAATGGGAATAATGTCATGAGGATCAAATGACATATGTCTCTTTGCCTTAAAACCCTGCACGATGCTAGCTATTCATTCTAGACTGAGAGAAGATACAAAGGAAATGAAAGGTGAGGTCTCTACATTAATAGGAATTATAATCTATACTTATAATTTGGAATCTTGTATGTATTTGGATAGATTCTGTTTGATTTCGGGTTAGAGTGCATTGAATGGTACTGCACTTGGATGGGGCAGACCAGTAACAGTGTCCATATCTCTGCTTAACAAGCTGCCTGAACCACGGTCATTCAGTTTCCTCCTGTCCCATTTCCTACAAATCCCTTCTTCCACTGGTGTGTTCTTTCCCCAATCTCCATTTGGGTGATGGCCCCAGACCAGCCACCTCTCATTCTCAATATTTAACCACCATACAGCTACCTGGGTGCCCCTCCCAAACACACAAGTTATCTGTTCTTTTATACATTGTCTACATCCATTAGAATGTAAACTCCTTGAGGGCAAGGATTATTTTTCTTTTTTGCTTAACACAGTCTGAGTTTAAATCCAGTGCCTGGCTTTTAATTATTAAATACTTGTTGACTAACAGCTACCTAATCTGTGAAATGGAGTTAACCATATTTATATTCTCTGGATTCCTACTTCTGGCTTCTGTAGAAGAAGAAATAAAAAGAAAGAATTGAGTCCAGTATGGAGAAGGAAATCACAAAGATGACCGGAAGGGGTTTGGGCTAATGAAATAGGTCAGAGGTTGGTGGAATTTGAGAGAAATTGAGGAATATTTGAAGGAGCACAATCTCCATGCCCAGACACCCACCCAGTTTCTACTTTAAGAGAAGAGCAAGACCACACACAATTCTCCAGCTTCTAAACATCTGGCTCTTCATCTGTGTATGTGATAAAACAGAATCCTCTTCTTTCATTTGTTTGTGCGTCTCCAGGAAGTTCAACATTTTTCACCTGAAATCAGAATGTGTAATAAGATCAACCCCTAAAATTTCCATTAAGCTTTATATGAGGATGAGCCAGATCCTTAAAACAGCTTTCCTTTACCATTCCAAAGACTGAACGTTCATCATCTTAAGGTGACTTAGGGAGGGAAACCCGAAGAGGTCAGCTGCTGAAGGAGAAGGAGAAGGCTGTTGGCAAGACCAGACCAGATGAGAAAGAAAAGGGAGGTGAACAATTACAGGGCAGAGACCGTTGATAGAGGAGGTCGGTGGGTGGGGCAAACTAGTAAAACTGATGGAATGTTGGTCCAAGACTGAAAGGGAGATGGATGTGCCTATACAGTTGTCCAGACTAAGGAGAGGAAATTGGGTGAGATCATCAAGTTAGTAAAAGCAAAAGTGCTTGGGTTAGAATGTAAATACCCACAATGAGTTAAAAGAAACAAGGATGACAACCATTGGGGAAGTTGTGCCCTGATTTGTATCAACTGTATCTGATATTTGCAGTTCTGCCATCGGCAGAAGAGGATTATGGTTCGTTTGTTTGTTCTGGCCCCCCCCCCAAGTGTGGGTAGATCACCCCTTCTGGAGGAGAAAGTGAATCCTAAAGACACCTTCCCACTCTCTGGGAGTAGAGAGAGGGCTCTATGCTCTCAGACCCAGTCATTTATTAAGTGCTCACCCTGTGCTACGGGGGCTACAGAGAAAGGAAATAAACAGTCCCTGACCTCCAGGAGCTCCCATTCTAATGGAAAAGTTCACATGCCAATAGCTACATGCAGATAAGCTATCCACAGGCTAGATTGCAGACAATTATCATAGGGAAAGCATCAGAATTAAGAGAGATCAGGAAAGGCTTCCTGTAGGAGGGAGAATTTTAACTGGTACTTCAAGGAAGCCAGGAGGTGAATGAAGAAGAGAAGGGAGAACTTTCCAAGGATGGGAGAAAGCCTGAGAAAATGATCAAAGGAGGGCCATGGAGCACTTGGTTCAAGGAACTGCAAGGCGGCAGGTATCACTGGACAGAAGCAGACATGGACAAGAGGTAGAAGGTGCAAACAGGTAAATTGAGGCTGGATGTCAGCAAGAATGTCCTTCCATTTAGAATCGTCTGGGCATGGAATGAGCTGCCTCCAGAGGTAGTCTAACGGCAGAAACCGAACGACCAATTGTCCAGTTTGTTGTGGGGATTTCTTTCATGGCTGGCCATGAGGCCCATCGCAGCTCTAAAATTCTTTGGTTCTGGGACCTATCTCCATATGGTTGGCGTGAGCATCAAAGGAGACAGTGCGTAAAACACTTTGTACACCTGAAAGGCCTCTAAGAACATCCTCACTCTAGACTATTGAGAAGAGTTCTGGGAACGCCGTCCAAATAGTGAACCCATCAGTCACTCAGTCAGCTTTATTCATCAGTTCACTATGTTCCAGGTCCCGTGCTCAACCCTGGTAACAGAAGTACAAGCAGAAAGAAAACTCTGCCCTCTGGAGAAGACAAAAGTAAAAGGCGACTGAAAAGAGGGAGGGCGGAAGAGATTATGTGGCTGAGGCATGACGGAGAAGTCCAGAGGAGCTGGTCCTGGGGTCCCAGTTAGAGGGAGGGGCCCTGGTAGCGTGAGGGACTGAGGAATTGTTCCAGAAACTAAAGCAATCTTTCTGAATGAAGAGGGATATAAGAACCATTCTCATATGTCTGGGCACACACTCAGGAGATACATTAAGATGATCCATGGGAAAAGGAGTTTGAGTAAGAGTGACTGGGAAATGAAATGAAGGCAAATGAGCCGTAAGAAAAATAACTCGGAGAGAAAATGTATACAACATCTGTAGTGTCTCCGTGGACAGTTACCATTTACAAGGTCCTTGGGCGACCTCTGCATCAGTATGCATTGTGTGCAGAGAAGCGAGTGAGCACCGGATAGGGCAGAGTCCCCTCTTCTGTCGCCAGAAGGTGAAAGGAAAAACCAGATGAGGAGAGACTGATCAGAAAGGGCCAAAGGAGTAAACAGAGTCATCGTACTTTGTGCCCAGAAGAGAGGAGCTTGACAGACTTGTACAATGAATGAGTTAATTCATTTAAAAGAGAGTCAGGTTCTTATACAATTCTCCACAATTTACCTGTATGTGTGTCATTTGAAACTCACAGCAACTCAGGGTCACAAATTTAGAACCAGAGAGACTTTGGAGGTCAGATAGTCCATCCCCCTCATTTTACAGATGAGAAAACTGAGGAACAGGATGGTCAAAAGACCTGTTCTAGGTTTCAAAGGCATTAAGAAGGGGAGATGGACTCTGGGAGACAACGTACCTGACAGTATGGTGACCATGTAGACAGTCATGTAGACAGAAGGATGGGGTTCAAGTCTTGCATCTGCTATGCCATGGCTGGGTGATCTTGAGTGAAGAGCTTAGCCTTCACTGCCCCAGACAAGGGCTAGACTTTAGGGGGGTAGAAAGACACAAGTGTTGGGGTGGCTAGGGGGCGCAGTGAGCAGAGCATGGACCCTATAGTCAGAAGGACCTGAGTTCAAATCCAGCCTCAGACACTTAACACTCACTAGCCATGTGACCTTGAGCAAGTCACTTAACCCCAATTACCCTGCCTTCCACCCTCCAAAAAACAAAAAATAAAAGAAAGACAGACAGACAGACACAAGTGAGACAATCCCTGCCTTCAAGAAGCTTACATTCTAATTATGAAAGTGTGGCCAACTCGCATTGGTGAAGAGAGTTTCAACACTAGTTGTTTTTGTACTAAAGAAATCATAGGTCCAGACCAAAAAAAATATGACATTTTAAGCTTTTTTCATTTCTAAATTATATAACTTTGAACAAAGTACCTCCCACCTCTGGGTCTCTGTTTCCTCATGTATAAAATGAGGGAACTAGATCAGAAGGTCTTTGACGTCCATTCTCATCCCAAATCTCATAATTCTCTGATCTGTTTATATTTCTTTTTTCCCCTTGATCAGGGAAAGGAAAAGTCAGCAAGGTAAGCAGCCAAGTTTGGGAAGGATGATCCAAGCTTTTCTGTGTAATCAGGAGGCTTCCACATTGTCAGAAGGTGAATCTGCAGTTGTAGATAGACAGAGATCCTCAACCCAGGGTGTCCAGGTGAGTAAAATCTCCCCTGGACGCGGAGACATTTCTGAGCAGTTCTTATCTCTAGGAGCCAAAGCTCCCCATCTAAAGAGAGTCATGGACCAAATTAGGCCTGAGAAACCGTAATCTGTACAGTAAAACATGGGAAGTTTAGGCATCACTCATTCAGGGACTGTGTTGTTTGGATTTCATTTACATGTCCAGTTCCCTTAGCACAGCTATTTCATCTTTCATCTTTGTGCCCCCAGCTTCTGGCACACAGTAGGGGCTTAATAAATGCTTGTTAAAGTGACTCAAATGTATATATTCTCCCTTCCTCTCTAACTGCATGTTCAATACTTTGGGGCTCTATCAACTGACAGATGTGGCATATATCCATTGCCCCCATGAGTCTGTAACCCTTCTGGGACTTACATTGGGGGTACTCTGATCAATTTGATGAGATTACATGCCGCTGGACCTTTGAAGGGGACTTCTGATTGTGATTCACAGTGTATGGTTATGCCCTTTGCTGCCTCGTGGAGGATGGGTGTCAGTAACTGAGGAGGGATTTACTTGGATTCCTGGGGGACTGACTTGTGTGGGCAGCACTCTCTTTGTGCAGCTTGATATAACTGAGTCTTCAATTACAGACTCGGCTTTCCCCTCTTATCTCCAGCATCAAGCACAGTGCCTGGTGTTGAATAAACACATGTTGACTGATGACTGGCTAAGGGCTAGCTTGGAGAAAAGGTGCATTGAAAGGGCTTGTGTTCTTCTCCACGTTATCCAAGAGGAGAATTTCTGGACACCAAAGTCTCGGCCCTACCCTTGAAGAGGCAGTGCTATGAGCTCTCTCCAAGAGATGGCAGCTCTGGAGAGATGTGAATTCCAGAGATAAATGAGGGCAGATTTCCTGGGAAGAAGGACCCTCTTATCCAGCCTTTTGAAGAGAGAAGGGGGGCTCCTGGGCAGCACCAACCTTGAGATTGGCTCATTAGCAACCCAACTTTAAGGACTGGAGTATCTATCTTTCTGGATAAAAAAAGAGTCCTCTGAGCAACACCAACCTTTTGGAGAGAGAAGAAAATTCTATGATTCCCCGTAGGTAGATGGAAGTCTAAGACATGGCATGGGGGAGCAAAAAATGTGGGCTTTTCTCTTCACTATTACAATGCATTATTCAGGGACTGAATGACCAGGGATATAATGGGAAGAGGGTCGCCTATCTACGCACCTGAGGTTTGTTTCCCTTTTGGAACACCAAGAGGTCTTCCTTTTGTTAGTACCATCAGCAGAGCACCGAAAGGCTGGATGCCTGCATGGGTCCCAAGAACAAGGTAGAACTCACCACAACGTTGGAGGGGAGCCTATTTAGTAAATGCAGGGGAGCTTCCTTCCCATATTGTTCAAGAGGTGAAAGAGATGTTAGCACACAGTGGAGTTGCTAACACTAAGGAGAGGAAGTTAGGTGGGTTTATCAAGTCAGTAAGAGGTGATAATGGGCTGCAAAAGCTTTAAACAGATGCTCAGAGTTGAGATGTAAACATCCACAAATAGTTCAAAGCAACAAAGGAGAAAACCTCAAGTTTTGAAGAACAAGGAAAATGGTGCCCTGATTTACATTGACTATATCTGAGAACTGCAATTCAGCAACAGTGTCTCAAAGTATGAGAGGAAGGACATAGAGGGAGGGCATTGTAGGACGAGACTGGTGCCAGCATGGGTCTCCAGGGTGAAAGTGGAGATCACCAGCATAGTAGGGGCTTGTTCCCTTAGCAACCTCATGTTCTTTGTTACTGTGGAAGGAATCAGAATCCTTTAGAATAAGATCATGAAGCTGGATGCCTCTATGGGCTCCTATCAGAGTCACAGGCTGGCACCAACAATGGAATGCCTATGTGATATTCCATTTTATGGAATGAATGAAGAACTCACCTTCCTTGTGAAAGGATTCGCCAAAATATGAAAGGAACTGTCTCCTTTGCAACCACAAGAACATTTTCTTTCTGAGGAGAGAACAAATCATGGGGTGATGTTATGAGTGTGAAAGCCTTTGGGATCCTGAGAACTCTTCCCCAAAAGGGGAGGAGAATTGGGCAGACTATTTATAAGTTACAAGGCTACTTCATGTTGTTTTTGCATTTCTGTGGGGTGGAATAAAGGCTGTCCTACACCATCATACACCTTGTTATCTTGCGTGCTTGTACAGGTGCTGGACCTTCTCTTTTATACCCATATCCGTGGAAACTTAGATATGAGCTATAGTCAAGCTGTATTTTGAGGTTTCCCAGACGCAAAGCGGAGCAGGAGCAAAATAAGCAAGAAACTGATTTGAGGCGAGAGAAGCTGTCCTCAAGACTGAACCTGGTCTTTGCAAAATCAGAGTCTGGGGCCCCAGCCCACGGATTCCATTGAGCAGAACTGTTGTGGTTAAGGATGCAATCTAATAGGAAATGCTACCACCGTCACCACTTATTGCTGGTGTTCGGTCAATTTGTCCTGTCCAACTCTTTGTGACCCTATTTGGAGTTTTATTGGCAAAGATACTGGAGTGGTTTTCATTTCCTTCTCCAGCTCATTTTGCAGATGGGGAGACTGAAGCCGAGCTAAGTGACTTGCCCAGGGTCACACAGCAACGAAGTGTTTGAGGCTGGATTTGAATTCAGGTCCTCCTGACTCCAGGGCTGGCACTCTCTTCACTCCACCACTCACCATTTATAAAAACAACAACAACTGTATTTCATTTAGTTCTCACAATACCCCAATGTGGTATGTACTATAGATATTATTGTCTGAGAGATAATCATAATAAATACCACTTATGCAGTACTTTAACACCTGCAAAGCATTACATCTGTGTATTATATTTATAAAATATATACCTGTGTAATATATGCATATAGAAACATGAAGTCTCATTTGTTCCCACAACAGGACTGTGAGGGAGATATTGTTATGGTTACTCCCAGTGTACAGATGAGAAAAGGGAAGCTTATAAAGGTAAAGTGACCTGACTAAGGTCACAGGTATCTCACAATTGTCTGGGACAGAATTTGAACTTGGGTCTTCCCGTTTCCAAGTTTAGTTCTTCTGTGCTGAGTTGCTGACATATGGTCCAGACAAGTCAGGAGCCGAAGCCTGCCCAGTGTGGGAGCAGGTTCCCAAGCCTGCATTCTGCTGGACTGTCCTTCAGAGGACCTAGCCTGGCCCCCACCATAATAAGGCATTAGTGGAGAATCAACCCGAGAGTATGGCTCTTGAGCCCTGCAATATGTTTCATACAAGGGGTATATGGAGAACAAGGGGTCAGCATCCTAACCAAGCACACAGTTGGTAGCCATGGCAGAAATAAAGAAAATGTTATCAGAGACCAAGTGCAATAAGTCTCTGATCCTAAGGAACCCAGCAGACTCAAGGCCAGCAAAAGTCTGAAGTCAGTGCCTTGAGCACAGAACTCAGTGTTGGTGACAGGGTAAGAAAGTCAATGGTCCTGGGGGTGAGAGCAGGGTCCTCTGAACTGGTCCACAGGGTCGGGACCCCCAGGATGCTGGTAGAGATGAGCGAGTCTTCAGAGCCAGCACCAGGCCACAGAAGCCTCATCTCAGGCTTGATGGGGCCACAGAGACCCTCTGAGCTGGGGGGAATAAGCTCTTTTTGTGCCCTGGACCCCTGTGGCCATCTAGTGAAGCTGATGCCCCCCATCTCAAAATATGTTTAAGTGTATAAAATAAAATTCATAGGGTTACAAAGGAAGCCAAATGTTAATGAAAATTATGTATTTTTTTCATCCAAGTTCATGGCTTTGCTGAAACTTGTCCTGAATGCCTTCAGGGTCCATGGACCCCAGGTTAAGACTCTGTTCTGGCTCAGCCTTCTCATTTATGGATCAGCAAACTTATGCCCATGAAAGGACAATTACTGTCTCAAGGTCATCCAGGTAATTAAGCACAGAAGCTGAATCCTGAACCTGAATTCAAATCCCCATCTTGGACACTTAATACCTGTGGAGCCCTAAGCAACCACTTAACCTCTGTTTTCCTCAGTTTCTTCATCTGTAAAATGGGGATCATAATGGCACCTACCTCCCGGGTTGTTGTTAGAGTCCAGTGCCCAGTGCCTGGTATGTAGTAGATGCCATATGAATGTTAGCTATTATAGTTATCAATATTAAGTGGCAAAGTGCTCCTTTGAGCCCAAACCTTCTTCATCCAAAGGCCCCACCAGATTGCCTCTCCTTCCCTGTCCCCCTCAGAGGCTCCGGGCACCCGCAGTGCTGGAGAGGGGCTGAGCTGTCTCTAACCTTCGCCAGCTTTAATTAGGATGGCCTCCTGCCAAATGAGATTCACCCCCTGCCTCGGCTTTCTACTTAGCATTCCTTGTTGGAAGCCTCGGCCTCCCCGTTACAAGTTGTAGGAAGAAAGCTTGCCAGGCTTTTACAAAGAACCCCGCAGACTGCCGATCGTGCTGGGATGCATTATCTCTCTCCCCTCTCTCCTGCATTATTTTTAACCTCGGTGCTTAAGTTGGGCTATCCCTCATGAGCAAGCTGAATGTGCTCTGCTGCTGGGAAAATAGAGTTGTTAAGGCAGAGACAAGAAGCTTCTCTGTTCCCTTTCAAAAAGGGGCAAGGGTCTCATATTTACCTTAGCAGGTGCAATCCAGGCCAACTTTGAACGTGACACGGATGGATGCTCCAGTCTGGGGAAAAAAGACAGGCTCTGGAGTCAGAAGAACTGCAGTTCAAATCCTCATCTGATGGTTATTACTGATGTGACCTTGGGTAATTCACCTCCCTCCCCTGGGCCTTGATTCCTCATCTGCAGACTGAAGGGGTTGCACACTCCCAAAGGGATCAAAGAAAGGAGAAAAGGATTGATGTACACGTCAATATTTATAGCGGTGGCAAAGAATTGGAAACTGAGGAATGGCTGAACAAAATATGGTGCTTGAATGTAATGGAATATTACTGAGCCAAAAAAAAATGAGCAAAGGGTGGTTTGGAGAAACCTAGGAGGGCTTATATGAACTGATGCAGAGTGAATCATGCAGAACCAGGGACATATTTGATACAATGGCAACAATGTAAAGACAAGTAACTTTTAAAGACCTGAGAACCAGTGCTGTGCAAAGCAAAGTCATGATTCTAGATTCCCCGTTGGATCAAGCCTGCTATCTGCCTCCTGAGAGAGAGGAGGCGGGACGAGATGTAGTTCTTGGACATGGCCAGTGTGGGAATGTATTTTTCTTGGATATGTATATTTGTTTTATTGGGGTTTTTTTCCCTGTTGAGAGGGATATGGGATGGAGAAAAAAAAATGATTATTAATTTGAAATGAAACAAAATGAAAGTTATCTGCAAAAAATAAAAAGATAGCATTAGGCTAAATAATTCCTGAGAGTCCCATGAGCTCTAGAACTGCGATCTTATGAGTCTTTATGAGGAAATAAGTTATTTTTAAAAATAATTAAATATGTGGGTTTATTTTTTTTTAGAAATAGCATAATCACTTCCCAAAACTCCATTCCCCAAAGGACTTTCCATTGATAACAAAGGAATTTAGTTAAGTAAAATAAAGTCATAATGTCAACAAACATTTATTAAGCTAAGCTCTGAGGAGAAAGGAGAAAGAAAGCCCCTGGCCTCAAGGAGCTCCCATTCTAATGGAGGAAGCAGAAGTGCTCTCAATGGGTAAACAACTCCACAGGACCAAGATCAAGACAGGGCAAACTGGAAATCTCTCTGAGGGCAGGAGCTAGGCTAAGGGGAAGAAGGAGAGTTTCTTGTAGAAGCTGGACTTTCAGCTGGTACTAGAAGGAGGGCAGCCGGTCAAGATGAATGAGGAGGAAGGGCATTCCAGGTCTGGGGCCAACCAGAGCCAGGAGGCCTTGTCTCCAGTTCACAGAGTATGTGGAGTAAAGAATACTGGAAGATTCTGGACAGAGAGGGTATGAAGGGCTTTGAAAACCAAACACAGGATTTTATATCTGATCCTGAAGGAAGGAGGAGCTGATGGAGTTTGTTGACCAGAGAGTTAACCTGACCTGACCATGGTCTAGGCTTGAGGAGGATGGATTTGACAAGTGCATAAGAGAGTGGATGGAAGGGAGGGGGGACCAGGCAGATCCACCAGCTGGTTATTACAAGATTGTTTGCTAGTGTCTGGGGTAAAGAGGGCCTGCAGCAAGATGGTGGCAGGGTCCGAGGAAAGGAGGTCTACAGGAAAGCTATTACAAAGGCAGAATTGAGAGGACTTGGCGACTCTTTGGATATGAGGGGTGAGAGATTGTGAGGAGTCTTCACCTCAGTTTCCTCAGCTGTCAAACACTGGGGTTGGACCCTGCCAGCCTGGAGTCTCTGATACTCAGGTGTCTTTGGAGAGAGGAAGGTGACACTCTTCTGCAGTGGCCTCAAAGTCTGACTTGGTCACTGCATGGCTCCGAGTTCCAGTCTCATCGCCTTTGCTGGGTCACTGCAATTCTTGTTTGATTGGTTCTGATTTTGCTTGCTTCCTTCTCTGGGTCAGTTCCTGCCAGGGTCAGGAGCAGACAGGGAAGGCCTCTACCTGACTTCCTGGTGAGTATATCCACTGTCAGCCATCCCGAACAGATGACAATTTCTCCCTTTGCATAGTCCTCCTCAGGCAGAAGAGCCGATATTTCTAAAATGTCTGAAGTAGGGGTGGCTAGATGGTGCAGTGAACAGAGCACCAGCTTTGGAGTCAGGAAGTCCTGAGTTCAAATCCAGCCTCAGACACTTAACACTTACTATCCTTGTGACTTTGGGCAAGTCACTTAACCCCAATTGCCTTTCCTTCCCCCCTCCAAAAAGCACATACACACACACACACATATATTTAGTTTATAATTTTAGTAAATGAGTATTCCCATCTTTTGTTTCTGTTTTTGAACATGACCCAAATACTCCCAGTATCTCTTGCCCCTTCCTCTTCCTCCTCTAGCTAGGAGACAGAAAGCTGGGCCTGCAGCCAAGAAGACCTGAGTTCAAATCTGGCCTCTGTAGCTTGCTAGTTGTGTGACCCTGGGCAAGTCACTTCACCTTTATCTGACTTAATTTCTTCAGCCATGAAATGGGGGTGGGAGTGTGAGATAATGGTGCTGACTGCAGGATCATTGTGAGACTCAGTAAGGAATTTGTAAAGCACTCAACACAGTGCCTGGAACAGTAGGTGCTTAATAAATGTTCCTGTCCTTCCTTCTTCCTAGAGACCATACCATATTAAAAAAAAAGTATTAAAAAGTACAAAAAGACAGGGGAAAAAGGAAAGCAGCAGCTTAACTGGTTATTACATCAGGGAAGTGGGAAATACATTCAAGGCGCACACCTGGGCCTCCACCTGGGAAGAGCCGGGAGGGCCGGAGCTCTGTTTATTCTGTAGGACCATGCAGCATTCACTGCGGATTATTTGGGGGGCTGCTCCCTGGTGCAGCCTTGGGGGATACTTTTGTTTCCCCACTTCATTTGTTGCTCCATGTTACCAATGAAAAAGTTGAGGCTCAGAGCTTTGTCCCAGGCACAGTCAGGCTTTGCATCCATGTCCCTCCCACTGGGAATTCAGGGCTCCTTTCTCCCCCACCTCTTAAACCCACCCTTCACCTTCTTGGAAACCAACTCGGGGTGAAGCCATTCCTGCTTGCAACACTGGATTGTGAGGCCTAGGTAAAACTGGACAGCAGGCACAGACTGCCCAAAGAGGGACCGAGCATGGGCACTGGAACTGGACAGCCTGGGGCCTGGACCTATCCAGTCTTAGCTGTGAAACGCTGGGGAGACACAGACAGATGGATGGATAGACACACAGATAGACAGACAGACAGCAGATAGATAGATAGACAGATGGATGGATAGACAGACAGATAGACAGACAGCAGATAGATAGATAGACAAACAGATTAGATAGATGGAAGGATGGATGGATGGATGGATGGATGGATGGATGGATGGATGGATGGACAGATAGACAGATAGATAGATGGATTGATGGATGGATAAATAGATAGACAGACAGACAGATAGAGAGATGGATGGATGGACAGAGAGATAGATAGACAGACAGATAGATAGACAGACAGACAGCTAGATAGGCAGACATAGTGAAAGAGATGATAGATCTAGATTGATGTTAGATGATTGATAGGCGTTGATGGATGGATGGATAGCTAGCTGGACAGAGGAAGAGAGAGAAGGGGAAGGAAGAAAGAGAGAGGGAGGGGAAGAGGAAAAACGAGAAGGAGGGAGAGATAGAGAAAAAGAGAGAGGGGACTCCTTAAGGGCCATAATAAACCTTTCACCACCTGGGTTCCACCTGCCTTCTCAGGCTTGTTCCATATTCCTGCCCTTCAGGGACTCTTGATTTGTTCCCAAGGGGATTCCTCACTTGGAATTCATCTTTCTTTCCACCCCCACCGATAAACACACGGGACATTTTCCGTCCATCTTTTGCCCAGAGGCCCCAGACTATCTCTGGCACCCACAATGCCCTCCCTCCTCACCTTGGTCTTTCAGAATCCTCAGCTTCCTTAATAGCTTGGGGTTATTGCTGCCTCCTCTATGAGGCCTTCCGTGATCCCTCCCCTGCCCAAGTTGCCAATACTTCCCCTTGAAATTGCCTTATACAAGGTCTTTCAGAGCTTTAATAGGTTCAGACATCACCAAGCCTTTTGGAACATCCTGTGTTTACTTTATGCTAATGAACATACCTGTCATCTTTTCTCTACACTTTCCCAATGGAGTGTAAGTTCTCTGAGGGAAGGGGTTGTTTCATTGTGGGTCGTGTTCCTAAAGTATAGCCGAGGACCTAGAATGTCATAAGGATAGGGATTGTCCCTGGGACAATACAGGGAACTCCCAGGGGAGGCTCCCTCTCCCAGTTTGGTCCAGACCTCTCTGTCTCATTGCCCTAGAGCAGGGGTTCTTGGAGCTTTGGCGCATTATGGATCCCTCTGGTGATCTGGGGAAGCCTGAGGGCTCTTTCTCAGAATAATGTTTTCATTTGTACTCCTATGTACTTATTTATGTGTTCTATTTCTTTATTAGTGCATAAAACATGTAGGATTACCAAGGAAATTAATCATGAAGTACAGTTTGCAAAATATTTTAGAAACAAGTTGATGGACTGTAGGTTAAGAGCCCCTATTTAGAGTCACTTTCTGTGCCTTGCTTCGGGGTCCCAGCCAGCCTGTGTCAAAGGAGAGAAATGAGCCGGGGTCCTTCTGTTCTGGTGCTGGCTGGCTATTCATTCTGCCACAATTCCTCTACTGCCTATTGAGAGACTGATGGATTCTGCCAGAGAACACAATCCTGGCCCGGTGAGAATCCTACCAAGAAAAATTCAAGCAGGAGAAGGCACTGACTCTGGAGGAATCAGGGAAGGCATCCTAGAGGAGGTGATGAGGAGGCAGAACTGAGGCCAGAGATGATGCTGGCTGGAGATCAAAAATGCCAAGAGATCAATGGCTTAACTAGATTTACAGAAATGGAAGACTCACAGTGCTGTGGGAAGGCTGAAGAAGGCTTTGAATGGCAGGCAAAGAAATGTCCATCTCATCCTATAGGCTTTGAACATCATACAGTAATAATGGCAATTCATGGTTTCATGCCGCTGTAACACTGACAGTGTTCCCCTTACAAACAGTCTTGTGAGGGGTGTCAAGCTGGTGCAACTGTTGAGCAAAATAGGATGGCTGCTCCATCTCCTGTCAAGAAATGGCAGCCTCTAGGAGCTGAATCTAGTTCTTCCCAGGTCTTACTCCATACACTGGGGAATAATACACTTATTAGCTGAGGAAAAGACAAGAGTTCGTATTCTAGTGTTCATGGACCCCCAGAAGTCTGTGGGCAGATGTCTATGAAATTGGGGGAAAATACATATGTGTGTGTGTGTCTATACATATAGTCCCTATTCTCTCTCTGTATATGGGATTTTTCCCATTCAGCTTCACAGATATCCTGATTTATTTGTCTGTCTATCTATCTAATCTATGTTTTCACTAACCTCCAAGCAAAATTTAGCCTTTCCTGAAAATATCATTCTGAGAAAGGGTGCTTAGGCTCACTAGACTGTCAAAGGGTCCCTGACCTCTAAAAATAGTTAAGGCCCCTTGGGCGAAGCAGTCTGTATTGTGTCCCAGGGCTTTCGATTAGACTTTCCCTTTTAAGCTAAAAGAATCAAATATTAAATTCCTAGGAGGAAAACCACATCACCTGCAACATGTTCTCAGCATAAGAGTGAAACCAAGACCTGAGCATCCCCTGTCCCTGCCAAGAACAAGGAGAATGTTCACACAGAAAAGCGCCGGTAAACCCTGGCTGTCTTACAATAGGGACTTTCATGGGCTGTGTTCACCCCGGATGAAACACGGGGGTCTGCGGATTTGTGCGGCTGGAGGCCCTTTCCTTCTGCTGTTAATTAGTCACCGTTGCAGGAAAATTGTTCTCATCTCACTGGGTAGTAACACCGTGGCATTACACCCCAGCCGACCAAGCATTAGGCGCACTGCGGAGGAGGAACAGGAGGAGGGGGAGGAAGGGGTGGACAGGGGGAGGAGGGGAAGGAGGAGGAGGAGGGGGTGGAATAGGGGTGGGAGGCGGCTTTGATTATTAACAAATGCAATTCCTCACCGTGCCAGGAACTGGGGATTTGTGGTTGGGTAATGAGATTCCCCGTCCTGCTAGCTCTATAAAGCACCCCATGGAGTTAGGCATCCCTGATGGGCTAGCTTCCTTCCAGTCACTTCAGCGTCAAATCAGGCGGCTGGAGGATGAGCGGGGAGCCCATATTGGTTCAGACGTCCCAGTCTGAGCTGTATGCCCCCGGTTACATGATGCAGGTGGGAGGAGAGAGGATGGACGTCTCTCCTGTCTGCAGCCTCAATATTTCTTCAATCCATCTCTAACATGACTAGCTGCCCTAATAATTTTCTTAATGCACATCCAGGACTGGATCAATGTTCTTCTCAAAAACGGACTCTCCCACTAATTGCTGACTAAAATATATAGTACTGACTCTGGCATTCAAAGCCCTCTGTACCATCCATCTGACCTTAGATAGCCTCTTCTTCACCTCTTCACACAGTCTGTGTTTTAGACGCATCTAGGTAATCAATACATCGGGGCAGCTAAGTGGAGCAGTGAATAGAGTGTGTCAGGCCTAGAGTCAGGAAGACTCATATTCCTGGGTTCAAACCTGGTCTCAGACACTTACTAGTGGACGAGCCACATAAGCCCACTTGTCTCAGTTTCCACATCTAAACATGAGTTGGAGAAGGAAATAACAGACTTTGCCAAGAAAGCCCCCAATAGGATCATGTGTTGGATATGACTCAGCAACAAACAATAACAGGCATGCAGTGAATAGATGGAATCAGGAAGCTCTGAGTTCAAATCCAGCCTCAGACGCTGCCTAATTGTGTGACC
Organism: Pseudocheirus occidentalis; assembly: GCA_028646575.1. Classification (NCBI taxonomy): domain Eukaryota; kingdom Metazoa; phylum Chordata; class Mammalia; order Diprotodontia; family Pseudocheiridae; genus Pseudocheirus; species Pseudocheirus occidentalis. The sequence goes on along the minus strand of CM053593.1, from coordinate 7,790,024 downwards.
CTCCGCTAGGCGCTTAACCTTTGTCTGCCTCTTTTCTCAGTTGTAAAATGGGGGTAATAAGCTTCCTAGGGTTGTTTGTTGAATAAATGAGACATTTATAAAGCCCTTAGTACAGTGTGACACATGGTAGGTGCCGGGTAAATGTTTATTCCCCTCCCTCTCCCCTTCTAACACCATCTACATCCAGAGATACACATACATACATATCTATGTCTATTAGGAGCCATATCTGGGGTGGAGGGGAGACAAGGGAAGGGAAGAAAGAAAGGGGGAAATGTGACATGAGAACCTTATCATATATTTAAAAGGAATAGTAAACAAAAAAAATTTTTTTTAAATCTCTGAGGGGCGGCTGGGTGATGCAGTGAATAGAGCACTGGCCCTGGAGTCAGGAGGACCCAAGTTCAAATTTGGCCTCAGACACTTAACACAAAAACTAGCCTGTGACCTTGGGCAAGTCACTTAACCCAATTGCCCTCCAAAAAAAAAAAGGAATAGCAAGTTGTACATAATAGATTTGTAGTTTCATGTACCATCATCTTTTTCCTTATCTTCTACATTATGGAGATGCTTGTTTCATTTCTTAAGTTCAGAATGAAATAAATAAAATTTAAAAAATAAAATGAACTAGTCTCCAATTTCATCTTCTCTTATCCCCATGCTTTTTATTAGTATAACCCCTGTGACTAGAGGATAGTCTACCCCTAACTCAGCCTTCACTTGTCCAAGGCCCTCCTTTCCCTCAAGGTCCACATCAGGTGCCCCCTCCTCTATGAAGACTTCCCTGACTCCCATTACCTCCCCTGCTCAGAGGAAAGTCGTGTCACCCTTAGAAATGTCATCTTACTCTGCGGACATTTAAGACACGCATTAGCTCCTTGCTGATTTTTTGTTAAGTCAGATTCTTCTGGTGGTCCTGATCTCAGCCAGGATGCCCGCCAATGGTTTAGGGCTTAATACAGCTAAGCACAGTGTTTTCCTGAAAGGGATATAGTATCCTCTGTCAAAGGAGAATCCCTCTTCTACTTTGATGTTGGCTTTCCCATGTGTGCGTGTATGTATGCATGTGTATACATATATGTACATATATGTCCATGTGTATATGTATATACATCTAGCCACACATGCACATATATGTATATACACATATATGCACACATACATGTACATATCTATGTATATGTGTATATGTGTGTGTATGTATACATATATCTTTTTGTTTTATGTCCTAAATGAATAAATGCATGAATTACAATCATTTCTTGAACATGTATTATGTGCTAAGCACCAGAGATACACACGTGAAAAGTGAGATGTCCCACATTCTCCAGTAGTTTTCATTCTAACAGAGGATGTCAGACTTTGAACACATATGGGGAGTGTTGAGAACAGGTGGTTTGTATCAGGACAGTCAGAGAGATGGGGAACAGAGACATAGTGGGATTGACTGACACCTTCTTCCTAGGAGCAATAGGGTGTCGATTTAATTACAGTTTAAGAGTCACATGCAACAATATGGCAAGAAGATGTCTGTGAGCCATGGTCAGGTGGGTGGGGCCAGTCTAGATGTGGGGCACTCTTGACAGTCAGGACATCCCAGCTCCCAGCTCCCTGTGGGAAGGGGCAGCGACATCAGCCATTAAGTGGTTCTGTGTGAATGATTAGTGAGTTGTCAACCAAGGTCATCCCTTGTGTATCTTTCAAAGAATCTTTTATAATTTTGATATGTGTGTGGGAGAAAGATTGTTGAGATTCTTTCAAAGTGGTCTTTTGCTCTACCAAATCAAATGCATTTTTATGGTTAAAAATCAATAACTGCAAATTGTAGCATAGCAAATATGTGGTCTGCTATAGAATATCACTTATGCAAATCAAAAACCCACATTCAAGATTCCCTAAATGCATTTAGATTATTCACATAATTTTAAAAATGAAAATTATTTTTTCTAATATAATCCCCTGATTGGTTGGGTCCCCAAAACATCTCCCTTTTGGGGCTTTAGGAATATTCCTGAGGGATCAGAAATGAATCTTTAATGTTCAAACCTCTATTGAAATGCTTCCCCAAATATTATCAGTTAAGGATCATTTAGTCAGCCAGTCCGATGTAACTTTCAGAAAGGGGTATTCAGTAAGGTGCTTTATTCAAAACAGCTGGTATAAAACACATCCCTTTCTCCAAATTTCTTCCACACACTCTCCCACAAAAATATGCAATGTTCAGGGCAAAGAAGTCATTTAGTGAGCGTATGTGCTAAAGGGGTAACACACAGGTCCTTATTACTAGAAGTCTTTTTCTCCCATGTATAGGATACTTAACTGATTCCCCAAATCTTTGTTCATCTGTCCTTAGCTTCTGGTGTAGACATTACTGTTAGTTGATTTGTGGTTATGGCTTGGACACTGATGGGAATTTGGGTCCCAAATCCACCAACCCTTTGAAGCTTGAAAAGAAAGGTATGACATTGGCCAAAGTGTGTATGGAGTTAGAGGGGAGAGGAAATAGCTGAGCCAAAGCTAGAGTTAAGGCCAATCCTCTTCCCTACCCCTATCCAAATAATTCCTTATGGGGGAGGGGGGGTAGCTGAACTTCATACTCGCTCCAATCTTATTAAAGAATCCGCTTACAACTAGCTTGAAATTTTATAGATGATCCTTGGACCATCTTGGGTTATAGCCAAGTTTTCTTGTCTATCTAAAGAGGATTCTTGTGCATCATCACTCCAGGACAGTTTATGGGGCTTTTCACACTTAGTCAAAAGCCTATGTATAGTTCACTGATGGATTGAGATACGCATTAACTCTATTCAGATGTCAGAGTTTTGACTGTATCCTTACATACAGAAGAAAAAGTTGATAAGATTGTTACTCTCCTAGTCACCTTTCTGTGCAGTGGGGATAATAATGCCTGACTTGAGTATTTTTCCCTTCCTTTAGATTAATTAAAATGAATTCCTCACTATCCTCAGATTATATGGCTTCCAACACTCATCTCTCTTTGTCCTTGTGTATAGGCACAACCAAGACTGCTGTTCTTCACGATAAAAAGAGTTCATCATAAAAATCTTCGCAGATCTTTTCCATCTTTCACCCGTGTGTTTGTTGTCTATTTGTATCTCTCTCTGAGTTTTCTTTAAAATAGTTTTTACCACTACTTCTGTTTTATGTGACTCATAACATTCCGCCATCTTTTCCCATATCATTCTAGACTGGAGTTGCCCCTCCCTGCCGTGCCCCTAATATATTTTCTAGTCTTATGTGATCTCCTCATTCTGGAAATCGATTTGTACGTGTATGTTGAATTGTACACATAGTCCATTTGTAAATGTACTACATGAAGCTATTACAATGAACATCAACATTTTCCTGTCCGAATCCTATGTTTTGTACCAATAACTCATTTAGATAGATAAGATTAAAGTTATTAAATTACATATCATATTATAGTCTTCGTTTTAATTTTTTTCTCCTGGCTTTGTAGTAATTTTGGTCTTTGCTTTAACAAGTCAGTGGTCTGATTGTACACAGAGAGTTAAAAAGGAGTTATTTCTATATTAGTAATAGTTATTTTCTGCTTAGTAAAATAGAATCAGTTTTTTAAAAACATATGATCAATTTAATTTTTGTGGTGATACAAATCAGTGTTTATCGTCTCTAGTACCTCTTGACTTTTTTCTCGATAAACATAATGGATATTCATGATATATAGGAGCAAGGTTTCTGTGTGTGAATCGATCAATCACTATTTGTTAAGCATCTATGATATGTCAGGCCCTGGGGATACAAAGCATGAGGCAATCTCAACTCTTAAAGAGCTAATAGTTTAATTAGATGACTAGTCCACAAAGCTTTGGATTTTGTTGTGCTTGATCATTGCCTAGTCTTACCTTTTATTGAAGCTGCCAAATATCAAAGTGCATATTGATTTCATTTGGAGAATGTTATTGAGTTCCTTATAGAATTTCTTCATTCTCAGCAACAGATGTTCATACATAAGCTACAATTATTTTCATGGTAGTCTTTTGGCAACTATTTATTCTGATGGCTGAAGTGTAAAATGACCAGATGAAATTATATTTCTCATTGCCTTTGGATGCTTATAAAACCAACGCTACCCACATTATTTGTCCCTATCTATAAGCCATCCTTCTTAGAATTTTATCTGTCTTCTGAACTTTTCTAGTCTTTCTCTTGGTTCTTCTCTGTCTGGCTGCTCCTTCTCACTGGCCTTTGCTGGATTGCCATCTGTGTCTCACCTTCTCTATCATGGACCCTCTTTTCTTCTCTCTCTCCACCCACTCAGTGATCTCATCAGCTTGATTAGTTCTCTCACAAAAGACTCTGAAATTTGAAGATCCCACTCCCATGTCTTTCCTGAGCTCTGACTCCACATCACCTCCTGGGCACCCCCTCCTGGGTGTTCCATAGACATACTGAGCTTAATTTTTCCCAAACAGGACTATCTTTATTCCTAACTTCAATGTTTCTGTTAAAGGCACCATTCTCTTTCAAGTCATCCATGATTCTACAACTAATAAAGGTCAGAAGCAGGATTTAAGCCCACTGGTGTTAAGTTCAAAGTACTTTCCTCCAAATCACAGTGACTTTCAAGAAGAGAAATATTTGGTGAACTACAAAACCCTTACAGATGTCAGCTCTCGTTCAGATTCCATTGTGGGAATTTCACTCATTCCTTGGAAGCAGGTTGGCAGTTTTGCTCTCTGTTTGGTCCCACTTTGCATACTTAGTATGTGCTTACTCTATTTGGTCCTCCCTTCTTCCACCGTTCCTTCTCTCCCTCTCTCCCTCTCTTCCTTCCTTCCTTCCTTCCTTCCTTCCTTCCTTCCTTCCTTCCTTTCTTCCTTCCTTCCTTCCTTCCTTCCTTCCTTCCTTCCTTCCTTCCTTCCTTGCAACTATCACATGATGCTGCTTGCTACCAACATAGTTCTATCCCACAGGAAGGATTAGACTATGGGGAAATCCCATACTCACCCTGGCACTTATGACTCCTTTCCACTGAGAAAAAGGGCAAAGGAAGTAGCAAGCTCTTTTTAATTCTTCCACAGAATGAATGGACTTCCCATACTATAGCTTTATTTCTGTCAGAGTAGATGCTTTATCCGGTTGGTGGTTGATGTGCATTTATACAATCAGTTTAGCTCTGAGCCCCCACTTACTGGCCTTGCCTAATTTTTCCCGAACTTCCAATTTGGGGAGTGGAATACCCAGGCAGGGTAAAATATGCTATCTCTGACCTTAATTTCTTCAATTCCAATTTCTGGATTCCAAGAAATCATTACATCACTTCTGAATCCTGGTTCATGACCCTTCCTCCTGGGCCATCCTTACTTGCTGCTTCTGTTCGTGCTTCTCTCTTACTTCTGACTGTTAATCTGCACAGAGTGGGTAGGGCCAAAGAGTAAGAGAGCCACAGGACCTGGCATATAGCAGGTGTTTAATAAATGTTTGTTGATTGACTACTCTATACATTCATTCAATAAACACTTATTAGGCACCCATATGTGTAAGGTGCTAGGGGTACAAAGACAAAAATGTAACATTCTCTACCCTCGAGGCATTTTTTTCTACAAAGTGTTCTATCATTGGCCAGACGCTGTGCTGGAGATTGTATCATCCCTGTCCCTTCACAATCAATGTTCTTGAAAGGGCTCGATCTGCCCTTGGTTTTCTGCTGTAGTGGAAGGGCTATTGGGCCCCAGAGGGGAGCCATGCTTTCTCCCCTCTTAGCCCAGGAGTCTCTCCCAGCTCGCAAGTCTAAGAAGCTGCATGTCTTTCAGGAACAACCCCACACTGGCCTCCCCCGCAATTAGTCCAGATCGTGAGACTCTGGGGCCCGAGCTCATTTTCTCCTGCCAACAACTCGGTTTCTAGGCAAGGTCTTTTCCTGAGCTCCGTCTGCAGCTGCTGGGTAGCAACCACAGGAATCTCGAAAGCATCTTGTTGCAAAGGATCGACCTTATTATTTTCCAAACACAAGCTGCTCCTCCGGCCGGAGCTGGGGAGCGGGGGCAGGGCTCGGTTGTTTGCTAGGCCGAGAGGGTACGCGACTTGCCGCGCATTGATCTCTGCGGTTCTTTGTCTCCTGCACAGAAACAGCCTCCCTCCCCAACCTGGTCTGCCTGAAATGACCCCAGCGCCGAGTGTTTGGCCTGTCTGGCCCGGGGCTCCAGGGGCACATCCATTGTACATTCAAGCCATCCCCAAGCTCTTCCCCCACCCTGGCCTCCTCACTGCTCCTTTCCCAAGAAGCTTCATTTTCTGGCCCCATGTCTGCCCCGGTGCTCCCCAAGGCCTGGGATGCCTGCCCCTTGGGGCTCAGAATCTCGTCTCATACATCTCATTTCATTCAGAGCTAAAGCCAAGCGCTACCCTCTACAGGAAGCCTTGCTCACCCCTTGCCCAACACAATCCCCTTGTGTGTTTACATGTTCATATGCAAGCATGTTCATGTACACATGTGTATATACAAGCATGTTTAGGAACACATACATGTACACACTGGCTCCCTCTATAGAATGTAAGCAGGGGGGACTGTTTCATTCTGAGTCTTTGTACCCTGTTCTAATCTTTACTCTGAAGGTGCTTAATAAATGCCCCCTAATTGATGGCTTGATCCTAAGGACCAGGGAGAGAGGATGCTGGGTTTCTGAGTCTGAATCTCAGACTCCAGGCAGGGCTCCATCTCAGAGGCATCAATATAGGGGCCTCTGTGATTCCAGGATCATCTCCTCCTGGATTTCTCCAGGCCTTGGCTTCCTGACTGGCTTCTTAGGAAGGAAGAGCTGTAATAGAATTCATTGGTAGAACCTTGTAACAAGTGAAATAGAACCAAGTCTGACAGCAGAAGGACTGGGCTCAAATGGCCGCTCTGTCATCTTGTACCTTGGGGGCAGGGCAGCCAGGTGAGACTTGCCAGGAAGTGGAGGGAGGTGGTGGTGGTTCAATTGTTCTTCGTTCCTGTCCAACTCTTTGTGACCCCACTGGGGGTTTTCTTGGCAAAGATACCGCAGTGGTCTGCCATTTTCTCCTCCAGATCATTTTACAGATGAGAAACTGAGGTAGAAAGGGTGAAGGGACTTGTCCAGGGTCACACAGCTAGGAGGTGTCTGAAGCCAGATTTGAACTCAGGAAGTTAAGTCTTCCTGACTCCAGGCCCAGCGCTCACATCCAATCTCAGGCATTTACAAGCTGTCTGACCCTGGACAAGTCACTTTACCCAGTTTGCCTCAGTCTCCTTATCTGTGAAGTAAGTGGGGTGTGTGTATTTATGACCTTTAAGGCCTCTTCTGGTTTCAAATCATCTATGAACCCTCACTGCAAAATTCATGCATCTCCAGCTAGAGGGACCTCTGTCCTTGAACATAGTGGACTGCTACATTGGGCATTAGCCAGAGTCACTCCCAGGACCCTGACAAGGAAGTAGCAGCAGTGCCTCAGGGACCCAACCTGCTAGTCCAAGTACGAGTTGATGAGAATAAGCCCAGAGTTTGTGCTAAATAAGAAATATTAAAAGAACCATGGGGCAACCTCCAGAGTGTGGATTCTCTATATAGGATTTATGCGAAGTCATGAGTAAAAATCCCACAGGGTAAGAGAACAAAGACTAGCTGGGATCTGCAGGGGTGGGGTGGGGGAGGACCCACATTGTGACATCATGAATCCATTGAAGTATTGAATTACAAATGAGTGTATAAATAAATGTCTCTGGGGGTGGGTGTATAGAGACCTTTGCAACTCATGGTTACTCATTCAAGGTTACTCATTCTCTGCTTTGGTCTTTTTCTTTTAATAAAAATTTTCTCTGTAATTTGTGAATTCTGGGCTTCTAAGGGGGGAGTTGGTCTTGGTGTACCGGAAGGAGGGGTGCCATGTATATACATCTTCCCAAATTCTCTGGGTGGGAACTCTGCAGTGAGAGTGAGGGAAGCCCCCCCCCAAAAGTAGGCTCTTTTTTTTCTTGCTGTGAAAAATTTTGAAACAAAGGCTATTCCCTTATTTAAGGTGACTGGACTGGGGGAGTTCTGTGCCTCAGTTTCTCATTTGTAAGATGAGATTAATAGCAGCTACTTCGCAGGGTTTTTAGAGAGCCATCTGAGATCATATAATGTATGAGACACGTTACAAACCTTATAACGTTACACAGACACTATCCATTGGTTAGTCTTATTGTTCACTCATTTCTACTCTTCATAACCCCATATGGGGTTTTCTTGGCAAAGATACTGGAGGGATTTGCCATTTCCTTCTCCTGCTCATTTTTACAGATGAGGAAACTGAGGCAAACAGGGTGAAGTGACTTGGCCAGGGTCACACAGCTAGGAAGTGTCTGAGGTCAGATCTGAACAGCCTTTGGGACAGTATATATTCTCCACCTTCACTGGCTCTGTGGTCCAGCCTAACTACTGTTCCCAAGACACAGCACCGGCCTTCCTCTCTCCTGGGATGCATGCATGCTTGGCTTCCTCCAAGGCTTGACCCAAGCAACACCATCTCCGCCTCTCCCCAATCACCTTGCATTCATTATTTCTTCTGTGTAGACATAGTCATATACATACAAGGCATACCTATGGTGATGCACAGTCAGATATTTATTAATCCCTACTATGTGCCAGGCACTGTTCTAAGGTCTGGGAACACAGAGAAAGGCAAAACACAGATCCCGCCCCAAGGAGCTCACGGTCTAATGTGAGAGAGCAGGCCAACCATTGTGTACAAAGGAGCTACGTTATGAATGGGGAGTTAGAGCAGGAGGAGGGCACCAGAAAACAGCCAGGGGGCCCCAGAGTGCAAGCCCTGGACCTAGAGTCACCTTCCTGAATTCAAATCTGGCCTCAGACATTCACTAGCTATGTGACCCTGGGCAAGTCACCTAACCCTCATCTGTAAAATGAGTTGGAGAAGGAAATGGCAAACTGTTCCAGTATCTTTGCCAGGAAGACCCCCCCCTGGGGTCCTGGAGAGTTGGGTACATCTGCAGAACAACTGAACAGCCACACTAGGGAATAAATACATGGTTCCCCCAACAAAATGCACTCTAGGCTGGGACCTGCTTGCCCTTTGTAGCCCCAGCATTTAGCACAAAATCAGCTCCAAGCAAAAGCTTGTTAATTGACAGAGACATTCTAACTCATGGGAAAGTTCTTCCGTAATCCTCAGAATCTGAGAAGTGTCGGGAATCATTGCAAACTAAAGGGGGTCGGGTGAAGATGGAATTCATTTATAAGGAGTAAGTGGAACCAGGAGCTCTCCAAGGTCCTCCCAACAATGAATCCATGAATTCATGATCTTTTCATTAAAACTTCCAAATCAAGGGCTCCAGGGAGCAGTGCATGGGGAAGGGGCTGCCCTGGAGTACAAGCCGAATGTGGCCATCCATCATCTCCCCCTGCTCATGACCAGCCTGCCACAGGATGTTGTGCTGTGAGCCAGTCCCAGCCCCAGGACATGGGAAGGCCAATGGGCCACCACCCAAGGAGACAACCACAGATGACAAGTCTGTGAGTCTGTGAGAGCATGGCTGGAGTGGGATCTGTGGCTCTGAAGGATGTGACTACAAACCCGTCAAACTGTCTGCCCGTGTCTCCAGCATTCAAATGATTTTCCTTAATCCTGTATTTCCTTAATCCTTGCATGTTACTTACTGCCCCCCAGACCCCCTCAATACCTGACTCAGACTTCTGACACCCTGCTCCCCTCATCATCCTGTAGGATGCAGGCACCTGGCCTCCTGGCTGCTCTTTGCCCTTCAGCCTCCACCTCCTGACTCCAAGGATTTTCTCTGGCTGTCTCCCACACCAGAAACATTCTCCCCGAGGCTTCCTGGTTTCCTTTGAATCCAAGCTGACACCTCATCTTCTTCAAGGACCTTTCCCTATTGCCCTAATGCAGGTACCTTCCTTCTATTGGTTTTCTCCAGTTTATGCTGCGGCTCTCTGTTTGTACCTGGTCGTTTGCATGCCCAATGTCTTTCCAATGAAGGGTGAGTTGCTTAAGGGCAGGGGCTGGTTTTTTTTAACCTTTCTTTGTGCCCCCAGGGCTAATACAGTAGGCACTTAATAAATGCTTGTTGACTTGACTTGGACTTAGAGTAGAAGGGAAATCAGAGATGCTCTCGTGCTAATTCCTCTTCCTCCTGCGGCCCTTTGTTGATTATTTCCAGTTCCTTGGACAGGCAGCTTTCTTCTACGTAGTCATAGTGGGGACTCTGAGCTCCTCAAGGGTGGGGACTCTCCTTTGCCCTCTTTGTGCCTCCACTGCATTAGTATAGTACCAGGTATATAGTAGGCCCTCAATAAATGTTTATTGACTGACCCACTGATAATACCCCTCATTTCACACCTGAGGAGACTGAGGCTTGGAAGAAGAAAGTCATTGTCCCAAAGTCACCAGGGTAGAAAGTGCTGGTGTGGGCTGGGGAAGGGGCTTAGAACCCAGCTCTTCTAATTCTACACAGATAAATAGGTTAGAGAGAGCAGCTACAGTCCAGCTCCTTCTTTTTGCAGATGGGGAAACTGAGCCCCAGAGACCCAACCAAAGTAGCAAAGGTTCTAAGGAGCAAGCTAGAATTAGAATCTAGACCCTGTGTCTCCCCTTTCTGCTATGCCAGCAAACTCACTCTACCTGTCTGGGAAGGTTCTCTTGGATAACATCCCTGCCTTCTTCCTTTCACTCACTTCTAAACTCCAAGAAAGACTCCTAAATCTGCACATTAATGAAAGAAAAAAAGACATTGTGAGGGCAGCCATTTTATATCTCTTTTAGGGTGTTCTCACTGGAAAGAATTATACACATCACTGATGATCTCATCTAACTCCATGATTTTACAAATAAGGGAACTGAGGTCTGCAGCTAATTCACCAGACTAAAATCTGGGTCTCCTGACTCCCAGGCTAGAGTATTCGACACAGTTCCCTTTGCAAGACCTTTAATAGAAAGTCATTTCTGGCTTGATCCTGTACATTAGAAATGGTCGCTAAGGTAACCAGGGGAGGGGAAATGTTTAATGTGTAAATCTTTTAATTGTTTTTAGATGAGCAAGGCTACCAGCTTTAGCTTGAAAGTGCTCAGAGACTAGCTGGTAGGGGAGTCTGCTGAGAGGCAGAAATTGCCCTCTGCCTGGCCTTGGCTCCCCCATCTCTATCTCCCCTGTAGCTGGCGCCTCTGGTAGGCAGCCAGTGGACTCTTCTGAGCAGCAGGCCATAGCTCTGAGCCTTCTGTGCGTCCATCAGTCAATTCTTCCTCCATCCCCCTTCATCTCATGAAAAGCATGGAGGAGGAAGCAAGCAGGATGGAAGGTGTGTAGCATTGTTGACTCGTGGTCAGATTTGTGCTTTGGTGGCTGAATAACTGATGCAGGCAGACACCCCAGTGGTTATTGCAACAGTCCAATGTGAGGTGATCAAGGCCTGTCATAGAGTAGGGACAGGGGCAGAGCCTTAAAGAGGGTGTCTATGAGAGAAACTGCAAAGATAAAAATTTGCCTGGTGGATATGGAGAGTGGAGATGATGAGGGTGGGGAGTTAAGGGTAAGACTTATGCTGTGAGCCTGAGGATCTGGGAGGCTGTGGGGGGGGGAGTTTGAAGGGGGGAGGGTTTAATAAGAAAGAGAACAAGTTCAACTTGTAACATCTTGACTTTAAGAAGTCTACTGGACATCCAGTATGAAGTGTCTGAAAGCCAGTTGTAAATGTAAGACTCAAGGTCATCAGAGAAGTTACAGTAGGATGGGTAGATCTTTTGTCAGCATAAAGATGGTCATTAAATCCATGGGAGCTGATGAAATCACCAGGTGAAGTAGCATAGAGGGAGGAGAAGGGAGGCACCAGTACAAGCCCTAGGGGACACCTATGATTAGTGGGCATGACCGGGATAAGGAGACTGAGACTGAGAAAGTGATCCCATAGGTAGGAGGAGGGCCAGGAGAGAGGACTATCCCCAAAACCTAGAGAAAAAAAATCATCAAGGAGAAGATGATGATCAACCATGTCAAAGGTTGCAGAAAGATCAAGAAAAACAAGATTTGAGAGAAAGCCATTGAATATGGTATTTAGGAGATCACTGGCCATTTTGGGGAGATAAAAGGCAGATGATGTCACATATGAGACATGTCATGATTGTTATGATCCAGTCATACCTGTGGGTCCATGTATAAGAAAGTAAACCACTTTGGAGTCCAGCGGTCCAGCAGTGGTTCAAGGGTGTAGGAGCTCCGACCAAGCCCCTGAGAAGAAATCATTTGGAGGGAGGAAAGAGTTTCTGTTTTGCTGCTTCCTGTCCCATTGGATGACCATGGAAGTTCCCAGATCCTGAAATATCACCAACCATCTCACAAGTGACCAGAACCAGTAGCAGTCACATAAGTTAGGAGGTGAATGAGTAGCCATTTTGAAAAAGATGCCCCCAAATGGTGACCTTGTGAATCAAGTTGAGAAATGCATATTTTAAAAACTCTGAGGTACCCCATCATACCCAGCAGATTGACGAAGTTGATATAAAAGGAGAATGACAAATGATGGAGGGACTGTAGGAAAACTGGTATGTTAATTTACTGTTAGTCATGAACTGGTCCAGTCTTTCTGGAAAGCAGCTTGGAAGATGCCAATAAACTATTAAATTGTGAATACCACCTTGTGAATCCAGAAATACTGTTCCTAGGTCTGTACCCCAGAGAGATTAAAGAAAGAAGAAAAGAACCATTATGTACAACAATATTTGTAGCAACTCTTTTTATGGTGACAAAGAATTGGAAATTGAGGGTCAGTCATGCTCCTTAATTGGGGAATGACTGAACAAGTTATAATATAAGTATAAATATGATGAAATGCTTATTGTGCTGTAAGAAATTAAGGGGATGGTTTCAGAAAAAAAACTGAGAAAATTTATATGAACTGATGCAGAGCAAAGTGAGCAGAACCAGGAGAACAATTTACATAGTGACAACAATGTTGTAAAGACAAACAACTTTTGAAAGACTTAAGAACTCTGATAAACACAATGACTAACCACAGTTCCCAAGGACTCATAATAAAACATGCCATCCATTTCTAGACTCAGAAAGGAGATTTACATGTTTTTGGTTTTGGTCATGGCTAATGTGAGAATTACTTTTACTTGACTATACACAATTGTAATGGGTTTTGTTTTCTTACTTTCTTATGGGGAGGGAAGGAAGGAAGAGGAGAGGATAAGAATTTAGAATTGAAAATCATGTAAAATTGAATTTTAAAAGAAAAGAAAGCCAGTCAGAGGATCAAGAAGTTTAGTCTGGCTAATACAGTGCTCTTGGGTAATAGAGATTAACAGGAATACATATAGAAAAGGCAGACCGAGATGGTGAAGGGTATTCTGATAATTTCAAATGATAAATCATAGATCTGGGCATGGTTAACATGGAGAAGAAAACATTTGAACATGGAAGAGATGAGAGCCCTCTTTCCTCATCTGAAGGGCTGTCCATGTGGAGAAGGGATTAGCCCTGTTCTTCTTGGCCACCAGAGGTCAGAACTAGGAGCAACCAGGGGAAATTTCAACCTAAGTGAAGTTTGGTGTCAGGAAACACTCTTTAAGAGTTAGAGCCTTCCATAAATTGAACAGAATGCTTGAGTCTTCAAGTGAAGCCTGGCTAGCTGTATCTCCAAAACTGGAGGAGGCAGGTGGCACAATGGAAAAGGCAAGACATTTGGAACTGAAGGACATGAGTTCAAATCCTGCCTTCCAAGGACTACTTGAATGACCTTGGGCAAGTCAAAGGATCGCAGATTTAGAGCCAGAGAGCACTTCAAGCACTGTTTAAATCAACTCTCATTTTATAGAAGAAAAAATTCAGACCCAGAGAGATTAAGTGATTTGTCTCAGTCAGTCCAGGTAGTAAATGGTAGAGATAAGATTTTAACCCAGGACCTCTGACTAGGTAAGTGTTTCTCTTTTTACTCTGGGCCACAATTTCCTCATTTATAAAATGAAGGGTTGAATGAGATGACAACCACCTAAGATCTATTCCAGATCTAAATAAACCTATTTAGGTTTATAAGCCCATAAAATCATATAAGCCTATGAGATTAGCTTTTTGGTAGGCAACTAGTATATTAGATGACCTCTGAGGTCCCTGCCACAGTCAGTATGTTGTGATTTGGAGTCAGCAAAGACCTGGATTCCAATCTTGCCTCTGATATTTCCTCATTGTGTGACAATAGGAAAATCACTCAACCTTGCTAGACTTAATTTCCTTGTTTATAAAACAGGGAATGATACTTGTAACTTTCCTGCCTTAGTTCATTACTACTTAAGGGAAGCCAAAAGGCAATTATAAAGCCCTTACTCTATGCCTAGCACTGTACTGGATCCTGAGAATACAAAGAAACATAAAGGAAAGGTAGCCTCTGCCCTCAAGGAGCTTACATTCTAACAGGGAATGACAACAATTAGAAAGGGGGCTGAAAACAGAGGGGGTCTTCATTGTGATGGTTTTTACAATGGTTAAATGTTTCTTAAAGCCTTTTGAGAAATTTGATTCCACATCACAATGTGGACACTTAAGTAAACTTTTTCCATGTGATACTATATAATTTTTAAGGTGAAATTCTAAAAGGAAAAACCTTCCTGCATATTGTATGTTATATGGGTTACTGGGCATTTATGGGGCATGATGGCAAAGTATCCAGAGTCAGAAGAAGAGTCAGGGAGAAAAAAAAAAAGAATGAATGTGCTGGATCTTTCCTCAAAATGGAGGTTCTGGGGAACTGTCTGGTGGAAGAACTCCCCTTCATGTAAGTGCTAGTCCAGTCAAATTGGCTGCTCCCTGTCAGTTCTACAAAACATTCAGTTTCCTACCTCCATTCCTTCAACCTGGAATGCCTTCCCTCCTCCCTCTACCTTACACCAGTCCTTAACTTAGTTCAGAGATCAAGTACATCCCACTCACCAGTTACTAGCAGGATCCCTCTAGAAAGTGCTTTGAATAACTGTATACACTTTGAATTTGCTCTTCTGTGTAAATGTTGCCTTCCCATTCCACTCTCCCACCCTCTTCCCCAATGAATGTAAGCCCCTTGTGGCCTTTGTGGGCATCCTTGTATCTGCAACACTTAATACTGGCACCAAGTAGTTGCTTATTCGATGTTTGTTGTATTTAATCAACTCAATTATACAATCTAATTCATGAGGATCAAAGCAGGTCATGTGTGTAAGATACTTTAGAAACCTCTAGTGCCTTAATACTATAGAAATCAAAATCATTAGGCAGTTATTAAACACCTATTATGTGCGAAGAGCTGTGCTAGACAGTGGGGATAGGACAAAAATACCATCCCTGCCTTCAAGCATCTCACATTATATCAGGGAAAATCCACAGGGGCAGAGATAAGTCACATACGTGCTACCAATAGCTTTATATAAGCCTATGAGATGAGCTTTTTGGTAGGTAATTGGTATGTTAGATGACCTCTGAGGTCCCCCATGTGGGGGGAATGAATCACAATCGTTCTCATGAAAGAGGCGGAGCTGGGTGGAGCTTTGAAAGAGACCAGGAAAGGTGAAGAGGGTGAGTGTTTCTGACACAGGGGATGCTGATCTCCCCTCACTCCCACACCGCGTCTCCTGTGCAGGCTCACCCCGAACATCCGCCATCCCTTGTGGTCTTCCTACCTTGGAGCATCTGTCATTTCGTGTGATCTTCTCACTGCAGAATATCTCTTATCTCTGTCGGCCCCATCTCCCATTGACAAGCTCCTCCCAGGGACTCCATTCTATGAAAGGGCCCAAGCTAGCCAGCTTTCATTCCTCCAGTGACTGGGGTTTTTAACTTTCCAAGTTTCAACACTATTCCCACCTCCCAACCTTGGGGAGGATAGATACCTTCATCCCCATACTAAACCCCCCCCTCCCTTGGCTTTCCAGTTCTCTCTTGTTTTCCCCCATTAGAGTGCATGCTCCTTGAGGGCAGGGACTGTCTCTTAATCTATAATTGTATCCTTAGCACTTAGTACAGGGCTTGGCAAGCACCATATAAATGCCTTTTCATTCACTCATTGATTCACTGATTCACTTTATCCATCCATCCATTCAGTGCCCAGAAGAGCCATAATGGTGGTCCGAACATGAGTGCATGTCATGTAAGTGGAGGAAAAGGGACTGATGGAGGAGAGGACATCGGTTGCTGATCACCTTTCTCCACAGCAAATTGACTATAGGGTGCTTCATTTCACTCTGCATCCTGGGAGATGAAGCTTGAGTCTCTATGAGCTAGTTAAGAAGGCTCTATGGTCATCAACCCCCTACCCCATGCTGAAAGGAACCTTAGGGACTGTCTCGTCTGCCCCTTCTCCTCCATTCCTGTCTGATACATGAATCCCTTCTCCAATCTAGAAATTATATTAAAAATCTGTCATTATACGGTAGAGTATATAATATTATACTACAAATATTATATAGCAAGTGTAGTAATATTAATTACTAGTAGTAC
>CM053593.1:7743872-7773444 GCA_028646575.1 Pseudocheirus occidentalis | reverse complement strand
GAGTAAATAAATAAATATGTAAATATAAATAAATTGTATATAATAAATAACATAATTGTAGCATGTAATTATATAGTAATTGTAGGATATAATTATTGTTCATATAGCACATAACATAATTGTACATGCTATATAACATATAGTATAGTTGCAGTATGTAATTATGTGGTAATTATAGTATATAATGTTATACCACAATTATAATTCTAATAATGATAGCGCCTCCTTCCCAGAGTTGTTGTGAAGACCAGCTGAGATAATATTGACCTGTAAAGCATTTAGCACAGTGCTTGGCATGCTGCCACTGCTATGGAAATGTTTGTCTGCTAGTTATTATGATTATTTTTTTTTTTACAAAATCCTTAACAAGTGACAATCTAGTCCCTCTTTGACTATCACCAGTGACAGAGAACTCATTACCTCACAAAAGAGCCTCTTCCATTTGGGGATGGATGCATTAGGGAGTTCTTTGTTTCTCTGAGCTGACACCTTGCCATTTCATGACTCCCACAAGACCACAGTTTCTGGGATTCCAGCCCCAATTCATCCACTGAGACCTGGCTGTAATCTGGGCTAAGTAACTGAGCTGCTGTCTAATGTTTCCGTCTTCTGGTGCTTCCATAAACCAAGCATCCACCCCTCCTGGCCATCCCAGGAAGATCCGCATCCTGAGTCTCTGCTAAAAGCCTTGGGCTTCTCTGAAGGAAGATGCTTTGATACTACAAGGTATTATTCATAATTACTCATTAGGGCCCTGTTTATCCTCCTTGGGGTAAACAGAGCCACCCAGGAAGGAGAGAGGAAACATTCAAACCAATAATTCTCCAGGAGGTGAAACAAAGGAGTGAGTCATTACCTTAGCCTGGGAGAGCTGGGTGTGGGAAGTGGGTGAAGCCAAGCTCAGGGCGGAGGGAGGGAAGGCGATGCCAGGCCTCACAGCTGGGAAGGTGCTGATAGCACTGTCCACCACATCCAGCTGTGCGCAGTGGTTGGCAGAAGTCCCACCCTGACCCAAATCAGGCAGCAGGACCTTGCCGAGGGACCATCCTCCTCTCTCCATCACCTTTCTGCTACACTCTCCCAGGAGTCTGGAGTCTACAGGAGAATGGAGGCCATTTGGTTTCAGGGCACTGCTGTGTTGTCTTAGTTCAGAGATATGGGGGAACGGGTATGCTGGGAGAAGGGCCAGGAGCCAATGACCAGAGCAGACAAAGCTGGAGGAAAACCCAGCACTCTGCCTCTGCTCCTGGACTCTCCTCCCTCATCTTTGCTTCTGGGAATCTCATGAGCCCTTCTAGGCTCAGCTCAGGGACCACCTCTCGTAGGAGCCTCTTCCTGAAGCTCCTGGAGGGCAGAGATGGTTCTTCTTTTATGTCCTTCTCAGTGTCTAGCCCAGGGCTAGGCACATAGTAGGTGCTTGATAAACATGTGTGGTATCAATGAATACATGAATGAATGACTCAGAGTCAGGAGACATGAGTCCAAGTACCACCATTTCTCTCTCTCTATGTGACTTTGGACAAGTAGTTAAAACTATTCTGGGTCTCAATTTTCTAATCTGCAAAATGAGACCAGCGGACTGGAGAACCCCTCAGGGCCCTTTCACTCTAAAACCAATCATCTTTTCTCACATAAGGTCTCTTGGCCTCAGTTTAATCATCTACAAAAAGGAAGGATAATGAGAGGACTTCATAAACATGTTGTGAAGATAAGTGAATTTAAATCTATTTACAAACCTCAAAGCACATTATGTAGGTAAACTAAAAGCATGTGTTGCTTCCAGAGTTTTTAAATTTAATTTTGAGACTGTAGTAAAATTCTAGAATTTGTCATGGTGTTAGATAATATTTGGTCCAAGGACCTGGGTCCCAATTGGCCAAGAAGCATCAAGGTATCATAGTGGATGGCGCATGAAGTACAGGAACCTGGAGCCAGGAAGACCTGACCCCAAATCTGGATGCAGACACTCAGCAGCTGTGTTACCCTGGGTAGGTCATGTCTCCTCTGTTTGTCTCAGTTTCCTCATATGCAAAATGGGGATAATAATGGCACCTATCTCCCAGTGTTGTGAGAAGAGTGATAAATATTTGTTTGGCACAGTCCCTGGCACACAGTAGGCACCTAGCAAATGCTTATTCCCCTTCCTTCCTCCTCTAATCCCAGCTCTGCCACTTCTTTCCCACATTACCCTGGGCAAATCCCTTAGTTTCTTTGAACCTCAGTTTCTTGATCTAGATAAAGGAAGGAATTTGAACTAGATGACTGAAGGATCATGGTGTCCTAGGTCTGGATGTGGAAGGCGCAGTCAAGTCTGTTTAGCCCAGTAATCTCATTTTATAGAAGAGGAAACTAGGCCCAGTCCAAGGTCACATGAGGAGGAAGGACAATAATGAAATAATCTATGTCTTAATGAAGTCCCAGGTGTGTGGGAAGGACTCCCTGTGGTGACCTATGTAAGTGTATGATGGGGGGGGGTAGGGGAGACAGACAGACAGAGACAGAGAGAGACAGAGAGAAGGAGAGAGGAGAGCAAGAGATTAATTTGACCTCACTCAACTAAAAGTAGTTGAAAGAATGCCCAATCTATAAATCTCAATCATGGGCCTTGGAGTAAGTGCCACAAGTCTTTGAAAGCCATTTGATGAAGTGAAGTGACATCAGGCCAGAAGTCTGTCCCAGTTGGCTGGGAATTTTGTTCTGCCCTCTGGGTCTTGAATAAAAGCCTCAAATTAAGTGGAATGGGAGAATTTCAGAAATTAGAGAAAGTATGACTTCCTTCAGAGAAATTGCTTTGGGAGGGGGGAGGGGGGTGGAAGTTTTGGATTTAACCTTGGCCAAGTTTCCTTTTCTATCCCGTCCCTTGCAAATACATATTTTGACTGAAGGACCTTGCAGACCTTGAAAAGCCTGGAGGATATTAGACCACCCATCTTCCCACTGGTGCCCTAGCATTATAACCTTGGGGCAACATCAGCTCCAGTTTTCCCATCAGGAGCCAAGGACAGCTGGACACAGAGTCAGTCTGTTTGAGGGGAGATTCTTGGACACCCATGAAAGGGTGAACTGTGAGTTCACCCTTTGCCACATATGCTGTCTGAGCTCGAGTCCACTTTCCCTTGGATTCTGTTTGTATTTATGGGAAAGTGTTTTATAACTGTTGAAGGAGGGAAGTCTTTTTACCCAACCATCGTTACTGTATCATCGTGTTTAATATAGTCCTTTCTAAAAGCTACTTAAAGTTGACTGCTAAATGATTCCCAACTGATAATCTTGAAGAAAGGGAAGCACATTGGTGGGGACTTGAGTCAATGGTATTAATGAATCCTTCCTAATCCCTCAAAATCAACCCCTAGAACTCTGAGGGGGAGATGTAACCATCTCTGGGCACTTCACTTCTCAGGGAGTAGAAGTTGGGAAAGTTGGGAAAAGTATTATTTCACAATTTACATGAGCAACATAAGCACTGGAAGGGTCCAAAGTCAGTGGTCTGTCAATTGTACCAGGATCTTTCTAGTTCAAAATGCTATGTATCTATACCACCCAATGTAAATAGCTAACATTCATACAGTATTTTAAAGTTTAATCAAACAATTAATCTCATTTGATCCTAACAATCCTGGGAGGTAAGTTCTAAAGGCACGCTCATCACATATTTTACAGATAAGGACACAGGCTCAATGACATGAAACATCTTCCTTGTGGCTGTACAGCTGGCACATATCAAAGGGAAGATTCAAACTGTCTTTCTTCATCTCAGGTCCAGTATTATTCCCATTATACCGTCCCCCAAACTCTGCAAAACAGGCAGCTGCTGGCCCCAATTCTGAGCTATCTAGGGCTGAGGAATCCACATTCTTCTATGGTTTATTCCTCTTGCTTCAAGCTGACAGGAAAGCCTAGGAAAACTCAAGGACTGTAGCTGTGAAGGATTCCTCCTCTTTGCTCAGTTGATGTACCTTGAAGTGAGAGAGATCACTCCTCTGATCTGGTGTAACCACCTGGACAAAAAGGGAAGGAAGTGGGTATGGAAGGGGCTGTGCCTGCTGAAGGAACACTGGCTCTTTTGGACCACTGCTTTCTTTTCTAGATGTTCACTAGAACCTTGCTGACATTCTAGAATTTTGCAGGAACTGAAGTCACGCTCACTGGCATAACGTTTCCTGGCTCCTTTATCTTCTCAGTTTTGAAATGTGGGGCATTTGCCCTTCTTCTCTCCAGCAGGATCCTTCAGGCTCTCTTCAGTTCTCCACGAGCTTTCGAGACCACTAATAGTGAGATCAGTCACATGTATCAGTTATTTATGCTATCAAAGGATACAGTTTATCTTGGTCAGCCTGGCACATAGTAGGTGTTTTAAAATACTTATTGATTAATTGATTGCTTATAATTCTTCTTATTTTTCTTTCAATTTCTTATGTGCTATTTTTTTAGTCCGTCCCATTCCATCTTTCTCCTTGGCAGAAAAAAGGGAACAAAAGCATGACTGAAAAGTTCTGCCTTCTCTGCATCACCAGTCATTGTTTCATCCACCCTAAGCAGAAGTTCTTTCCCATCTTTCATCCTCCTGCTTTCGCTAATATAGCTTTAAAAACCCACTGTACACTGGCTCTCATTTCTATCAATGATTTGGATAATGGCACAGATAGCATGCTCATCACATTTGCAATTGACCCAAAATGGGGAGGGCTAGCTAGCACTTTGGATGATAGGGGCAGAATTGAAAAGGAGTTCAGCAGACCAGGACATCCAGTCAAGTCATGTCAGATCAAATGTCATAGACATCAGTGTAAAGTCTTCTCCTTGGGTTCGAACAACCAATTTTTGAAGGACAGCATTGGGGTGGTCAGTCAGTCAAGAAACATGGTGGTATTATCACTGGATTACAGTTCATCTAGGACAAATCTTAGGATTTTGGTCAACTGCAAACAAAATCCACCAAAAAGTGGATTCACTAAATGTGGATCAACAATGTGATATGGGAAATCTAGTTCCATTAAGAAAGCCACATCTTCCAAGAATAAGAAAGTAATGAACCTTCTGCACTCTGCAATTATTAGCCCAACTAATTAGCATGGACGTCATTCTGGGTGCCATGGGTTAGGGAAGACACTGATAAGTTGAAAAGTGTCTTGAAGAGAGCAGCCACAGGGAAGAGCTCTCTCCATATGGAGATAGGTTGGAAGAATAGAGGATATTTAACTTGAAGAAGAGAGGCTACAAGAGGCATAGGAGAACTTTTTTCAAATATTTTAAAGTCTATAATATGGAAAAGGGATTAGGCTTGTTCTCTTTGGCCCCCAAGGCCAGAGCCCAGAGCATTAGGTGGAAATTGAAAAGGGAAAAATTTAAACTTGATGTTAAGAAAACACTTTGTCCCAATTAGAGTTGTCCCAGTATGGAGTAAACTTCCTTGGGAGGTACTAGGTTCTTCACCATTGGAGATCTTTAAGCATGAAACCCCAACCTTAACCCTCTGACTCACTGGCTGGGCTGTGACAGGGACTTCTGAGCTCCTGTGTTTCTGTCTTCAAAATCATTTCTGGGTTCATCTAGGAAGTTAATTTGTGCCTTTATTGGGAAACACAGGAACCGAGTACAGCCACCTCACCAAAAACACTAATCTGAGTGGCTAGGAGAAAACAAATTACTGGTCTGTTCCTTCACCCAAGAAGCTTACCACCTTGTTGAAGAAATAAGATGTTTAAAACATGATTGGAGAGACAGAAAAGCTGGATAAAACAGCTGTGTAGAGTAGAGAATCTTTTTGATACTGAACATCTCCTTCAGCAATTAGCACACAGTAGGAATCTAATAAATATGTGTTGAATGAAGACATAATTATTTTGTGCTAAATAAGAGTAGAGACTTTTCCTCTTTCTTCATCATCTAGACCAGCAGTTCTCAACCTGTGGGTTGCAACCCCTTTGGGGATTGAACAACCCTTTCACAGGGGAAGCAGGGGTCTCCTAAGACCATTGGAAAACACATATTTCTGATGGTCTTACGAACCGAGACAGGGCTCCTCTATTTGTCTCCAGGTGGGTCCACCCACATGCAGATACCCCCACATACGAGTATTAAAGGGTCACGGCATTAGGAAGCTTGAGAATCACTGATCTAGACCAAACTCCTTATTGTAAGAGTAAATAAGTGTTAAGAGCTGAAGTACTTGACCAAGGTCACATAGACAGCAAGCAGTGGTGACAGGATTTGAATACAAATACAGTGCTCTTTCCTAAGTTTTTGTTTTTGTTTTTACCTCTCTCTCTTCCTTTCCATTCTAACCCTTTTTTTGTTTCCTGTCTCCTGGAAGGCTCCGTCTGCCCTTATTGTCTGGTTCCTTGACTGTTGTAAAGACCATCTAACTGGTCTTCATTTTACAGAAGAGGAAACTGGAACAGGGAGAAGAGAAATGACTTTGCCCTCAGTCATTTGGTCAGGTGAATGTGTGTGTGCAACAGTTTTTTAAAATATAGAGTTCTAACACATTTATATGATTGTCATCGTACAAAAAACCCTAGTAAACGCATATATTAAACTAGCGTTAACATATACTATTCATTAGTACTTATATCTTAGATAAATACTTCAGATAGATGGTGAATTGAGACCAGAATTGAATTGGCGCAAGTGAGTGGGTTAGAGTGGGAAACTGGCCCTTTCAATGACCCCAAGGTTCTGCAAACAAACAAAAACCCATCTTTTACTATTCCAGTGATGCTGTATGATGTGAAACCATAAGTTACTACCATCACTGAGGAATAAAAATTTTGAGTGGCCTAAGGGGAAATAGAGACATTCCTAATAAATATAGTAACTAAAATGCAACATCAAAAAGAAAAGGTAAGTGAGTTAGTCATGTAGCAAGAGTAAAGGACAACTGGGGATGGTCCTTCACTAGTAACCACACAACATTGGGAGAGCTGGACACAGGCTACCCATTCCCACCTCTGAGCCCCCTTGACGAAGGTTTAGGGGAGCAAAGGCAAGAGTAGTACATGTGGCAAGGTGTGGCCAGATAGGTGGTTCCCCTGTTAGAGGGAACATAGCAGTCTGTGAGATTTCTGAAGTCAAAGGGTCAGCGATTTAGAGGTGGAAGGGAGCCCTCCCACATTACAAAGAGAAAACTGACTTTCCAGGGTTGCACAGCTAATCAGAATTGATTGGAACCCAGATCTTCCTGACACCAAGTCTGGTGATTTGTCCGCTCCACCACACTGTCTCTAGGAGCTACCTGTCTTTAGGATCATGGCAGGGAAAGAGCAGAGCAAAACTGAAACCTCTATGGAAATGGGCATGACACAATGAGTCAATAATTATCTACAGATTCATCAAGCCCAGACTCTCCTCTTCCTGGAGTTAGCCTGGCCTCCCAATCCCTCCCTCTGGGGAGGAACCAGGGGACTAAAGTTCCATCATTCCTAACAAGCATATCAGGTCTCTATCTCCAAAACATTTAAGGTGTGTTGAGAACAGGCTCAGATGCACTCCAGCCTAATTTTTTTCAGGATGATAACTGACATTTCCATGATTCATTAAAGGTAGCAAACCACTTTACCCAGATTATCTCATTTGTGCTTGGCTAAGAACCCTCTGAGTAAGGTGGAACAGGTATTATGATTCCCTTTTACAAATAAGGAAATAGTGGTGCTGAGGGGTCACACAGCAAAGCTAGATTTTCATGCAGGCTTTCTGGACTCAAGGCTCAACATCCTTTCCATGGCAACATACCACCTTTTTGGTGTTATACAGGGGAAAAAAAGCACCTCGTCATCCTATGCTACTCTGGCCCTTTTTGTCACTCTTCCGTCATTTCAGTCATGTCTGACTCTAAATTCTGAACAAGAGGAGTTGGGTTGAAGTTTTGCTTCTGCTGCTCCCTGGCTGTGTGACCTACACTTGACATGAAGTGACCCGGCCCTCAGTTTTCCTAATTAGTAAAATGAGGGGAACGGGCAAGATAAGAACCTTTCTATCTCTCAATCTCTGATTCTATGGCCTCTCTGACCCTTTGTGTCTTTATCTTTAAATTAAATTAAAATAAATTAATAAAATTAAATTTATCTATAAATTTAATCTTTAAATTATCTAAAATTAATTAAATTAATTTAAATTAAATTTAAATTAACGGCCTCTGAGATCTTTTCCAACTCCAGATCTGTGATTCCATGGGATTTTTTGTTTGTTTGTTTGTTTGTTTGTTTTTGGTAGGACAGGGTGGCTGTTTTTGGTTTAGTTCTGGGCATGGGGAGCAGGGTCTCTTCAGGCTGGGGTCAGTGTTGTGTCCCCTCTCAGGCAGTGGTGGGGGAAGCGAAGTCCCTCCCTGTGTTTATCATGTCTCTGATCTGCTCCCACTCTGAATCACTCAGCATCCCTACTTGCAGCTGCAATAAAAACAACCCTGTCTCCTTAGGTGGGGGAGTTACATGTAAGAGTGTGAGTCAACCAAAGACAGTAAGAAAGGAAACACATTTATTGTGGCTTCTGAAATCTCTGCTAAGTTTGCAAAAGCCACATACCAGTGAGAGTATAACAATAGCTGGCATTTACATGGGGCTTTATTGTTTCCAAAGCACTTTATAGATGCTAGCTCTTCTGAGTCTCATAAGAGACTGGGAGAGTCTGTTATTATCCCTTTTGATAGGGAAACTGAGGCTCGAAGCCATTAAGAGGCTTGCTCAGGGTCACACAAAGTAGCTAGGTGAGTCTGGGGTAGGATTCAAATCCAGGCCCTTCCTGCCTTCAGGTCCAGCACACTTGCCCTTACACCACACTGACTTTCTAAGGGGGGTGGGGGCAGAGCCCAGGATTCCAAGAGAATCCTAGAATCTCACAGTTGAAAGGGGTCTCATCGGTCATCTAACCCAACCTATCCCTGATGAGGAATTTGGGCTACAGCCTCCCCAGAAAGTGATCATCCCCGGTCTGCTTGCAGACCACCAGCCCACCACCTTTAGAGGCAGCCCATTTCATAGTGACATCCATCCTAATGTTCCTCCTACTTCTCCAACCGCTGCTCCAGGCTTGGTCCTCTGGGCCAATAAAACAGGCGTCTGTGAACTCCCTCATTAGAATGTGAGCTCCTGGAGAGCAGGAGCTCTCTGCTGAGCACAGCCCATGCTTTAACAAGTGACTCAGCTCATCTCCTGTCTCCTTGTCTTTGCACAGGCTGTTGCCCATGCATCTCTGCCATCTCTTGTAATGCCTTGCATTCTTTCCTGCTCAACTCCAATGCCCCCCTCC
This sequence comes from Pseudocheirus occidentalis, assembly GCA_028646575.1. NCBI lineage: Eukaryota > Metazoa > Chordata > Mammalia > Diprotodontia > Pseudocheiridae > Pseudocheirus > Pseudocheirus occidentalis. The sequence goes on along the minus strand of CM053593.1, from coordinate 7,764,201 downwards.
ACAAAGGGCCCATTCTGCACCCCCCTCAGATGTTAGCATCTCCCCCATCCCTGTGAAATCACTTTATATTTATTACATACCTACTTTACATACTTATATGTACATACCGGTTGAAGGAAAGGAATTTGTTTCTTTTAGGGGACCAGTCATGGTGATCAGTTCTGTTGGGTACAACCATTACTGTTTTCTCTGATCCTTCTGCTGACTTGACTAACCCCAAATTCCAATGATACAGGCTTTTTCTGGATTACATTGCTAGTCTGACGCCTGAACTTTTCTTGTAATTGCAAGTAGTCTCAGGGCCCAAGGGAATCGATTACCAAAACAGTCATGTTTCATTTACAATGGGTATAGACTCACCCAGTTTAGCCGTTGCTTCCCCTGTTAGAATGTAAGTTCCCTGAGGGCAGGGACCATTTTATATTTATCTTTGCCTCAGTGGTCATTCATGAATGCTTGGTCATTGACTGATGCACAGATTGTGAGGTTGTGGCTATTACTGGACACTGTTCCATCATGGCAGGGTGGGCCAGCGCCGGCCCCTACCAAGAGCGGATGTCCAGTTTTTCAGAAGGGGCCTTTACATTTCAGAAATCAGCAGATACTATGAATTGAAGCTTGGTTTACTGTTCTGTTGATTGTCTAGACTTAAGAAAATGAGAATGATGCGGATTAAATTTGAAAATGCCAAGCTTATATGGTGTTTTCAGGGTCTGAGTTTTTTTTATTTTTTATTTTTTGAGGACCAGTTATTAAACATTTCCCAGCCACCTTTCTACATTTATATGGAAGCCAAGGAGAGCCGAATCCTTTAAGAAAATGCCTTACTGGACCAGAAGTTCTGGCCTAGTAGTGACTCATCTGTAATCCTGGGGATTCTAGGCCCATTCTAGGCCTTGACCAGCTTTGGATCAGACTGAGTTTCCCTAGTCCAGACAAAGCCAGTCTTGCTCACAGAGCTGGGAAGTGATAATCATTTAATATAATTTTTGGAACTAAATAAAGGCCAGAGCCTGAACCAATTAACCAGAAGAAGAGCCTGGACCTAACAGCTTTTTTGTTCTCTGAAGTAACTAAGAGAATACCTCTTCCTATGTCAACAAGGCCAGATGGGGCTGACAAGAGCATTTTCCCTCTGTTTATGACTATTAAGAATGAGACCCTTAACCCGAGACACTATTTTGAATAATGGAACTTTTTTTATCTTAATGTTTTTATTTTATGGATACATACTATGCTATGGCATGTTAATGGTAAAGAAACACAGGTATCCTGGGTTGTAATTTCAATTGACACTTTGTCAGCTCTCTTATTATATTTCCCACCTATTCAATTAAGAAAATTCCTTTCTCATACTGTGGTTAAGCATATATGGAGATCATAAATTGGAGTGACACAGAGACCCTGAGCAGGGATGGTTCTAAAACATATTTAAGCCTGGTTGTTCTTGTATCAGACAGTCAGACCTTATGTTTTGGCTCCTCTTACACACAAGCTTGCTAGCTTCCGTTGGCTTTAAGGGAGTAAACAATAGGGATTTACAGATCACCTAGCCTGTTTGCCCCCTTTAACCAGACTTTCAGTTTGACGGAAGTGACCACGGACGTCAGGTCTGAAATCACGGTTCCTGGGTTGCTGTGATTCTCAGCCATCTTCTGGTTGAGCCTAGTGCTTTTCACTCTGTAGAGAGATGCTAGGGTCTTCTGCGGCTACTGTATCAAACTGTATCCCAGACCTTCAGCTTGAAGGGACCCCATAGGCCATCTTGTCCAATCCTCTCTCCTCACAGGCTCAGAGAGGTTCAGTGGTATGACCAGAGTCACAAAGGTAGTGACCGTCAGAGGGCGGTCATGAATCTAGGTCCTCTGACTCCAAAGCCAGCACAGCACTCTTCCTCTTGTACCCCCTGCTTTGTGAGACCACTGGACCACTGTGCAGGAGCTGGAAGCTCCAAGATCAACTCGTTCAGCCCTTCATTTTACTGAGCCTCAGAGAAGTTGTGATTTACCCGAGGTTACAAGGATGGGCCTTGCATTCCAAAGATACTACCCTTTCCTGCTGCCTCTGCCTTTTACAATGAGGATCCCAAAACCGGGAAAGAGGAAACATCTGTCCCTAAGCCACCAGGGAACGATGGGCAGGCCTGGGGTTGAGCCCAGTTCTCTGATTCCAGGCCCAGGGGTCTTTTTCCTGAACTGCTGGTGCCTTCTCAATCTCATCACAGATCACAGTCAATGGATTTCCTTATTTTCTTCCCCAGTATCATGGAACCATCATGATACAAGAAGGATTTGTCACTGACCACTGCCACCTGGTGGCCAGCAGTAGGAATGGTAGGGATGCTTCTGTCAGCCTCCAGTCTAGTTTCTAGCTGCTCCCTGTGGATGAAGGCAGGTGGGGAGGGGTGGGGGGCTGCGGTGGGGAGACTATGGACCTCCAGACCCCAGAACCCGAAAACTTCAGAGCCTGGTGGGACCTTAGAGATCCCAGAAACATGCGTGCATGCACCTACACACATGTGCATGCATGCACAAACATGTGCGTGCACACACATGTACATACCACTCAAACCCCACACCACCACACACTCATATACCCCCCATACCCAGACACATACACAAAACACACACACCACTCAAACACCACAAACCTACACCTACACACTCATACACCCCCCCACACCCATATACACATACATGTACACACAAACACACACAAAACACCACACACCAATACTCACATACTCGTACTACCCCCACACCCACACCCACATGCATGTACACACATACACACACTGGCCATACCCATCCACACATGCATGTGTGTGCACATCACTCTAACACCTCCTATATACCCATACATACACACCACACACCCACATCCACATGCTCATACACCTCCATACACACATACATACACACCACACACAGACACACAGAGACCCACACACCAAATACCACATAGCCCTCCTCACACACTCTACACCCCCCACACAGATGCATACACCACACTCAAACACCAGACCCCAACACCCACACCCACACACTCATACACACACCCACAGATACACGAGCAGACACAAGCATGATCTCTCAGGACATTCTAGAGCAGGGGATGTTAAGCTTTCCTATGTCTCTGGCCCCCTGAAAAGTCTGGTGAAACATAAGGTGCTGTGGATAAAGTGCCCAGCCTGAAGTCAGAAAGACCTGAGTTTAAATACAGCATCAAAAACTTCTTAGCTGTGTGACCCTGGGCAAGTCACTTCACCCTATTTGCCTCAGTTTCCTCATCTGTAAAATGAGCTGGAGAAGGAAATGGCAAAACCACTTTGGTATCTCTGTCAAGAAAACCACAAACAGGGTCATGAAGAATCAGAGATGACTAACAATTTCTAGATCTCTCCTCAAAATGAAGCTTTTAAATGCACAGTTTATATAGTATTAAAAAGGAAACTGATCATGTGAAAAACCATTATCAAGATAATTTTTAGAATAGTTCCTTGAGTCCAGGTCAGGAAGCTGTGATCTGGAAGGACGAGAACAACATGGCTGGGCAGCGAGAAGGTGAAGGCCTCACTCCACTCGTCCTGAAGGTTTTACAGGCACAGCTCCTGAAGACTCAGAAAGAAGGATTCCCATTACCAGCGTCCTTGACCTGCCAAATACTTCATTTGTTCATTCAAGTTTGTGCTGTGTTGGGGAGAGGATGAAGGAACTGGGAATGTTTGACACAGAGATCTGAAGACTTGGGAGGGAGTCTAGGGCCGTAAGCGGAGGTTTCCCATTAGAGGCTAGTTGGATAGAGGCTGATTGGGCCTCACAGGTCTGTGGCAGACCATGGAGAAATGGACCTGATCACCACTGACCTCCCTTCCCGAGTCCAAGAGTCTCACGTTCCCCTCGTCCCCTCCCACCCTTTGGAATCAGTTCCTCTCACTTCTAAGTTTGAGCAGACCTATAACTGAACATCCTGGAATGAGGGAACACTGGGCAGAAGGGCCTTCAAACAAAATGTTTAACATTGTGTGGGGAAAGATCACAGGACACCATCTGGTAGTTTCCCATTTTAGCAGATTGCTTTGCTAGCTACATGCCTCAGTTGCACCAACCTGCTGAAGGAATCCACACAATAATAGAAATGTCTAAATCCCAGTGTCCTGGGCCAACACTACAATCACCTCACCTTAGTTACAGCTCTGGGCTTTGGTTACTGTATTTTCTAGAGATAAGGGTAGCCTAGCCAGATTCTCCAGCCTGAATAGGCCCAAGAGCTAATGGTCTTCTTGGCAAACTCTTTCTTTTAGTGAAATTCAACTCACCCTGCTGGAACCAACCATTTCTCTAGGTTTTGTTCTCAGCATTTGAATTTTTTTAAAAAATGAAACATTTATGTAACTTTTCTTGTCAGTCGACAAATATGTATTATTCCCCTACTATGTGCCAGGCTCTGGGCTAGGCTCTGGTAATGCAAAGAAAGGCAGAAGATAATGCCTGCCCTCAAGGATCTGACAGTCTAAGTAGGGGAGAAACCTTGCAAACCACTAAGCACAAGCACCATCCACAGGGGAGACACTGGCATTAAGGAAAGGCTTTGGGGAGAAGGTAGGATTTCAGCTGGGACTTGAAGGAAGTCAGAAGGTGTCACCTTCCAAATATTCATGTACCTTTCAATACTTAACACTAACACCAAGAAAACAGTCAAAGCTACAATGAACAAGGAGCTTAGGCTCCGCTTGGGTTGGGGAACTCTAAGGTTGTAGATTTTGAGTTGGAAGGATCTTGGAGGATACCTAATCTACTCCCTCCTTTTAAAGATGGGATCGCTGTGCCTAGACAGGAGTGCAGGGACATGGAGATGGTCAGTGACAAATTCAGGACTGGAACCCCCTACACCTCCCAAGTGGAAAAGGTTCTCCTGTTGTCAGGATCACACTGCCCCCACATCCACACCCACACCCACATGCATGTACACACATATACACACTGGCCATACCCATCCACACATGCATGCATGCACATCACTCTAACACCTCCTATATACCCATACATACACACCACACACCCACATCCACATGCTCATACACCCCCACACAAACATACATACACACCACACAAAGACACACAGAGACCCACACACCAAATACCACATAGCCCCCCTCACACACTCATACACCCCCCACAGATACACACACTGCACTCAAACACCAGACCCCAACACCCACATCCACACACTCACACACACACCCACAGACACACGAGTAGACACAAGCATGATCTCCCAGGATATTCTAGAGCAGGGGATTTCAACCTTTCCTATGTCTCTGGCCCCCTGGAAAGTCTAAGGGTCACAAATTTAGAACTGGCAACTTGAGAAGTGCATTTCAATCTAACTGGTTTCTTCTGTAGTCCTATGTATTTTGTTTTATGCCTTTAAAAACATCTTCCATTTAAAGTTACTGTAGATGTGAAAAATATCTAAGAGTCGACCTGCCAAAACAAACCCAGGAACTATTTGAATACAATTACAAACATTTTTTCGCACAAATAAAGTCAGATCTAAATAACTGGAAAAACATCAGTTGCTCATGACTGGGTCGAGCTAATATAATAAAAATGACATTTTTACCTAAATTAATGTACCTATTTAGTGCCATACCAATCAATCTACCACAAAATTATTTTATAGAGCTAGAAAAAATAGTAACAAAATTCATCTGGAAGAACAAAAGGTCCAGAATATCGGGGAATTAATGAAAAGAAATGCTAGGGAAGGTGGCCTACCTGTACCAGATTTTAATCTGTATTATTAGGCAGCAGTCATCAAAACTACTTGGTATTGGCTGAGGAACAGATTAGTGGATCAATGGAATAGATTGGGTACACAAGACACAGCAGTCATTGACTATAGCAATCTACTGTTTGATAAACCCAGACTCCAACTTACGGGATAAGAACTCACTATTTGACAAAAACAGCTGGTAAAACTGAAATTGGGCATAGACCAATATCTTACACCATATACTAAAATCAAGTCAAGTCTAAATGGGTGCATGATCTAGGTATAAAGGCTGATACTGTAAGCAGTCTGGGAGAGCAAGGAATAGTTTACCTGTCAGATTTATGGAGAAGCAAAGAATTTATAATCAAAGAATAGAGATTACAAAATGCAAAATGGATAACTTTGATTACATTAAACTGAAAAGTTTTTGTACAAATAAAGCCAATGCTACCGAGATTAGGGAGGAAGTGGAAAATTGGGAAATAATTTTTATAATCAGTATCTCTGATAAAGGCCTCATTTCTAAAATATACAGAGAACTGAGTTAAATTTATAAAGATGTAAGTCATTCCCCAATTGATAAGTGGTCAAAGGATATGAATGAGCAGTTTTCAGAGGAAGAAATTAAAGATATCTATATGCATATAAAAATGCTCTAAGTCACTGCTGATTAGATAAATGCAAATCAACAACCCTGAGGTACCACATCTCACTGGTCAGATTGGCTAAAATGATAAACGCCGGAGAGGATGTGGAAAAATTGGAACACTAATGCATCGTTGGTGGAGTTGTGAACTGGTCCAACCATTCTGGAGAGTAATTTGGAACTCTGCCCAAAGGGTTATATACCCTTTGACCTAGCAATACCAATTCTAGGGCTGTATCCCAAAGAGATGAGAGAAGTGGGAAAAGCATCTGTGTGTACAAAAATATTTATAGAAGCTCTTTTTGTGGTGGCAAAGAATTGGAAATCAAAGAGATGCCCCTCAATTGGAGAATGGAGGAACAAGTTGAGGTATATGAATATAATGGAATACTATTGTGTTATATGAAATGAGGAGTAGACAGACTTTATAATAACCTGGAGAGACTTATATAAACTGATACTGAAGAGAGCAGAACTAGGAGAACTTTGTACACAGTTTCAGACATTTATAATTTCCACAATTACAGTACCTGTGATGACTGACTGATAGACTGGACTCCTCTCAGCAATGCAAGGTTATAAGACAGCTCCAAAAGACTCATGATGGAAAGGGACATCCACATCCACAGAAAGAGCTAGAGTCTGAATGCAGATTGAAGCAAACTAATTTCTCCCTCTCTTTTGTGTTCTGTTTTGTTTCATTTCTTCTTTTTTGCTGTTCATTCCATTGGTTATAATTCTTCTTTACAACTTGACTAATGTCTAATGTGAAGGTATTTGTGGATCCTATATTTGATTGCATGCCACCATGGGAGGGAGGGGAAGAAAATTTGGAACTCAAGGGATTGTGGAACTGAATGTTGTATACTAAAAGTAAATAAGTAAATTATTTAAAAAAAAACCAACAACATCTTCCTGAGAAGGGCTCAAGAGGCTTCACCAGACTGATCAGCAAAAGGGTCTGTTTTATGGAAAAGGTTAAAGAGCCCCTGGTCTAGAACTTGACCCATTAACTACATTTAGGTTCTCATTTTCCTTGGAGACCATCTGTCTAGCTCCTTACATTTTATAAATTAGAAACCTGAGGTCTTCCAAGGTCATGTACTACATACACTATACACACATGTATATGTACTATATATACACATACATTGTAACAAATTCATTAGGAAATTTATTAACCTTATTGCTGTCTTTATGAATACTGACATATGGATCTAGATACAGACCTGTGATTTCATGAGCATAAGCAGCTTCTGGTAAAGAAAATCCCTCTCCTAGTACAGACCAGCAACTATTCCAAAACTTAGTCTTAAACAGGTGCTGTAAATGTCCCAGACAGAAAATGGAGCCAGATTTTCCAGCTCCAGACTCAGGGCTCTCTGGAATAATGAGCCTGAGATCGATCATAGGGGTAGACCTTGACCTTGGGTTTATCACAGTCTTTGTAAACAGACAGACGGATGAATGGATAGATGTAAAGATATAGATAGGTGGATAGATAGATAAATAGAGAGACATAGATGTAGATAGATAGATGGGTGGATAGATACATATATATATACTATGTATACATGTATACACAGCACACACATATGTATGCATATATACATGTATGTATGTGCATGTTGTATCTCTATTCCCCATCCAAACCATTTGTAAGGTCCTCCATAGCAGGGATGCCCTGTCATTTTCATATCTCTATCTCTAGCACCTAATATAGCGTTTTGCCCAGAGAAGCTGTGTACTTAATTTTTTAGGGACATTGCAAGTCCCTAGAACTCAGAGTGGGAAGGGATGTAAGCACAAGAAAGACAGGGCAGCAAAGAGGGAAAAAGTTGAGATCTGGTTCTGAAACCAGGAAAAACCTTTGACCTCACCCCAGTCCTGGCATTTAGTCCCCAAAGGACCAACTTTTTAAGTCTCACTCTCCTCATCTTTGTATCGGGATCAGCTGAGATAAATGACACTTTTCCCACTTTGTGGGCTTGCCAGGAAAAGGCTTTCTCAACCTTAACACCAATCTTATGTATGGTCCAGTCACCCCATTTTACAGGGAGGAAACTGAGGTCTGGAGAGGTGGCATGTCTTATCTAAGATCACACAGCCAGGAGGCAGCAGAAGCAGATCCTGGAACTTGGGTCTCTTAACTCCAGATCTGGTGCATGATGATGTAATGGAAAGATTGCTGGAAGCATCATTTCTGACACGTTTTCTCTGTGAACGTGGCCAGTCACTTCCACTGAGCTTGGGTTTCCTCATTTGGGATCTAGGGGATCTAGGGTACTTACTCCACATACTGGCCATGAGGATTGGATGAGAGGATTATGAATGTAAAGGGATTCATTAGCTTTAAAACAATAAACAAACACGGGGCTTGATTATAATTTCCTGCATACCTCACTGCCTCTGAATGTCAGTTGAGAAAGTCCATAGTCCCTTTGGACCCTCCTTCGGCAGGATAACAAGGCTATGTGCTGGGGAGGCGCTGGAATTTGCGCCGCAATGCTCAGGAGCTCTCTTGGGCACACATCCCCTCCAAGGATGCCTGGAACAGGATGGGTCTTTGAACTCGTCGCCATCTTTGTTTGTGTTTAAGGGAAAACTCCCCACTCCTGTCAGCAGAGGGTAGCAAAGAGCTTTGCAAAAAATCCTACCTATAAGTTTGAGCGCTGTCATTCAAAAAGCCACTTCCATGGTATCTTATTCTCCTTCCTCCCTGAGCTTTGTAATCCAACCCAACCGGCCGTCTTTCTGTTCCTCACAGAGGTTTCTGTCTCCCATCACTCTCTCCTCAGGCTAATTTTCCACGTCTGGAGCATGTTTCCCACTAACTGCTTTGGAGAATCCTTTTACTGTTCAGTCATTTTAACTGTGTCTGACTCGCCACAAGGCCACTGGGGGTCTTCTTGGCAAAGATACTGAAGTAGTCTACTATTCCCTTCTCCAGATCATTTTACAGATGAGGACACTGGGGAAAACAGAAGAAATAACTTGCCCAGGGTCATGCAGCTAGTACATGTCTGAGGCTGGATTTGAACTCAGGTCTTCCTGACTCCAGGCTTGGGGCTCTATGCGAGGCACCACCTACTTTTCTTCAAACTTCAGTTCAAGGGTTCTCCTCCTGATCTTCCCAGTCCTGTGAAATCACTTCTCTCAACCTTATGAAATCACTTTGTATTTATTATGCATCTACTTTTATACACATATTTATTATGTATCCATGTTTATCCACTATGTATTTATTATGTACCCACTTTTATATACTTTGTATTTATTGTGTACCCACTTTTATACACATTGTATTTATTATGTATCCACTTTTTATATGCCTACATGTGTATATTTTGTTTCCTTTGGTGGAATGTAAGCTCCCCAAGGGGAGGGACTATTTCATTTTTGTCTTTGTAGCATTTATCACTGTGCCTTGTACATAGTAAGTACTTCATAAATATTTAATGATTGGTTGATTTTTTGAGAAGGGGATGATATTGGCAAGTGGTTTTAGGCAAACCAGACTCATAGGAGGACCACAGAAGATGTCAGAGGAGGGAGAGGCTGGATAGGTGAACATCCCAAGAATCCAGGTGAAGGAGGAGAACAGAACAATGATGGTAAGAGTAGAAAAATCTGGTTAGCAGAGTCTTGGAGAAACAATGAGTGGACCCTGGTAATTCTCCAGGTGTTCAGAGAGAGAAAAAAGGACATTTGAGGAAGAGGAGCAGTAAGGGGTCTTAGTACCGAGGAAAGGAAGACTAGTTCTGTTTTAGGTAGCATGGCAGTCATTGCTCATTCACTCCTGAGTCTTAGGAGCTGATTTTCACATAATCTATAGTAAGTAATATAAGTAATCTATGCTCTCTGGGACTCATGGAATCAGAGCTATATGAACCAATCTCTCTATTTATTTCTCTCATAATAACAACTAGCATTTATAGAGCATCTTAAGGATTGTAGAGTACTTCAAATAGAATGTCTCACTTGATCTGCAGGTAAGGTGGGTGCTATTATTGTCCTCATAGATGAGGAAACTAAGACCTGACTCATAGTCATACAGCTAATAGGTGCCTGAGGTTGCATCTGAACTCAGGTCTTCCTGACTCCAGGTTCAGTGTTCTTTCCACTGTGCCACCTATTTGCCTATATTAGAGAGAATTCTGAGGGAAGCCCAAAGGGGAAATGACATGTATAAGGTCTCCTTGGGGGGGGGGGTTCCTGGGTAGGAATTATAGAAGCAAGGATATGAGTTAGCTCCAAACGGTTCTCAGGCTGATTGTTAAATTTTTGGCATGAATATTCATACTTCAGGAAGGCAAAAATACAAATTAGAACTTTATTTGTTGCTTTGCTGATTTTCTAGACTTAAGCAGGTAATTAAGAAGATGTGTATAATTCAGGTTAAATTGAATTATATAATAGTTATATAACTTTTCATATGTAACTTTTTATATATAACTTTTTTTTCAGGGAGTCACTTGTTAAAACATTTACCATCATACTCCTGCATAGGAGCATGTATTGAAAGCTAGAAGTCATTGAATATATATTCTAAAATTCTATCTTAATGCAAATGATTTCTTCTGCAATATTACTTACTGGTTTTCAAGCATTATTCTGAGGAGTCCGTAGGCTTTACCAGACTGACTGCCAAGGGAATCCTGGCACAAAAAGACACTGAAGTCTCCTGGTTTGGGGGAAGCTTTGGACTGAGTCAGGAATGAAACGGGTTGGGATCTTACCCCTTCCCCTCTTTGCTGTGTGACTATAAGCAATTCACTCAATGCCTATGAACCTCAGCCTCATCTGTTAAATGGGCCTAACAAGGAAAGGTTGGACTACATAGCCTCTGAAGTTCCTCTTAGCTCTAAAGCTATGATTGCTAGGGAGGTTAAAGTAGGATAGAACTTGGTGCTTGACAAGCCTTTAAATACAATGGGAATGTAAGCTATATCATGCCTTATTTTCTTTTTATTAAAATCTTATTTTGCTGAGTCTTTCATTGACCTTGGGTTCTCAGAGGCTAACCATGGAATGCATGTTTATTACTATATTTGTTGCAGGGTGGGACATTCTTTGGTCCTGGTACCTCTTGGAGACCACCTACCAAGGCAGAGAGAAGTGGAACTGTATCACTGGAGAGGTCACTCACACCAATGAAATCATCAGTGCTTGAAGTACTCTACTGAGTCTTGAGTCGTCTCCATTGAAGGGGAATTATCAGAGGAAAATAATATTTAAGGAGAACAAATATAAAATCCTACAATAAGGTTCAAAGAATTAACTGCAAAAGTGTATAATTGGAAATACACATCTAGATAGTGTCATGTGAAAGAAGACTGGGTTATTTTAGTTTGCTGCAATCTCAGTTTAGGTCAATTGCATTATTTGACTAAAAATAGAGAAAGAGGAGAGAAAAAGAGAAAGAAGAGAAAGGGAAAAAGAGAATAAGAGAAAGAGACTGAGAGAGACAAAGACAGAGTGAGAATGCATAGTCTTTCCCTAAAATATAGAAACAAGAGTCCAAAGCAGAGAAGGTAAAGATCCTGCTCATCCTCCAGGTACTAAGACCATATCAGGAGTATAGTGCTCAGATCCAGTCAACACAGTTTGAAAGGAATGAGAACGTGACAGGAGGAACAAAACCAGAAATGTGAAGAATTTGTCCTGTGAGATTCAAAAGAATTCACTTATGTTTAAACCTTTAAAAAGAAAAGAAAAGAAAAGAAAAAAGACTAAAGAGAGAACAGAACTGTTTGAATATGTGCAGTGCTGTCATGTGGAAAAGGGATTAAGCTAACATCATAACTGCAGAGGGCTAAACCAGCACTAGGGGGAGCCAGACTCCCCTTCACTTTAAGGAAGAAGGAACAATGCTAAGGCTAAGACTGACTGGGATGGGCTGTCCAACTGTCACTGGTGCTCTCAAGCTGAAGTCACAGAGAATCCTTACCAGTGTGCCTCCTGACCCTACAGTTGTATTACCTGAATGACTTAAGGGGGAGACAAAATGCCCTAGCATTTCAAAGTAGCTAGATGGCATAATCCTTATTCTTAGAAACAAGGGATGCCTGCAGCTTCTACATGAGGTTCTTATGGTTTTCTCCTGTGTTAAAAAAAAAAAAAAATCATGCCCAATCTTTTAGTTGAGTTGGGGATCAATGGTCCAAAGGAAAAGCTCTGTTTTTAGAGTCAGAGAACCTGGATTTTAATCTTTCCTTTGTTATGGGCTATCTGTGTGACCCTGGGTGTCAGTTAAACTCTCTAATTTTTGTTTAAAAAACACTTTATTTTGCATTTCTTTGTATTTCTAATTATTTTTCAAAGTGCCTGGTACATAGTAGGCATTTTGTAAATGTTTGTTGACTGGTTCTTTAGGATTTATATACAAAATGGGGGATTGAATTAGATAGCTTCTGAAGTCCTTTCTAACCCCAGATCTATCATCTTATGACTCGATGGCCTTTGAGATTTCTTCCAGTTCTGTATACATGATCTAGGTGGAGGAAGCGTGATTTTATGTGAGGAGGGCAGGTCCAGTGTGAACATTCCTTAATCCGACACAAATAACAACGCTTCTGGGACTTTAGGAGAGAATTATCAAGGGAATATTGCAATCAAATGACTTGGCCCAAGTAGTAAGAGTCAGGAACAGAATTTTAGACCAGTTCTCCTTGTTTACAAGTCCAGTATTCAACTTTGGTATAGTGGAGGTAGTCCTGGTTATAGTAAAAACAAACAAACAAACAAAAAACCTTGAGTTCCTGATCCTGGAGGTGATATAGAGCCATTGGAGGAGTGTGTGTGTGTGTGTGTGTGTGTGTGTGTGTGTGTGTGTGTGTGTGTGTGTGTGTGTAATGACTGGACCAAGTCTGAAGCAGGCTGACCCACCAGTAGCTACTGCAAAAATCTAGGACTGAGATGATGAAGATCTGCAACAGGGTAGGGGCAGTGTCAGAGGAGAAAACAGGTAATATTGGAAAGATACTGCAGAGGTGAAACCTACAAGAGATGTTGTGGAGGTGAGATTGACATGCCTTGGCAGCCTATGTGGAGGGTGAGAGTGAGGATTCTGATTTAGAGTGTGAGGTACTGAGGATGGCACCTCACTGTCACTTCATGTATCTAATCAGGTACCAAAGCTTGAAGTTCTTACCTTCACAACATCTCTTGACCATGCCATGCCCCTGAACTCATGTCTTTTTATTGCTTCTAGGATAAAATATAAACTCCTCTGTTTAGTTTCTAAAGCTCTTCACAAGCTAGCCTCTTTCTGTTTTCTCAGCCTGCTTGGACATTCCTGTCCTCAAACTCCTCTCCTGTCTAAACATTCCTAGTTCCTTCACTTGCTCCTCAGATGACCTGGATTCTAGGCTTGTTGCCATCTTGGTCATCCTCCTCTGGTCGGATTCCAGTTTATCCATGTTCTTCCTAAGCTGTGGTGTCCAGAACTGAACATGAGACTTCAAAAGTGGGGCAGATAAGGAACTATTATAAGGGCAGCACAAAGAGACTGTGCCTGCTTTTTCCTCTGGCTGTTCATTTCTGTACTTAACAAACCTAAATTAAGTGACTTTTTATTCCTATGGAGCTTTGATTAGCTTTTTTTTTTTTTGCTTCTGTGTTTATAACTGTTAATAGTGTGTGTGTGTGTGTGTGTGTGTGTGTGTGTGCGCGCGTGCGCGTGACTGTGTGAAGACCCTTGTCCCTACTCTTAGTGATTGAAAGAAGAGGTTATTCTGGTTCCTTTTCATAGGCTCATAAATTTAGAGCTAGAAGGGCCCTTAGAGGCCATTCCATCCCCCTCATTTTATACAGGGGGAAACAGACTGAGACTCAGGCTGACCCAGTTAGTGTGTGTAGGAATCAAACTCAGGTCATCCACACTTCAAATACACCACCTTATTCACTACCCTGCACTGCCTCCTCATCACCAACCCTCTGCCTCCCAAGCTTTCCTTTGAAATGTGTAGGAGATTCACACCTACTGCATCCTCAGGTCTACTGAACCCTGCCTTGTACAGGGTTATCGCATGTAAAGTTCAGCCAGCTCTGTAATGAGTTAGGAAGGCGAGAAGGATTCAGCCATCCGTCCGGCAGAAGTGGGCAAAGGACTCTGGGTACTTGCAGGAGAAAAAAGCCAAAGCTTCCCTCCCACGGTTGCTTCCTTTTTTAGCCTCTGCGGCCCTAACCACCCCTCTGAGCTCAGTGGCCGGATGAAACAGCCTCATCCCCCAGGCCTCAGGAGCTAACTCGGTGACCACACATAGGCCAGGCACAGACTCCGGGGAGCTGGTCACTGGGTCGGACATCAAAGGGCAGCGGAAAGAACAGTTAAGCAGGCTTCTGGAAAAGGGAGGGCTGGGGAAAGGCTGGCTACAGAAGTATGGGGATATTTGTTGCTAGGCCAAGACCAATTTCCTGATAGAAGTGTAGTCAACATCTGGACAGGGCAGTTCCTTGTCCTGACATGAGGATTTCACACCATATCCCCATCTCTCAGAAATCAGTGCTTGACATGGGTGACCCAGCCCTCCTCTATTCTCTGCTCTGGTGGCAAATTATTTAATATTGTTTTTATAACAGACCTTCTTCAATATCCCTATTCAAGAAAAAAAAAGAGACACAAATATATGGATGTTTCTGTGAAGCTGAATAAATGTTTTTATATCCAGGATGTGACTTTTTTGGGGGAAAGGGGTGCATTTCACCTTTGCAAAGTTCTCCAGGTGAGGACAAGTAGGGAACTCTTCTACAACTTAATCTTAGAACAGGGATTCTTAACCTGGATTCCATGGGGGTCTAGGGAAAGAAAATTGTTGGGGGGAGGGGGCTGTGAACTTGGATGGGGAAAAATTATCTTTGATTTCCTTCGTAATCCTCTGCCTTGAATTTTCTGCACTTAAAAACACAATTCTGAGAAGGGTGTCACAGGCTTCATCAGCCTCACTGCCAGAGGGGTATAATACACAAAGTTTATGAAGCCAAGTCTTAGGGAGAAGCCTCAGACAACCAAAGGGTTTGATGATTTGCACAGGTTCAAAGGCAGAATTTGAACTTAGATCTTCCTGTCTCAGAAATCAGCTCTCTATTAACTACTCTAGGCTGCTACCTAGGTCCCTGTTTAGTAGAAAGTGGAGCAGCAGATAGAGCTTTGGGCTTGTAATCAAGAAAACTCATCTGCCTGAGTTCAAATCCAGCTTCAGACACTCACCAGCTGTGTGACCCTTGGCAAGTCACTTAACCCTGTTTGCCTCAGTTTCCTCATCAGTCAAATGAGCTAGAGAAGGAAATGGCAAACCCTCCCAGTATCTTTGCCAAGCAAACCCCAAATGGAGTTACAAAGAGTCAGACATGACTGAAAAATGAGTGAACAAAATGAACATTTGACATATTTGATTCATCAAGGGTGCTCTCCAGTATAGGAGGTTTTTATTACAGCATTAGTGGTACTAGATTAGGTAGTAGGGAATCAGTCAACAAGCATTTATTAAACACTTACTGTTTTCTGGGCACTATGTTAAGTGTTGAGGATACCATAAAAACAACAAAACACGGCTCCTGCCCTCCAGGAGCTCCCAGTCTAATGGAGGAGACAACATGCAAATGATTAAGTGCAGAACAGATATGAACAGAGTAGAGGGAAGGTCGTTGCACAGGGAAGAGTGATGGTCTGAGGAAGGAGGGCAGGGAGGAAAGGTTGGGGAGAGGGTCTGTGACTTCATTCCTATTGGGAATTCCACAATAAGAGACATACCTCTGCTACTGAGGGCCTGTACGTTTGCTACAACTTACAGTTTTAATGGTTTATTTTTTAAAGTTTTCATTTTTTCTGGTAGATTTAAATGTTTGTTGTTTGGAAAAAAATAAGATTTAATTTAAAAACTGTTTAGCCCAAACCTTATGGTCCTAGAGAGTTGTCTGAGGCACCTGGAGGTTATATGACTTGACGAGGGTCAGAGAGCCAGGATGTGCCGGTTGCGGGACTTGAACCCTTGGTTGGAGCCTCCCAACTCCAAGACTGGCCAGCTCTCTAAGCCCTTCATGGAGTATATCTGCCGTCTCTCCAAAATGATACGTGGCAGCACTTTTTGTGGAAGCAAAAAACTAGAAACAAAGGGGGTGCCCATTGCCTGGAGAGGGGATGAATAAATTGGGGTACAGGAATGTAGCTTCTGCACCATAAGAAACAACTAGGAGGAATTCAGATAAACATAGGAAGACTTCTGAGGGCTGGTGCTTAGTGGCAGAACCACCTGAACCATCGTGGGTGTTCAACTGTTTTCAGTTGTGGCGAACTCTTCATGAGGTTTGGGGATTTTCTTGGCAGAGATACTGGAATGGTTTGACATTTTCTTCTCCATGTCATTTTATAGATGAGGACACTGAGGCAAGTAGGGTTAAATGTGTTGCCCTGGGTCACATGGGATGGCAGGCATGTGAGGCAGAATCTGCACCCAGATCTTACCCACTCTACCTTCCCCCCACCCACTCTAGCCACTATGCCACTAGCTGCCTCAAAGGGTGGTAGAAACTGACAGATGTGGAGTCAGGAAGCCCTGAGTTCAAATCCTACCTGTATGTTTCTAGATATATGACTGTAGGCAAGTAATTCAATCTTTCTCAACCTCAGTTTTCTCATCTGTAAAATGAGGCAGTTTTGGCCTCTAAAATCCCTTCTATCATAGACTTAGGTCTATGAGACAATGAGCTTGGGGGAGGGGAGGGAATACTATATAATTGAAACAAGAATAAAAAAACGCCACAGTTCGATGACTTTTTAGACCCAAAGGGCATTTAATACCATAAACTCTACTTGAGTAGTTTAGCAAAAATAAAAAAATATCTACACCGTACAAGACTGGTTAGTACTGGATGGATACACATGATTTGGTTTGAAGGTGGCGACGCTCCTCTGTTTGTGGATTTTCTCTGCCGTGTGTTCCATTACACTAGGCTAGACCCAATGAAGGCCGTGGATTTATTGACGACATAAATACTAACTGAACAGGCTACTGAGGCTATAAATAGAAAAACAGACACGGTCTTGGTCTAGGAGTAAAAGGCCTATGAAATTAGCCTACCATGGAGTTCAAAGGATATTAAACATCATCCTATCACCTAGAACAGAAACAAGGTTCAAATATCCCCTTGGCATAGTTCCCATCTAGTCCAGACCATTCCCTAGCAAGAATGGCCCCCACACGTGAGGTTTCCTAAGCACCCACTACACACAGTGATGAGTCATTCATGGTCACAGAATGTGTCATTCTAGAGCTCTGCCTTCCTGCCCCCCACCCCCCAGCTACCATGTGAAGGAAAGTTTACAAGTGTTTGTGCCACCACGCCCAGAGACTCTGCGTGAGGAAAAGCGCCAGGCTGCTTTTGTCAAGTCATCCCTCTCCAATGTGCTCCCTGCCCATGTCGCGAGAGTCTCCTGTCTGTCCTGAGCCGGGCTCAAAGCCTCTACTCTTGAGCCTCTTTTCGAGTCAACTTGTAGATTTCAGTCGGTCCGTCCACATGTGTTATGGTGGTGGTGAGCTGTAGTTCTTCTGTGCTGTGAATGCCCAGGTCGCCTGAAACACAGGTCCGCGAGTTAGACTCAGGGCAAGACAAGCAACAACAACAATTAAAAATGATCACTCAAATGTTCAAAGAAAATCTCATCAAATATATATATATTTAATGATCCTTTGTCCCAAGGAACCTACAGAAAGAGTAATAACTTTACTCATTAAAAAAGTAAAAGGTGCCAATAGATGTTTCAGAACATGTGGTTGGCAGGTTCAAAGGTTACAGAAAGACCCCGGAACCAAAAGGTGCCATTTCATCAAGTCATACCTAAGCCTGACAGCATCCACAGAGCACTGAACTCACCCAACCCAACTCCTGTCAGATTGCCTCTAGATGGAGCCTATGAAGTGGCTAAGATTCAAACCAAAGGCCAATGGCCTTCCATGGGTGAGTGCCAATGAATGCAACCAACCACATGTCAGGAAAGAAGTGTCAAACATATGGACAAGTTATGTGGATTTGGGTATTATAATGGTGATAAAAGACAGGGGTATTGTTACCAGAAGTTAGAGAGGTCATCTTTGAGGAACATGGGCATACCAACCAATAACAGATTTTTACAAGGAAATGGTCAGTTGGTTGGTTGTTGTCCTTCAGTCTCAAAGAGGATTAAAATGACATCACTATATTGGAGTCAAGATGAAGCATGATGACTGCAGCTGATCAGATCAGTATGAGCTGGGAAGACTCTGCCACAAGTCAGGAACAAATAGCCCACATACACATCTGGAGCAGAAATGTCTCTAAATTTGTGCTTCTTATCTCTCTCTTCAAGATGCACAAAATGAACACTTTCTGAATACTTACAAGACAATTTAGTAGTCAGAACTATACATTAGAAGCTCCTTACTCTTCATAAATACAGCCCAGTGTTACAAATAGAGACTCTAAAATATCTTTGAAAATTTAATAAAAGTTTTTTTTCTGGAATTGGAGAATAATCACAAACAAAACAATGAAAAACAGGTGCATAGATGTACTCCTAATGCATACAAGAGCCATGTGTTTTTAAATAAATGTCCACATATGAAGTCCTCATGATCTCTAAAGTATGTGGGGAAAAAAAGCTTTTAAAAAGTAGAGACCAAGAGGAAGAAATCAAAACCTTGAGTGACAGAATGAAGTACGATTCATTCCCATTATTCTGAAAAAGTCTAGAAACACAGTGTCAACTTTGGGGATGTCCTGTATGTGCAATGAAGAAAACTTCAGGGCTCCCCACTTCTGCAAAGCATGGGGGTAAGGGTATCTTCTTACACCTCTTCTTTCAGACCGTGTACATTCTTTTTTTTGGCTTTTTTTGGGGGGGTGGGAAGGCAGGGCAATTGAGATTAAGTGACTTGCCCAAGGTCACACAGTAAATATTAAGTGTCTGAGGCCAGATTTGAACTCAGGTCCTCCTGACTCCAGAGCCAGTGCTCTATTCACTGTACCACCTAGCTACCCCCTGACCATGTCTGTTCTTTGTAATTTTTGCAACATTCACTTTTGATTTCTTTTTTGCTGGTTGTTCTTTCTCTTTACATTGCTTTCAACACTGTATACTGTATTTTGACACTGTGTTATTTCCTTGGTTCTGATGACTTTTCTCTGCATCAGTTCACATAGATCTTTCCAGCTTTCTCTGTATTTATAACACTCATCATTTCTAACAGTCATGTGCCATTATATGTTGGCATCACAATTTGTTCAGTCATTTCCCAATTGATGGGACTCTCATGTTCACAATACTATGCTATCACAAAAAGTGCTACTCCAAACTCTTGGATTTTCTGCTGCACCGGAATGCTTAACAAATGTTTCTTGAGTTAAAGGCAATGGGCCCAATTCAAGTCCACACAGTTCAGAAAAGCATAAAGCATTGGGGACAATCTACTGTTCTCCCTCCGCTCCTTTCTGAGCTCCATTCTAAATCTACTATAATGTTCAAGAAATCACCAAGATCTGTAGTGATGCATCACTTATTCTTTGTCCTTTATTCTCAAAGAGGATCTATGGCGGGATGAGAAGGATGCTTTTGCTTGGGCATGAGATGGATTTAAGTGAGGCAGAGTTGTGTAAAGCTGTCAGCCTCACTGTCCCCCAGAGTCACTGAAGTCCAGGGGCAGGACAAAAGTCAAGATGACAAGCCCTGGGGGAGAGAACTGGTGACTCCCAGAAGCCATCATCACATTTGAGAACTTTCCCTCAGCAGTAAAGAGCTTAAAGGCACCCCTGCTCTATTAGTTGCCCCCCAAACATGGTTTGAGCCATTGTTAGCTATTTCCCAAGCAAGCAAGGGTGGGCTAAATGACCACCGAGGTCCCTTGCAGCTGTGAAATGTTGGGATAGTTT
>CM053593.1:7727362-7743372 GCA_028646575.1 Pseudocheirus occidentalis | reverse complement strand
AGGGAGGAGCTCCCTGCCCTGCTAGAAAGCTAGAGAGGTGTTGGAGGAGGGCATTAAAGGGAACAGATTGTGGGAGGGGTCTTACAGTGGGATCAATGTTCTGGGCTGGGGGGTAGGGACAAAAAGGGGAGAAAATTTGTAACTCAAAACCTTATGGAAATGAATGATGTAACCAAGAAAATAAATTAAAATTTAAAAAAAAGAATGCTCAAAAATCCTTTATTTCATTGAATGACCACGTTTTTTCCCTGAAACATTATGCTCAGTTTTCCCAGGTAGGTGATTTTTGGTTTTAGTTCTAGCTCCTTTGACCTCTAAAGTATATATTCCAAGCCCTTTTATCCCTTTATGTAGAAGCTGCTAAGTCTTATGTTATCCTGATTGTGTTTCCACAATACTTGAATTGTTTTTTTCCTGAATGCTTGCAGTATTTTCTCCTTGACCTGGGAACTCTGGAACCTGGCTATAATATTCCTAGGAGTTTTCTTTTTGGGATCTTTTTCAAGAAGTGATTGGTGAATTCTTTCAATTTCTATCTTGCCCTCTGGGTCTAGAATGTCAGGGCAATTTTGCTTGATAATTTCTTTAAAGATGTTGTCTAGGCTATTTGTTTGATCATGGCTTTCAAGTAGTCCAATCATTTTAAAATGATCACTCCTGGATCTATTTTTTAGGTCAGTGGTTTTTCCAAGAGACATTTCGCATTGCCTTCTAGTTTGTTCATTTGTTCAGATATGTTTTATAGTATCTTGATTTCTTATAAAGTAATTAGGTTACAATTGCTCCAACCTAATTTTGAAGGAGCTGTTCTCTTTGGTGAATTTTTGAAATTCCTTTTCCATTTGGCAAATTCTACTTTTTAAGGCATTCTTCTCCTCATTGACTTTTTGGGCCTCTTTTGCCATTTGAGTTATTCTATTTTTAAGGTGTTATTTTCTTCAGTATTTTTGGGTCTCTTTTATCAGGCTGTTGACTTGCTTTTCCTGGTTTTCTTTCATCATTCTCATTTCTCTTCCCAATTTTTCCTTCACTTCTCTTACTTGATTTTCAAAATACCTCTTGAGCTCTCCATGACCTCTAACCAATTCATATTTTTCTTGAAAGCTATTGATGCAGGAGTTCTGATTTCATTGTCTTCCTCCTGTTCCATGTTTTGATTCTTTTTGTCCCCAAAAAAGGATTCTGTGGTCTGTTTGTGCTTCCTCTGCTTGCTCATATTGGCAATCAATTACTTGACTTTTGAGCTCTTTGCTACAGTAGAACTCTGTTTCCAGAGTAGAGAGAGCTATGTTCCAAATTTCTGGGGTTTTGTGCAATTGTTGTCAGAGCTATGAGGAGGGTGCCCTCTCTGCAGTCCTCATAAGCTCTGGCACGCTGGCCATACACTCTAGGACCACCACCCAAGACCACAGTCCAAATCCAAGCAGGTTAAAGTAAGAGTGATTACCCTGTGAATGATTGCTTGGTCCCCTACAATCTGTGGGCCAGGAGCTCTCAAAGCAGCTATGAGTTAGCAGCTGCAGCCACTGCACTTCCACCCTACACCTGGGGGTAGGGACCAGACTGTGCTCTTCTGTCCCCCTGTTTCAACAGAGTTCCACACTGACCTTTCACTTTGTTATTGGTGTTTATGGGATGAGAAGTCTGGAAACTGCTACAGGTGCTGGTGATTCACTTTCCTGAAGTCTGCTCTGGATGCTGCTGATTGGGGCTGCGCTGGGGCCAGAACAATGCAGCTCGTGTGGGACTGTGCTTGGCTCCCAGCATTCTGCAATAGACTCTTTCTGTTGGCCGGCCAGGCTGCCTTCAGCAGGATGTTTGTTTCTCTCTCTCACTTTGTGGGTTCTGTAGATATAAAATTTGTTAGAGTTGTTTTTTTAAAACATGTATTGGAAGTAATTGGAGTGGGAGGTCATGCTAAGTTTGTCCCCCCAGGATGCTTTTTAAAGCAAACAGAAGGTTCCTTCAACTGCTGTCCATATCCTTGTGCAGAAATCCAACCATTAACCATGTTTGACAATTTCTTTTCTTTACCCTCTCTCTCTACTGAATCAGACTTTAGGCATTTATTTCTTTTGGCCAGTCATTTCTTTAATATCTTTACCTTCACAAGCCCTTGAACAAGGCTTAATTCCTAACAGATATTACCTGATTTTCTCTAAATACAGTTTGCTAATCTGCCTTTGGTTCATTAATAGATACTTGTGAACTGAACTGTAACTAGGGTGAGGTGATCAGAGCTTTTCCCAAAGTGCTGAAATGTAAAGGGTACAACAACATTTGTATCCTTCAGTTGCAAGGAAACCACTAATATTAGCACCATTTTATCAAAAATAATGGACTAAAATAGGAACCAGCTGAGAAGTAGAATTACATAATGGGTAATGGCTGGCTGGTCTCAGAGTCAAGACCTGGGTTCCTCATCTGTCTCTCACATAAACTAGCTGTGTGATCATGGGCTTAAAAGTCATCTAACTTCTCAGTATCTCCCAGATAGTTCTCTAATACTGTAACAGATGAGTCACTCATCTGAATTGATGGAGGGAGTTTCTACACTGGAATTTCCTGGAAGAAAAGCAACTACATGGTAACTTTTCCCCCCCCACAGGGCAAGGCCCCCAACCCAAAATTGTGGCATGCTCTTGCTTTGCTTTCAGATCTCTGTCCCTTCCCCCCAAACAAATTTGTATTTTAAAAGTCAATTTAAGTTTCCTTTTCATGTTGCTGGATACAATTGTGTTTTGTGAAGCTTACATGGGGTACAAAACATTCTGCTTACAGCTCAGCCTACCCATTCCCAAATGCATACAGAAGCAACTTTCATTTTTTGATACTAGAGAATAATAAAATTATTTAGACAGAATATCTTTACCTCATTTAACTAGACTTTTGGAGGACTGTTCATTAAAATAGCTCCCATTTAAAAGATCTCTTTCTTATAAAATCCAGTTTTAAAGAAAATCCAATCCAAAATTTAAGGATTTACTCTGTTCTAAAGGGAGTTTGGAATTGGATTTGTAATTAATTGATATTGAGGACCCCCAAGTGTGGAAACTCCCTCTACCAATTCTGCAATTTATTGGCTCAGAGAATAGCCTGGGGCACCAAAAGGTTAAGTGAATTAACCAGTCATGTAGCCAGTGTATTTTAGAGATTGGACAGCAACTCAAGTTTTTCTGGTCCAAGGCCAGCCAATCTTCTTTGAACCAATCTACTTTGCCAGGCTGGCTCTCATGTTTAAAATGGAACTAGACCTGGCTCTCTAGAAACTTGTATTCAGATTTGGGAAAAATATCACTGCTGTCCATATGCCTGTTCCCTTATTATATAGGTGATCATAATGAGTTACCTGATTGTGTTTTAATATTATGCTAATTTATTTTAATTCACTAGTAATTCATTGATTTTTAGAAGTGGCTATATTTGAAAATCTATCATGGCTCCATCCAATGAGGATCTTTCTTTGTATCTTTATGTTTGTTTTTCTAGGCAGAGATTTTCCCAGATCATTGCCATTGTGGAAGAATTTCTTAAAATACAGCATTCATGTCGTCTATGAAGATTCCTCAGGTAACTCATCAGTGCAGGGAAGATGTAGAAGGTCTCTTTCCTTCCCATACCTCCCTGTTTTCTAGCTTCCTTTTAGGTGTCATCTTCTCTCATAGAATGGAAGTTTCTTGTGGGAAGACACTCTTGTTTTTACAGTGCCTGGCACATAGTAGGAACTTAATAAATGCTTTGTCTACCTATCTGAAAAATGTTCCAGATTTTTATATATTTCGATATATGCATTTTCAAGATGGCTCTTCAAAAGTACTGGACACGCTGTTGATATTATTTAGGTTTTATAAAGACTTCCTTTGTCTAGAATCTAATGATGTCTCTAACTTGGTTATTGGATCAGAAATTTGTATATTAAAGGCTATTAAGATGAATGCTTGGGAGAGGGGTGGTCTTAACAGTTGAAAGTTCCTGTTCATATTTAAGTCTCATTCTCCCTAGGTGGCAGTGGTGTGTGGTTCTTGCAATGCAGGAGCTGCCTATTGTCAGAGTATAGCAGAGAAATCTGTAATTGTAGACAACATTGGCTTCATGTTTGCTACAGGAGAAGCGATTTATGTTGAAGAACTAGGAGGAGCCACTCTGCATTCTCAGTAGGGACAAAAGATTGTCTTCTCAGTCTGACATTTAAAGCCCTCCACAGATAACTGCTCCCACCTAATTTTCCTAGTCTGTTTGATGGGATTTCCCTTTCTTTCTTTCCTATACCTAAGCAGTGGAGTGGAGAAAGTGCTGAATTTGGAGTCAGACAGACCCAAATTAAAATCCTGTCTCAGACATTTACTTCCTATGTGACCTTGGACAAGTCACCTCACCTTCCTGGGCCTCAGTTTCCTCATCTGCAGAAGGAGGAAATTGGAATGACTTCTCATGTTCCTTCTAGCTCTGAAGCTTTGATTTTATGGTCTCCCACAAGGTCTTTCCTGACTATTTTGTCTGTTAGTAATCTCTGACTCTTAAGATTACTTTGTGCATACTAGATATTTACTGCTCTGTATTCATGTTTCATTCTCCCAGAAGAATGTAAGCTCCTTGAAGGCAAGGAATATTTCATTATTTTCTTTGCATGCCCAAGTACTAGTGAAGTGGCTTGCACACAGTAGATATGACAAACTACTGGATGGATAAGTACATAATATTAAGATATATTAAGATTTAGAATAAAGGTCCTGGAATGTTGAGTGGAAAGAGCCTCGTGGGTAATCTATGAAAGGTCATGCCCTGCTGTCTGTATGACTTGGGCAAGTAATTTCACATGCTTGGGCTTCAGTTTCTTCATATGTGAAATGAAAGGGTTAGATGGCCCTGGGGGTCTCTTCCAGCTCTAGACCAAGGTCCCTGCAGACCACAAATGAGGTATAGTCTGGGATATTTGAATGGTTGAGATCACAGAACGATGAAAATACTGAAGTATAATTTATGGCTTGGTATTTGCCAATTACTTTTTTTTTGATGTGCTGAAATCTGATTTGTTTTTTTTTTTATCATTTCCTAATCTCTTTTACTCTTAGAGTCAGTGGAAGCATTGGTTATATTACATCTACAGAGGAAGAAGCCTATGAACAGGTTCAGAATGTTGTGGTGACTTTCAATTATGGACAGCACCCTGAAGAGTCTGCGGAGTATGATGATCCCTTATACAGCCCAGAAGAGCTGAAAACATTGGCTCCACAGAACTACGAAGGGAGCTAAATGTGAAACTGGTAAGCCAAGGAAGGGCTCCACTTTAAAAGTCATTGGGATCAATCCCTTTAATTAGGAAGGGCTCTGTTTTCAAAGGACAAGCACCTGATGGGTCCAATGAGAAAATAAGTCATGAATGTCCAGATGTTCAGGTTAATGATGATGAAAAAGGTGGAAAGAATGCTGAGCTTGTGCCAGAATCTCATCTCAGCTGCTAGGCAGTACAAGGGATAGAGTGTTGGGTCTAAAGTCAGGAAGACCTGAGTTCAAATTTGCCATCAGATTTTTATTATGTGACTCTGGGCAAGTCACTTAAAAAACCTTGCCTCAGTTTCCTTAATTGTAAAATGGGGATAATAATAGCACCCACCTTTCAATATTGTTTTGAGAATCGGACAAGAAAACACTGGTAAAGCACAGTGCCTGGTATATTTGAGCATTTAATAAACATTTTCCTTTCCCTTCTTGAAAAGGTTAGTAATCCTAGTTTCTTCACTTGTAAAATGAGGGAGTTGGACTGAATGATTCTAAATTCCCTTCCAGCTCTCAACCTGTGAAACATGGAAATAAAACAATAATACTTTGGGGAAGACTGTCAACCAATCAATCAACTAGCATTTGTTAAAATCTACTACTGTGTGAAAGGCAAACCTTGCAGCCTTAGACAGCACAAAGTTGTCTTTTTGTGCAAGTAAACTTGACGTTTTGGGTAAGAAACTTGACAATTTATCATTTTGGATTCTGTGATTGCATTGATATGGGAATGTGCCCTGCTCATACGTAGTGCATCCAATGGGTATTTTAATACTCACAATATTTGAATAGATCTGAAATCTCATTATTTTGGGAATTCCCTCCATGATTCAGGTTGCAGCCTACTAACACCTGCCCTATGTGACTCTTGATCATGTGCTCTCTCAGTTTTCCATGTGCCTGGCACATTTTCATTCTTCAATTTCTCCTTACATTTCATGGGTGCCAGTGTAACACTCCAACTGTCTGCTTGCTTCTCTTTCTTCTTGCTGTGTTACTAGACCTTCTTTTCCTATCCTGTGATCCTTAAATATTATATTTTATTATTATTTCTTTTTGGAGAACCTCATTGGTCATATGATACAGCCTGCTCACACACCTTATCATGTTCCTTGTATATGAGTAATCACTTTGGAGAAGGGGCCGACCTTCATTATCACCTCTGACACCAACCATTAATCAATTGCTAACAAAGAATAGATAATCCCAAGAGCTCTAGGAGTGGCAGCACCCCCTAGATCTCCAGGTACTTCCAGTCCAGCCCCTACAACCATCACTCTCAGAGTGATCCTTGTGGAGATGCAATCATAGCTACTGGAGACTCAGAATAAGAACAAAAAGTTCCCACTACCAAAGTTCTTGGTTTTGTCAAATGGTCCAAGATCAGAGAAACTTAAAGGATCTTTATCAGTGACAATAACATGAAGAAAAATACATCACCATCTCCCTTTGATAAACTATAAGGATGATGTCCAGGTAAACTTTTCATGTGGGTTACCTTCTCCCATTAGAACATGAGCTCCTTGAGGGCAGGGACTGTCTTCCTTTTCTCATTGTATCCCCAGGGGTTAGCATAGTTTAGTTCACTCATGTCCAAAAAAAGTATGTCTCATTACCATCTTAAGTCCACCATCTCTGTGTCAAAGATACACAGTGTATTTCATCTTTAGCCCTCTGGAATTGTGGTTGGTCATTGCATTGCCTGGAGTTCTTAAATCTTTCAGAGTGATCTGTCTTTACGGTGTTTAAGTTCTTTGCCATCACTAAGAGATGTACTTTTTGTAACTATTGGTCCTTTTTTCATTTTTCTGTGATTTCTTTGGGATATAGGACTAGTTATGGCATTTCAGGGTCAAAGAGTATGCCCAGTTTAGTGACTTTGGGAACCTAGTTCCAGATTCCTTTCTAGAATGGCTGGACAGTTCACTGTTCCACCAACAGAGCATTAGTATGTCTGCTTCCCCATAGCCTCTAGAACAGCTGTCATTTTTGTTCATCTGAAATATGTGAGGTGGAACCTCAAAGTTGTCTTGATGTGTATCTCTTTCATTATTAGTTATTTGCAGTAAATTTTTTTAATATGGCCATTGATAGTTTTAATTTCTTCTTTTTGAAAACTGCCTATTTATATTCTTAGGTCATTTATCAATTGTGGAACAGCTCTTGTATTTATAAATTCAAATCAGTTCTTTATATATTATGAAAACTAGACCTTTATTAGAGGAACTTGCTGCAAAGAGGGTTCTGTCCCTGCCCCAGTTACTTTGTTGTTAGTGTCTTGATTTGATTTCAATAATCATGATAGCAGTCATATAACACTTTAAAGATTGCAATCTGCTTTACAAGCATTATTTCATTTAATTTCCATACCAATATGGTGAAACAGGTGCTATCATTACCTCTACTCACAGGTAAGGACATTGAAGCAGACAGCCCTCAAATGATTTGTCCACCAGAATCAGTGTCTCTGTCGGAATGTAAATCCAGATCTCTCTGATTTCAGGCTTAGTACTCTATTGATTTATCAATGGAGGAATGGGTCTTATGCTTCTAAATTTGAGCCAGTTCTTTATATATTTTAGAAAATGAGACTCTTAACAAAGAAACTTAATGCAAAATCCTCCCCCCCCAGTTATCTGTTTTCCTTCTAATTTTAGCCATATTGATTTTGTTTGTATAAAAACTTAATTTTTACATTAAAAATTTCCTTTTTAAATTTTCTGTGATCCTCTCCTATCCTTTATTTATTTTTTGATTCCTCCCTATGCATATGACAGATAAGTTCTTCCTTGTTCCTTTCATTGGTTTATGATGGGACCTTTTATAGCAGTCCGATTTAGATCTGATCTTGGTTTATGGGGTGTATGGGGTGTTCAGAGAATACTAGCACCTCTGATGTGAGGGTTTACAGAGCCCTTTTCAGGGCTACTTATCCACTGTTTGCTGTCCAAGTGATGCACTCCATTTTCATCTGTGGCTAAGAAGCTGTAGCATCCACAGTGGTTACACCCTCCTAAACCATCATGGCAGACAGGCTAAACCAGGTTGAGGGGAGCCCAAAGGCCCCAGATCTGTTGGTGAGTATGTTCCAAGCACATGAAGACCCCCTCTAGTGGAATGAATAGATTAGAACAGTTTGTTCCAAAAGCCATGGCTGAAGCAGCACTGTGGAATGTCTCGAGTTTGGTTAGACATTGGAGACATTATCATTATCTACTACAGTCCAGGCCAACACCAGTTATCCTGGCTTGTATCTTGCCACTGGACTTTGATGACTCTGGAAAAGAGGGAGAAGCTGACACTTTTGTGGAGCTCTGCTTCATTTCAATTCAATTCACACACAAATCAAGACATCCTCCTGTGATGTCACTGTTCTTCTTCAAAAATGAAGGACAACCAAACAAAATCTTGTGTCATGTGAAATTTTGTCTATCCCTAATTTCTGCCAGACAGTACCTCCACCCTCCCATTGCCCAGTTTTCCTAGTACAAGTGGTTTTCAACCTGTGGATAGCAACCCCTTTGGGGGCCAAATGACCCTTTCACAGGGGTCGCCTAAGACCATTGGAAAATACATATTTCCAGTGGTCTTAGGAACTGAGACACTGCTCCTCTATCCATCTCCAGGCAGGTCCACTGACATGCAGATATGCCCACATAGAATATTAAAGGGTTGCAGCATTAGAAAGATTGAGAATCACTGTCCTAGCAGTTTTGTGAAATAGGGAGTGAATCCTTCTTTGTTTCACTATGGAATGTTTGGGTTTTTGAACATTAAGGTACTAGGTTCGTTTGCTCCTCTATGTCACACACTGCATCTGTTCCACTAATAGATATTTCTTCCCCCTCCCTTTCTCTTCCTCTCTCTCAACCAAAAATCATTTTGCTGATTGCTGATTTGTAGTCTAAGTTGAGATCAGGGTACTGCTAAGCCCCCTTCCTTACTACTTTTTTCATCATTTCTCTTTATGTCTTGTCTTTCCCCATTAGAATATAAACACCTTGAGGGGAAAAAACTATTTTGCTTTATTATTTTTGCATTAGCAAGGCTTAGCATAGTGCCTGGCACATTTCCATTCATTAATTCATTCACTTATTCCTCCACATTTTAAAGGTATTCATCATATAGAGGAATGAGTCTCCATAATCTATAAGTCATTGGCCTCTCTCATTCCTTCTTCTTGAAGTGTGCTTTCCCACGTTTTCCCATCCTCAGTTTTTCCCACCTTTGCTCTGAAATCACACAATATCAGAGGGTGTATTAATTTCACTTGGAGGTTCTTATCACGTTCTTCATGGATTCTCACTACTACTCCATCCTTAGCCACCAGTGCTAGTGCATAAATTACAATTTTTTCAAGGTGGTATTTAAAAAAATACTCATCATGAATACTATGATATGTGATGATCAAATTTGTCCATGAAATGATGTTTCTTGTTGCCTTTGGGCATATGATAAAACCCATTCTGACAACTCCTTTCTTTGGCTCTTCAAGGAATACTAGTGATCCATGCTTCCATTTAGTGGTGGTTCTCTTCTCTCTTCTGGTTTTGTTTATAGTTACAGAATCAACATTGATATGATTCATCTTCTCCACTATGTGTCCACTCATTAGTTGTTGGACATGGATCTCACTTTCAGAATGCCAAGATTCATTTTGAGGTCTATTGGGATTTTTTGGGTGACACAGTTCCAAATTGCTTTTCAGAATGGCTGGACCAATGCATAGCTCCACCATTTGGTATCTATTGCCCCCATTTCCCATACTTCTACCATTGTCACTGCAGGAGCAGAAGTACTAGATGCGGGATTAAGTGACATTTTATTTTTCTATTTCACGGGTTTCTGTAATGTTTTAATAGTAATTTTACATTTGAAGAATTGACAAAATTGCTCTTTCTCCATGTGTACATAATCATATGAACACTATACACAAACATATATGCATGCATGTACATGCACAGCACACACACATGTACATACACATAGGCATACATACACATATACATATACCAAAGGGATTTTTTCAGGTCCTTGTCAATTTTGTGGTAGATGGTGACACCCACTGGCAAAGGGAGTCATAGCTTCCCAGTCTTTGAGCCTATTTTAAATAATACTTTGATGCAAGTTCCTCCCTGAAAGGAAGTCCCGTCTCCTTCCTGACACCAATATGCTGATAATGCTGTTTGACTGAGAGTCGTGGAACTCCAAAGTCTCTGAAGAATTAAACTTGAGGAGCAAAGAGCAATGGGGAAGCACATGGCAGGTGCAAGCATGTCAAGAACCCTTACATTCAAGGAATTATACTGGAGAAACATAAAATATGTCATAAAAATCCATGACCAGAATAAAGGATGGGCTAGAACTCCAATCCTAGAGTAAAGATGACCTGAGTTTGAATCCAGCTTCAATAGTGGGTAATTCATTTACTGTCGGTTCTATTTCCTAATCTATAAAATGTGGTTAATAATAACACTTCCCTCCCAGGGCTTTTGTGAGTATAAAAAAGATGATATCTATAAAGCAGAATGCAAACTCTAAAACTTTAGGTGAGTGCTAGAGACGATGGTGATGATGATGGTGATGGTGATGGTGATGATGATGGTGGTGGTGATGATGATGATGATGGTGATGATGGTGGTGGTGATGATGATGGTGATAGTGATGGTGGTGATGGTGAGGTGAGAATAAGGAATAACTGGTGTACACTGGAAAGATATCTCAGACTCTAGCAGAAGACCTGTGTTCAAATCCTCCCTCTGATGATTACTGTTTGTGTGAACTTTGGGGAGTCACAACCTTGCATTAGGTTCCTCATGGATAAAATGAGAGAACTGGAAAAAATAAACTCCAAGGTCTCTCTGAACTGTAGGTCTAAGGTCCTGTCCTTAGCTAGGATGTGCTCAGTTGTTATCTAAGCAGTATCAAGGAGTCTAGAGGAAGGTTCTCAACATGTTTGGTAGGTCCCTAGTGGTAGAATTTATTTGAGTGAGGGCATGAATGGTTGATGATCTGAATTACTGAAGAAAAGACCCATAACAGCCAGACTACAGTTCCACAGAGGTATCAAAACATTCTGATGTATGCAAATATTACAGAAGATGCCTCACTATAGCATGGGGAAGCTCTGCGTTCTCAAGGCTGTGACAGTGAGGAGCAAGATTTGTTAGATCCGACTGAGTTGGAAAAGCTTTCTGTGATGAGAGGTGAGGTCTGCTGTCTGGGGACCAACCTAGCTCAGAGGGCAACAAGGCATATGTAATGAAAAAAGGACTGGCTTTTGGGACGAGAGGACCTCAATTCAAATCTGAACTTGTCTATTTGCTGTGTGGGATCTCAAGACAAATCAGTCAATCTCTCCTGGTCTTTGTTTCTTTGTCTACAAACTTAGAGGACTGGGCTAAATGACCACTACAAATATTTCCAAGTCTCAGTCTGTGATCCTTATATACAAAGAGGCTCATGACCAGTATGTTGACTGCTACAAAATGAATTCTTTGGTCTTGGTGATCCAAGAAGTGTTGGGTTGGAATAGGAATCTCCCAGGAGAGGAAACTCTACCAATGAAGGTAGTCATGGTCCATGTAACTTCCAGTCTTAATAGAGTGGAACAGAAGTAATAAACTCACAGCTTGTGGGAATGCTCCCAGAAGCAGGTTAAATTGTAATCAGGAAATGTTTAACAAAATAAATAAAATTCTAGGCAAACACAGATGATGTTCTTTTGTGGTTTTCTAAGTCAATATGCTGCTGTTGGAATTGGTTTCTATCTGAGGTTGATGCTACTGATCTAGAAAACTGGCAGATTCATTCACTTGCCCAAGTACACACCTTAAGGATGGGACAGAGATAGGACTTCAATCCTGTTCCTGACTCCAACTCTCTATTCACTACATGCCTCTGCCTTAATCTAAGATCCTTTGGATATAAACTACTTAGTCACAAATAAGTGGTAATTTTGGTAGAGGGAATTCTTCACACTAAGAGTCTCTCATGCTGCCAAAATTGCTGCCAAAATATATTTTAAAATATATATATATATATTTGTATACGATTTTATAATGGAAGCCACTGAAAAAACAGATTTTGTTTCTAGTCGGCTTAGCTGAAATGTGCTTGTCTGCAAATCAAAGGAAACTGACTGGCTGTGTAAGCGATCATTTGTAGGTTGTATTCACGCCTTTTGCAGATTCTGAGTCGTTTGATTGATGGGTGTCGATTCCAGGAATTGAAGGCTGAACATGGAACAACTTTAGTAAAAGGTTTTGCTCATGTGAAAGGGTAAGCCTTTCAGTGCTGCACAGTCCTAGGATCCTTTGGAGGTAAATCACATGCTCATGGTTACAAAGCTAATAAGTGTAACTGGTCAAATCTGAGCACAGCTTTTCCTGGCTTCAGGTTCTATTACCTCTGACGGGGTTGTATTAGGTCACCTGTCAGTTCCCTTTCAGCTATAAACCTGTGAATCCACGATCCTGTATAGACTATGTCTCAGTGCATCTCATCACAAGGGTATATCCAGGATTCGGATGGGGGGCATGGAGAGAGAACAATCAGGTTTCCAAGAAGAGAAAGTCAATTTGTCACAGAATCACAAGGTTGGAAGTGACCATCTAGTCCAATCTATACTTGAAAAAAAGAATCTCCATTATATCAGAAGACAGGTGGTCATTTGACCTTTATTTGAATATGTCTAAGGAGGGAAAGCTGGGGACAGTTTCAATTGTTAGCAAAGTTTGATTTTTTCTGACCCTGTCTCAATGAATGTATTACTTTGCAATTTAAACCCATGCCCATGGTTCTTACCAGGGTGTCCAAGCAGAACAATCCCTAACCCACTTCAAATACTTAACTGCAGCTTTTGTGCTGTGATCTCTTTCCCTAAAACTTCTCATCCCTAGCTCCTTCCATTGAACTTCTTGTTGCATAGACTGAAGGTTCTTCACCATTCTGGATGCTTTCCTTCAGACACTCTCCGGCTGTTGCCCAGAAATGCGGACAATATTCCAATTTGGTCTGATTAGGACAGAGTACTGGGGATACTTCATCCCCCCCATTCCTGGAAGCTATGTGTATTTTGGTCCAGCTCTTGGTTTTATGGCAGCTCTCCCTCTCCGCAGAGCATGACCAAGTCCCTCGTTCAATCAGAAAAGACTTCTGGGCAGTTTCACTCCAGTTCATCCAATGATTTTCAAGGATTCTTTGTATCTGGTTTGGCTAAACCTTTGATTAATGGATGAGGTGCCCTTACCTAGCTAAGGTAGCAAGGTATGGCATCTTCTCTTTAGGTGAGGTGGGCAGTGATTTGATTTCAACAATAACAAAATGACAACAGTATATAGTGCTGTGTGGCAGAAACAGTGCTAACATGCTTCAAAGTCATGATTTCCTTTGATTCTCACAACTCTTCCAGGTGTACTTGTTGCTATGCCTGACTTCCTGACCCCGTTGGGGGTTTTTGTGGTAAAGATACTAGCGTGCTTTGCTGTTCCCTTCTCCAGCTTATTATACAGATGAGGGAACTGAGGCAAACAGGGTCAAGTGACTTGCTCAGGATTACACCACTAGAAAGTATATGAAGCTGGATTTGAATTCATGAGGATGAGTCACCCTGACTCCGTCAGGTACTCTCTTCACTATGGCACCACCTAGCTGCCTGGTTATTAAATGTCTCCTATGTGCCAAGTACTGTTCTAGGTACTATGGCATACAAGACCAAAGCAAATTAGTCTTTACCATCAAGGAGTTTACATTCTACTGTTTCATTTGTGTGCTTTGCTTTTCAAAATGTTGGCTACATAGACTTGTAGCTCAAAAGGTGGAAAGTCCATTTGGCCAATGCCCTCATCGTGCAGATGAAGAAACGAAGGCCCAGAGAGAGATGTTGAAGGATTTCCCAAGATGAATTCAATACAATTATGCTTTATTTCAAAGCCTCTTGGTATTTGAGGAAGATTATAATCTGTGACCCAAATGCCAAGGGACTTGACTCACCCCTCCAGAGTCCGTGTTTCTAGAGGCAATGAGTCTTGTCAGAGGGTGCTGGATTGGAAGCCTCCAAGTTCCAGTTTGAGCTGGTGGTCCTACGTCAGTCCTAGGATTTAGCAGGCTGTGTTCTCTGTTTATCTCTGGGTCACACGTCCCTTTGGAATCAGCAGCATCTACTTTATTTTATGATCCCTCCATTGCTTACTTGAGGAGATGCCTCCCATGGGCACTGTATGCATCTTATACTTACCTCACTGTCTGCTAGGCTGTCTTCTCTGTTATGTCATGAACTCTTTGAGAGCAGGGACCGTTTTTGCCTGACTGATACGGTTCCACCTCTGACTCTCCTTGACTGGGCAACCTTGGACAAATCATTTAATCTCTCAAGGTCTCAGGAACTTCTTGTTTGTTTGGTCATTTCACTTGTGTCTAACTCTTCGTGACCTCATTTGAGGTTTTCTTGGCAAAGATACTGGAGTGGTTTGCTATTTCCTTCTCCAGGGAAACAGAGTCAAATAGGGTTAATTGACTTGCCAAGGGTCACAGAGCTATTAAGTCTGAATTTGAACTCAGGTCTTCCTGACTTCCAGTCTGGAGCTCTATCCATTTCACCACCTAACTCAGGTAGATCTAGAAGATTGTAAGTTGTAGAACAAATTGATATCTGCATTGGCAGAAGGATTTTTCTCATGTGGTAGAGGGGAAAGAATACCAGCTCTGGACCTGGAGGGCATGGGTTCAAACCTTGCCTCTGATGTTTATGACTTGTGAGATTTTAAGAGTTACTTAAACTCCTGTGTCTCATTTTCCTCATCTGTAAAACAAAGAGGTTGGACGAAATGATCCCTGAGGTCCCTTCTAGACCTATGACCTCCATCAAAGAGATCCCAGATCTGATCCAAAGATTCCCCAAACTGAGCAAATGCATTAAGGCTTATTTTGAGCAAATCATTCCAAAGCTGTAGGCCTTTTAGTCCAGTCAGCGTTCTGATTTTGAAAGCAGAATTTGCTAAGGTTGGGCAAATGGTCTTCTTCCCTTGACCTTGTTATACGACGTCTCTCCTGTATCTCTTTTCTCCTCTACTCCACCTCCCTTTAGTAGTAAAAAGGCAGGAATATATGCTCAGTTTAATTCTAGTGATATCTCTGAAAACGGTATGTTTTATGTTTGAATTTTATTCAGTCGTGTATTTTACTCAGCCTCTACAAGCTGAAAAATAACATGCTTTTCCCAAAGTCATTTAAAATGAATTATTTTGCAGCTCTCAGAATGGTCCTTTTCCCTCATTTTAAGTTTTGTTTTTCTCATTAGAGTACCAGGAAAGATGTTTTTAGAAAACAGGCACTGGGGATCAGCCGGGTGCCTTCTTGTTTTCAGTTAGGGCCTCCCTGTGAGGAAGGAGAATGGAAGCAGGGGGAGGTTGGTGGGAGGGGGTGGCATTCACAGTTCCTTTAAACCCTTCCTGGTGGCTGCTCCCTCCTCATCCTGGGAGCCCTGGGGAGCCTTTCCAGGCTCCAGCTGGGAACATCCTATGAAGCAGCTCTGTGGCAGGGGGACAATGCTAGTGGAGTGTGTGGGAGAAGCAAAGTTGGCAGTGAAGGGATTTTTCATCCAACAGCAACGGTTTCCAAAGCAACCAGCTCATTTCAGGGACAGAGATGGCCATGGCCCTGCTTTGGCATGGGTGTCTTTGCCTTCCATCTTCCCACTCCTTTGCTGGGCTTCATTTGGAGACAGAGGAAGT
>CM053593.1:7714603-7726862 GCA_028646575.1 Pseudocheirus occidentalis | reverse complement strand
CATACATACATATGTGTGTGTATACACATTTGTATTCCCTTCACCTATCCTCATAGTAAGAAAAGTTTCATAAGTCACTATTATCATTTTTCCATATTGGCATGTATATAGTTCAACTTTGATAAGTTCCTTATGATTTCTTTTCCATCTTTACCTTCTCATGCTTCTTGTGTTTGAATGCCAAATTTTCTGTTCAATTCTGGTTTTTTCATCAAGAATGTTTGAAAGTCCTCTAGCTCACTGAATGACCCTATTTTCCCCTGGAACATTATACTCAGTTTTGCTGGGTAGGTGATTCTTGGTTTTAATCCCAGCTCTCTTGCTCTCTGGAATATCATATTCCAGGCCCTTTGATCCCTCAGTTCTAAAGTAGACGCTGCCAGATCCTGGGTTATCCTAATTGTGCTTCCACAGTATTCAAATTGTTTTCTCTTGCCGGTCTGTCATAGGTTTTATTATTGGTTCTATTCTTGGGTTTTGCCTCCTGTGAACTGTTGGATTTACATTAAAATATATATTTTTAAAATTTCTTATCTTTTAACTGATTATGTCCTTTGGCTCATTAATAAAGGTAGCCACATTGGTTGGGATTCATGAACTATGGTTTTTGAGGTTCACACAATGTCTTGAACCTGGATAATCCAGGAACTTGGACTCAAGAACCTGGGAATAGCAGCATCCTGCCCCCACCCCATCCCTAAAAAATTGATCCTTCTTCCAGCCATCATTCAGAACAGTCCTTGTGGAAACATAGCCCGGCAACTGCTCTCATAGGAGGTGGAGTCAGTCCCTACCTCCTTAGCAGAGAGCTGCTGAAGACCCAGGAAAGGAAGCTCACCCCATGAGCGCGTTGGCACTGTGGAACAGTTCAGCATCAGAAATGGGTAGCATTTTTATTAGTGGAAATGCCATTCAAGATGACGCGTTGCCGCTGCACCCCAAGTGTCTTTCTATCTGACTTAAAGCCGAAAATTCTGTATACATTATCTCCCCCCTTCAAATGTAAGATCCTTGACAGCAGGGAGTTACTTACTTTTCTCTTAGCATTCTCAGCTCTAGTAGAATGCTTTATACATAGGGCGGACAAGAGTTGAATCAATCAGCCATTTTCCCCTCTTAAAGTAGCTAGCCAAATGCCACACACACTGAGGCTAAGAATGTGATGTTATAATGTATCACTTTGGAGTCTAAAGATTAGTGCTTCAAATACCAGGAAGACGTTTTTGTTGCCCAGTCATTTTCAGTTGTGTCTGATTCTTGTGACCCCATTGGGGATTTTCTTGGCAAAGATCCTGGAGTGGTTTGTCATTTCCTTCTCCAGCTCATTTGACAAATGAGGAAACTGAGGCAAACAGGGTGAAGTGACTTGCCCAG
Source organism: Pseudocheirus occidentalis (assembly GCA_028646575.1). Lineage (NCBI taxonomy): Eukaryota > Metazoa > Chordata > Mammalia > Diprotodontia > Pseudocheiridae > Pseudocheirus > Pseudocheirus occidentalis. The sequence goes on along the minus strand of CM053593.1, from coordinate 7,725,488 downwards.
GATCATATAGCTAGTAAGTTTCTAAGGTCAGATTTGAATGCAGGAAGATGAGTCTTCCTGACTCCAGTCCTGGTGCTCTGTCCACTACACCACCCAGCTCAAGAGAGATGAAGCATAGTTAGATGACAGTTTGTCTGAAAAAGATCTGGGAATTCTAGTGCACTGCATTGAACAATATAACCCAGGGCTGTGATGTGACAGCCCCCAAACAAAACACTAATGCTGTCTTGGGCTTTTTAAGAGAAGGTACCTTAAAGCAAAAATGTGCCTATACATGTATAAAAGCTGACTCTCCAGGAAAAATGTAACGCATCCTCTCAGATATTTAATCTGCATTAGCAATACTTTCTCTGTCACTTTAAGTCTAGACAATAAAAACCCAAACCCAAACCCAATAAACCAGGCCCTGATGGCTAGTGGATACAAATGCTCACACTGAAAATTTAACTCTTGTCTCTTAGGAGCCAGCTCCAGCCCAGCCCAAGCAGGAATAAGAAAACACCTGTAGCTCTGTATTCTGCCACAGGATGGATCTAGTAGTACCTTGCTTTGGGTTCCAGGCATGGCAATTCAAGAAGGACATAGATACATTGGAATGTGTCCAGAGGACAAACAGGGTGGTGCCCCACTGAGTGTGTATGAAATGGGAATTAAAAAAAAAACCCAAAACAAAATACTGGGGACATTTAGCACGGAGAAGAGAGGACTCAGGAGGGGCTTTGATAGTTGTGTTCAAGTATTTGAGAGGTTGTGATGTGGAAGAAGGATTAGGCTTGGTTTTCTTAGCCCCAGAGGGGAGAATCAGCTAGTGGATGGAAGATGAGAAGGGGTCATTTTAGGCTGAATATTAGGGAGGAATCCCCAACAAAAAACTGCACCTGACTTTCCTTAGCAATCCTAGCTGTAAAATGTCAACTAGGCTGCCTATTTTAAAATAGAATGATTTTATATATACATACATACACATATACACAAAACACACACATATGTATACACACATATATTTGTGTCTAATGGTAGCCATAGCTATATTTTTATGTATGTATGTATATATATAAAAGAAATAGCAAATTGCACATAATAGATTTGCAATCACTTTTAGAAATTATACTGTCCTATAGAAATGCTTGTTTTATTCCATAAATTAAAAATAAAATAAAGAATAGGCTGCCTTGTGTGGGGGGGCAGGTTTCTCCACAGTGGAATCCTTCCAGCAGAGGTCAATGACCTCATGTCAGGCATGTGCCAGGGGCTGATCCCTTTTCTAGACCTAACTGAGCTGGTCACTGAGGTCCTTTCTACCTCAGCAATGCTGTGATTCTGTCCATCTGTGATATGATTTCTATACAGTCTCTCCCGATGGTATCATTCTATACCTCCAAGCTCTGGTTAGCATTTAAGACGGTGTCCCACAAAATCATCCATCTTTTGTTGGAAGATCATAAAGCCGAATAGCACATAATGCTTTATGCAACATTCCATATTTGGAAAGTGCTTTAACATAATCCATGAGCTAATCCTGCCATCCCCTCTGTAATGTGATGATCTCACTGTTCATGAATCAGGGTGGCGGCATGCCGTGATGGAGAGAGCCTCAGGACCTTACTGGGAATGCAGTTCCTGACCGCCTGCCTGACTGCCTGACGACCTTGGCAATGAAAGCTTTGGGGCCTCAGTCGCCTCTGGCTCCAGATCTATGATTTTTTATTTGCCCAGGGTCCCCCAGCTAACAGGTGTCTGTGGAAGGATTTAAATAATAGTAATTGTGAATAGCGATAGCATTTATATTAGATTTTAATATTTGCACAGCATTGTGTGTGGCTGTGGGGAAATTGAGATGGAAAGAAATGAGGTCATTTGGTTAGGGCCACACAGCTAGCAAGATCATGAGGCAAGACTGAATTCCCCATCTTCCAGTCTAGCACAGCCTGTGATGCTCTGTCCCATACTCTTTATGTTAGAGAGATGGTCCAGATGGCCTCTGAAGGCCCTTCTAGACCTGAAGCAGCTAGGTCCCTGAGTGGATAGAGTGTTGGATTTGAGTCAGGAAGTTCTTGAGTTTGAATCCTTCCTCAGACGCTTCTTAGCTGTGCAACCCTGGACAAGATCTTTACCTTCAGTTTCTTTATCTGTAGAATAGGGATAATAGCAGTTACCTCACAGGCTAATTATGAGGAACAATTGAGATCCCATATTCGAAGTGGTTTGTAAACCTTAAAGTGATATGTTCTCTTTAGGTATAAAGCCTATGCTTTAAATTTAATATCAATGTCAGTTTAAATATCAGGGTCAGGGCTTAAATTCCCACCCCTTTGACTCCAGGTCCCATACTCTGACCAATTTACCTGCTGTATCTCCTGTAGAACAGGTAATATCTATGAACTGCTTTCTCCAGTTCTTTGTATGGTTTGAGTTAGAATGCATAACCAAACTGTTTTCTTTTCAACCAAGGATGGCCCAACTCAGCTTCTGGTGACAAAATGAAGGTCCTTCTTCAGGGCAGGTCACCTCTGGTGGCCACTCAGTAGCCTCTCTGGGTACAGTTGAATCCTAGAATGGAGTATCACCATCATTTCAGGACTCACTGAGAGGGGCTTTAGGATCTGGGGCCACTCTTTGGCTGACTTCTCAGCATTGGTGCCTATCATTATATGGCCTTCCTGGCACTCCCTCCATCCTTTCTGACAGCATGGCATGCCTTTATTTTTGTTCCCCTGACCCTTTTGCCTCGGGCCACAATGCCATTCCATTCTTCATTCTGCTTCCCACAATGCCCCTTCTCTGAGGCCTCCACAGCACAAAGGACAAGTTACCAAGGACTAAAGCCCAATATCCATGGTAATTCAGGATGGGGAAGGAGAATGGAAATCTACCTTTCACCCCCATATCTCATTTGAACCAGTCACTTCTAATCAATAAATGCTGGCCTGCCTTAGGAGGGCTGGGAAGAAGCAATCAAAGGTTGGAAATATCAGCTAAGCAGATTTCCTACCAGCTGCAACAAAATGGACTGACTTGTTCCCAGGTAGATGAGCAGTGTGGTATAGTAGAAAAAGCCCTGACTTTGGTGTCTGAGCACTTGGCTTCAGATTTCACTTCTCCATTCACTGAGTGACCTTGGAAAAATCAGCTCTCCCCTATAGAACCCATTTTCCTTATCTTAGCTCAGCCATGAAGGGAAGCTGGGATTCTGAGGGAAGGAGGTGCAAAGGAAGGCATTGTGGGCAAGGGCCTGGAATGTAGGGCAAAGCTTGGAGGTGGGACATGGCAGTAGAAAGGCTGGTATGACCACTCTGCAATGTGCACAGAGGGCAGCAATATGGAAGAAGATGGAAAAGTAGGTTGGGGGCAGGCTTTAAATGCCGGCAGATGGAATTCGAACCAGAAGAGTCTTAACTCCAAGTTCCACCACCTGTTAGGCCTTTCTACACCAGTCAGTGTTCTACATGAGCTCGATTCTTCCTCCTCGTCTGGGGTAGGAGATTGGAGAGCCAAAGAAACACCAAAGCTTTCCCCTCTGGCTACACAGCAGCAACATTGTCAAGACAGAGCCCTTCCCTCCAAAGTTACTTTCCATTGACGTTGTATCTATCTTGTAGATACGGACTTTTTTTTTTTTCAGTATGTTGTCTCTTCCATTAGATTGTAAATTCCTTAGAGGTTGGAGAGGTAGGATCTGCTTTTGCGCAAGCGCTCTCTCTCTCTCCCTCCCTCCCTCCCTCCCTCCCTCCCTCTCTCTCTCTCTCTCTCTCTCTCTCTCTCTCTCTCTCTCTCTCTCTCCCCCCCCTCTCATGATTAGGACAGTGCCTAAAATATAATAAGGCTTCATACTTGCTTGTTGATTGATTGACAAGATTTCGAATCTCTGGTCAATGCAACAACCAATCAGGATTCCAGAGCCTGAGGAATCCTGACAGAGAGGGAGACTCGCCTGTTTGGACCTGGCTGACGTGGGCATTTATTTAGCTTGCCTGTGCATACTGCTTCCTTGGTCTTGGAGCCCAGAGGTGACTCTCCAGTCAGGCTCAGGTCTGGGCCAGATTTCCCAAGCACCTCCTTAGATTTCTCCAGCCTTTTTCTTGGGCTTCAAGCAGCCGCAAATAAGTGTTCTGACTTCCTGGCTCCCTCCTCTGTGGGCTCAAACCTTGAGCAGAGTAGAATATACTTGGTCACTTTCTTAGTTTAGGGAAACAATGGAGGTAAGAAGATCAGAGTCCTGAGTGTTGCCATTCCTCAGCAGCCTGAGCTGGGGCAGGGGTGGGGAAGGAGAGGTGATACCCATCCGGTGGAAAAGCGGGGTGGCTTTGAAGATACTTCAGGATTCCTGTCCTTGCCTAGGGGTAAGGGGAGGGTGTTTTTAGGTCCTAGCTCTCCTAGCTTCTTTCTCTAGGAGGGAGATTTTCTGACTCACTTAGAACTCCAAGGCCAGCTGCACACAGCTGTGGCTGTTAGTGCTAAGACGACGACCCATGGAGAGGAAAGCCCATGAATATCAATGTCCAGGACCTTCAAAGTAGTTAAACCCCAAAGGGCCTCAGGAGACTGGCCTCTATCCATTTTAAACCTTCCGCTTTAGTTGTAAATGTTTATGGAAAGTGCTTTGTTAGGGGGAGAAAAACAAACTTTTAATGAACTGGTTCTCCCAGGCTCAGGAGAACGAGGTTTTCCAGCCCTAAACTAATAGGAGCCACCAAGCTGGCTGCTCTTGGGTGGAGCAATCTAGACTTCTCTGCTGCCTCCTCTGCTCTTTTATTTCCCCTCTTTCTGGAAACAACAACAACAACAACAACAAAACCCCCCCAAAACAAACCAAAAAAACCCCCACCAAAAACAAAACCCAGTGCCCTAGTGAAGATGTAATTGGGTCTCCCATTTCTGTCAGTGTAGCCATTCGCGTCCCCTCTTCAAGGCTATTATCAGACCTTTCTGTCTGGATGGGGAGTCAAGCAGAGGCTTCCTTCTCCACGGGAGAAGCCTCCAAACAAGGCTCTGTTAATGGCCCAGTTAAGATTTCTGGGACCTGGTCTCTGTTGGCTTGTTGTTGCTGCTGCTGCTGCTGCTGCTCTTGCTGCTGCTGAACGAGGTTTGTTCATTTATTTCTGCAATATGTCTTTACTTTGTGCAAGGCACTGTTTTCTACCAATAGTAGCCCAAGTTTTTAGGGTGATTAAAGATCAATAAAGTACTTTATGCACATTATCTCATCTGATCCTTGTAACAACCCTGTGAAGCAAATGCTGTTATGATCCCCTACTTATAAATGGCCAGTCACACAATTAGCAAGGGTCTAAGGCTGGATTTGAACTCATATCAAGTCTAACATTCCTTGCATAGTGACTCCCCCTAGCGCCAAAAGACAAAGATGAATCAGCTCAGATTCTTATGGAGTATGCATTCTCCTGGGAAGGAACCCAACATTAAATAAATTAATTAAAGTAAAAGATAGTAATTCAATATTTATAAATATTTCATACATTTATAAGTAAAATATTAATTAAGTATAAAAGTAAATACAAAGAAGGATAAAGAATGGGGGTAGGTGAGGAAAATGGTAAAAACTGGGTGCAAGGGGCTCAGGAAAATAGTAGGTTTCATTTGAGCCAAGGAAGCTAGAAAGCCTGAGAAATAGAATTAAGGGGGGAGTGAATTCCAGACATGGGTCACAGCCTGTACAAAGGTGTGGAGGTGGGAGATGAATTGACTGCCTTGTAGGGCAAACAACGAGTAGCCCAGTTTGGTATCTGAAGAGAGCGGCATCTTATCAGGCTGCAAAGGCAGGTTGAAGCCAGATTGTGTAATGGCCAACAGAGGAGTCTGGTTTTGCTCCTAGAGGCAATAAGGAGTCACTGGAACTTCACGAGCATTGAATGATGAGGTCAGATGTATTCTTTAGGAATAAGCATAAATTTGGCTATAGTGGTGAGGATGGATTTGGGGGTGAAGTGAAGGCTACTTTATAAAGGTTCTTTGTCAACTGGGATGTGAGTCTCCAGTGGAGGACCCCAGGGATCTGTATTCAACCCTGTGTTTTTTTAAAATTATGAATCACTGTATCACTTATTTGGCAATCCTTTTATAGTGCTCTGATGTTTATTTACATGTCCAGGACAGCTGAGAGGTCTTCTGCTTTATTCACTGTAGATAGAGGCAAGTAGGGAGAACAGTAGTTGTAATGCTGGACCTGGATTCAGGAAGACCTGAGTTCAAATCCAGACTCAGACACACACTTAACTATGTGACCCTGAGCAAGTCACTTGCCTGCTCTTTGCGTGTTTCCTTATGTGTACAATGAGGATAATAAGAGGATCTCTCTCTCTCTCAGGGTTGTTACGAGGCTCAAATGAGATAATGGTCATAATGCTTAGCACGGTGCCTATCACACACATCACACAGTAAGCTCTTCTTTGGGCTGGTATTTTTGTTTGTCCACCAGAACAAAAAGAGGAAGTCTTTGACTTATCTCAGATTATCCCATGGATCTGTGACCTTGTCTTTGCAGGTGCTTGCTCCCAAGAGACAGATGATCACAGCCCATCCATGCTGGCCTGCCCTGTCCATGTTCTTCCATAAGTCCTCTGCACCGTGCTGGAGAGCTTCCTCTCTTTTTCCTGACCTTGGAAGGATGCCTCTAGAGCACTTAGACTTAAAAATCATATTTTTGCTGTTGTTCAGTTGTTTCAGTCACATCTGACTCACCATGACCCCATTTTAGGGTTTTCTTGGCGAAGATACAGGAGTGGTTTCCCAACATCATATACAAATTCTTTTCTCTGGTTCCTCCCTTAAAATTCTTCTTCAAAGAGACTCAGTTGGCTTGTAGGTCAGGCCCAACAGTCTCTCTGGAACTGGTATTTGGACGGTTTCAACAATTGTTGCAGGACAGCAGTTCACTCAATCTTTTTTTTAGGGAGAATTGAACCATTTTACAGGAAGTCCTTATAGGAACTCTATTTTTATTTCTAGCATCAGTGGCTTGGCCAGACAAATAAATCACAATCTTGTAATTGCACACCCCCAGCACATGTTTCAGCCAGCCCAATAATAATAATAACTCATAAAATGGGGCTGGCGGGTTAGAGAGTGCTTTGTCAAGAACAAATTATGGCAAACTAACATTGTTTCCCTTTTGGGGCACAGTTACTCAACTGGTAGATGGAGGGGATGCTATGGATAGAGTTTTCCTAGATTTAAGCAATGTGTTTGGCTGGGTATCTCACACTATCCTAATGGATGAGATGGAAAGATGGATGCCACACAATGAGACCATTAAAAAATGTTGATTAGCCCAATTCTGAGAGAAGCTGTTAGTGGTTATGTGGGATTTTCAAGTGGAATTCCTCAGGGATTTGTACTTTGCCTGAACTCTTTGACACTTTGATCAATGACTTGGATAAAGACAAAGAGGGGACACTCATCAGATTTACAGGTGCCACAAAGCTGGGGGAGAGAGCTAATACACTACAGTGGGAGCCCCTTGAGAGCAAGGACTGGTTTTTGCTGTTCTTTGTATCCCCAACACTTAGCACAATGCTTGGTCCATAATAGGTGCTTAATAAATGTGTATTGGTGACTGATTGAATGTCTGGGTCAGTATCCAACAAGACCCAAATAGGACAGAGCTTCTTAACTGGAGTTCTTAAGCTTTACTGGGACACTTAGGTGGCAAAAGAAGTTAGCTCAGAATCGGGAAGACTGAAGTCAGTTTTTGCCTCAGACACTTACTAGCTATGTGATCTGGGCAAGTCATTCAATTTTTCTTAGCCTAGTTCCTTTATAACAGCTGTTCTCAGCCTGTGGGTTATGTTCAGTTTGTCACAATGAAAATACATCCTGCATATTAGATAGAGTCATATCAGTAGCAAAATCACAGTTATGAAGTAACAACGAAAATAATTTTATGGTTGGGGGGTCACCACAACATGAGGAACTGTATTAAAGCATTGCGGCATGAGGAAGGTTGAGAACCACTGCTTTATACAGACAACACTAATCGGAATACTAGGGATAAGTGATCTCCCAAGGCTGTTGTGTGGATCAAATGAGATGTTCATATGGCATTTTGTAAATTTTAAAGTGCCATAGAAATACTATTATTCTGTATTATGGACACATTAATAAGCTGATGAAGCCTATTGGATGCCTCAGAATCCTGCTTGTAAATGCATATGATAAAACACATAGGTGTGTAAATAAAACAAATCATACTAAAATAGCTGCGCATATACTAAGAAAAAAAAGGTTAGCGACTGCCACTAAAAACTCCTGTTATATGGTGAGATGTATAGGTTGAAACATAAAGATTTATACTTAGGTTCAAAGATAGGAAGATAGGGTGACATGGTTAGACAAAAGTTTGTTTGGAAAAGAGCCTGGGATTCAGCAGGCTGCAAATTCAACAGGAGCCCACAGTGTGATTTGGCAGACAAAACCCTGAATATAATTGAGCTCTCTGAGCAGAGGTATGGCTTCTGGGAACACTGAAGTGGTAGCTCTTCTCTACTCTGCCCTGGATGGGCCACCTTAGGAGTGTTGTACTTGGTTCTGGGTGAACAATGTCAGTCTAGAACGATATAGGTCACTCACCAATGGTGAGAGACCTTGAATTTGTACCTCCTGAGGACAGATTGAGGAAACTGTGGATATTGATCCTAGAAAAGAGAATGCTCAGTGGTAAACAGCTGTTTTCAAGTACTTGAAGGTCTGTTATATGGAAGGGGGAGTAAATTTCTGTTTGGTTCGAGAGTGTAGAGCTAGAACCAAAGGGTAAAAGTGAAAAAAAGGGGAAATTTGGACTGTGTGTCAAGAAAAATTTACTAACTATTAGAACCCTTCCAAAAGAGGAGTGAGTGGTGGTTGTTTGAACTTCCCTCCTCCTCCACCCCTCCTTCCATGATCACCAGTTAAGACTCATTGGGTTAGTCAGTCTTCAGTCTCTTTTAGAAAAGGGTATTTACTAAGATTGCTTAATAAAAACGGTGGGCAATGGGGCAGCTAGGTGGTGCAGTGAATAGAGCCCCAGGCCTGGAGTCAGGAGGACCAGAGTTCAAATCTGGCCTCAGAAAATTAACACTTATTAGCTGTGTGACTTTGGGCAAGTCACTTAACCCCAATTGCCTTGCCTTCCCCCCTCCAAAAAAAACCCCAGTGGGTATCACCATGCCCCTTCCCAAAAGTCTGTGACACACTCTTCCACATGTACAGGTATTCTCCTGCTAAGAGAACATGTATGCGTCCAGACTATCCTTGTCTCCTCATGCTGCAGACACTAGTGATAGTTGATCTAGGTACAGTATTTAGAACATTATGGGAAGATGTGAAGTCCAATATTCTACAGACCCTTAGCAGCTGGAAGTTTCAGCTCCAGCAAAGAAGGGCATGGTGTGGAGAGGAAGAAGAGCCCAGAGGGCTGTGATTGAAACTCCCATTTGCTTCAAATATCATCCAATGGCTTTCGAAGACTTTTCATACTTAGTCTAAGGCATTTTGGTGGATTTAGAAAAATCTGAGCTAAAATGGGGGTGGGGTGGTTTCAACTGCCCTTACATATCCATCCATCCATCCATCCATCCATCCATCCATCCATCCATCCATCCATCCACCCATCCACCCACCCATCCATCCATCCATCCACCCACCCATCCACCCACCCACCCACCCATCCATCCATCTATCCATCCATCCATCCATCCATCCATCCATCCATCCATCCATCCATCCACCCATCCATCCATCATTCTGAATAAAATGTAGGACAGACAAAACTACTAGGGCCGAAGCATCTGAGAATTCTTGGAGATGCCTGAAGAAGGGAGAACAAGAAATCAGAAAGGAAGCATTGTTCCCTAGAAGCAACAAAGAAGAAGAAAGAGCTAGCCTTCCATAACTTTCCATCCAGATTCCTGAGGATCTGAGCTTTAGTCAGGTTGAAGTATTTCTCCCATTCCATTTGCATTTTCATGCATAAAATTTCAGTGAATCCCTAGACTGTAGTTGAGGGGATTTCTCTCAGGGAGAGGGAAGAGGCAGTTGAGTCACATTTCAAAGAATTTCCTTTTCCAGATAATTGGATTTTTAAATCAATGTTCTTTGTTTTTACATCATGGCTATTGTTCTTTTGGTTTGGGTTTGATCCAGATTCATGATTTGGTTGGTGTGGTTAATTCTCGATGAAGAAATGCCCCCTATCCTTGCAGATCACCAGGTATTGTGCATTTTCTGGTCCTATGGAGTTGTCTGAGGGTGCCTAGATGTTAAGTTGCTCCCCAAGGGTCACAGTCAATATGTATGAGAGGCAGGATTTGAACTCAGCTCTTCTTTACGCCAGTGTGTATCAATTATCTTCATTTTGAAATATGTAATAAGTTGAACGAGACAGTGTTTGTCTTAGTGCTTAGTACAGTGCCTGGTACCTCATATTGTTAATAACTACATATTTCCTTCCCTCCTTCCTTCCTTCCTTCCTTCCTTCCTTCCTTCCTTCCTTCCTTCCTTCCTTCCTTCCTTCCTTCCTTCCTTCCTTCCTTCCTTCCTTCCTTCCTTCTTTTCTTCCTTCTTCCTTCCTTCCTTATCTTCTACCCGGAGACCCACCTGCTGTAATTGAGAGTGAGCTGAGATAGAGACAGAGACAAAGAAGGGAAGCAGCTCAGCAAAAGTAACCCAGTTATCCCCTGGCCTGTGTCCTGGGCCTGCTTCTCTCCTCTCTTTGTCCTTCTCTGGGAGATCTCATCAACTCCATGCATTTAATGACCATTTCTATACTGACAATTCTCAAATCTACCTTTGCTGCCCCTCTGCTGACTCCAGTCTCCTATCTCCACCTGTCATCCAGACACCTCTAACTGGAGGTTCAGCAGACATCTTACACTAATGGGTCCAAAACAGAACT
>CM053593.1:7694057-7714503 GCA_028646575.1 Pseudocheirus occidentalis | reverse complement strand
CTCCCCCCTAAATTCCGGGTCCCTTCTCCCCCTCCCCCTTTCCCTCCCTATTACTGTAGAGGGCAGCACCATCCCCACGCTCACAGCCCTAAGGGTCAGTCTGGCTTTCTCATTCTCTCTCACCCTCCATATGCAAGCTGTTGCCAAGGCCTTCCCCAACCCTTCTTAATTCTAGTGTCTTCCCTCTCTTGTTATCTCTGTGTTCTAACTTGCTTGTACAGTGTATATTCATTGGCAGCTGTCTCCCCCACTAGACTGTGAGCTGCTGGAAGGCAGGGCTGGTCTTTGGACTCTTTTTTACGGTATTTCCAGCACTTAGCATGGAGCCTGGCCCAGAGAAGCTCCTAAATAAATATTGATTGATTGATTCCCGACCTCCCATAGTCTCCCACCTCTGCAAAGAAGGGAGGGAGGTTCTTTTGCTCTTCTCTTCCTTGGGGTCCAGTTTAGTCCTAATCAGGATTTCCTTTTAAGGAAGTTTGCAGAGACCAAGAGGCCTTGGCCATTCTGAAGGGAAGTGGGCAGCCTTGAAATTGAAATCTGGGGGCTTACCACAGCAGAATCCCTGTGAATGCTGGCATTCTGCAGCTCCATCTGCAGCCTCCTGAAAGGGGAGCAGCATTGTCTCCACAGACTGCCACCAAAGAACAGCTGCTGCTTGAATGGATGGAAAAAACCTCACTCTCCTCTCTCTTCTAATAACAGGCCTTGGAGAAGGCAGGCAGCTCCGGGGGGGGGGGTGTGACGGTTTTTTTTTTGAATGTGGTGAAGAGATGCTGTTATGATAAGAGTAATTATTATACATTAGTTAAATCCCACTTAGGGATGCAGGCTTGCTCCTATTTTAGAAGGCTTCTCTCAGCTCCCAAGCAGAGAGAGGGATTAATTAGTGTCATGGAAGAATCTCTAAGATAAAAACAAATTAATCCCTTTAAAAACTCTTCCTTTCCTCCTCTTCCCTCCCCTCTCCTTTCCCACCATAGCTTCTGCATCACCTCCTACTTGTCATTTTTCAGCCCTGTCTGACTCTGTGACCCCATTTGGGGTTTTCTTGGCAGAAATACTGGAATTTGCCTTTGCCTTCTTCAGCTCATTTGACAGATGAAGAAACTGAGGCAAATAGGGTAGAGTGACTTGCCCAGGGTCACACAGCTAGTAGGCATCTGAGGCTGGATTTGAACTCAAGTCTTCTTGACTCCAGGCTAGGTGCCCCCTAGCTGCCCATATCACTTCCTACAAGAGACCTTTCCTGCTTCTTCCAGCTGTTTGTATTTCCCCTCCCAAAATTACTCTGTATGTAGGCAGCATGTCAGAGTAGGTAGAGAAACTGCTTTGGGGTCTGGAAGACCTGCCTTTGGTTTCCACTTCTGACACACACTTATGCACTGTGGTCCTCTGAGCAAATGACCCAGGAAACACTAGGAGACACAGGGTGCAGGCTGGGGCCTGACTTGTTTTGGTAGAGGGATTTTGCTCAAAGGGAGGTTCTCATGCTAGTAAAATCACAGGTCTTCTCCTCCCCCTACCCCTCCCCATGTACATGTAACTATAAGCTTTATGCGTGCCCAGATCAGCCAAGATGGAGGTATCCAGGAGGGACATGGAAGGCACCTGCTCCCGGCTGACACATTCAAGGGTCTTCTCCTCTGCCAATGTGAGTGGGAGCAACTTCTGTCCAAAGACAGTGTAGCTAGAAAAGGCTGCATCTTACGCCAGATGGACATATACGCCAGATAAAGCAGGGCTTTATCTTAGTCTTGCCTCCTCTTTCTGGTAGTCCAGGGAATGAAGGTCTTATTCACCTAAGGCATAGACACCATGCCTGGCACCGAGTTGGGCATAGGAGGAGAATTCCCTTCCCCACCTCCCTCTCAGGCCCTGGGAATCAAGTTTGAGGGTTTGGCCTGTTGAATTTATCCCTTTGAGTTCAAGGTTCAGGCAGTGGACCTGGGGGCTTGAGCCCGGATGACCTGGGGACCAGGACTGTAGGCCAGAGCAGATCACTGAGAAGCCCTAAGGAGTCACAGGCTTTGGACTTGGAGAAGTTCTGTGGTGAAGCTGAATTAAATTGTGAACCTTCTCCCCCTCCCTGAACCAAGAAGGAGATGGTCTGAGGGTGAGGTTATGATTGCTGACCATCAGGGAGGGGTGTTTATATGTTGGCTATTGCTATGCCTTTAAAACAGCTAATCTGTTAGATAAATGGAAACAAGGTGGTGGGGGCTCCCAAAGTGGGGGCATGTGGTAGGCTGGGGCTTGTCAATGGCAGAGACTGGACACCCCCCAAAGGTGGTATAGGGAGGCCCTGCCCCCTGGTTGGCTGGCTTGTGGAGTAGAAAGAATGCTGTATTGGAAGTGAGTGCAGCTGGCTGGAATGCAGGCTTTAACTCTCACTATCTTCTCGGCTTTCAGTGATTAGCTCTCCCTCTCTGGGTCACAGCTTACTCACTTATAAAGAGGAGATTGGACTCTTATTGCTAAGGTCCTTCCTAGCTCAAAATCCTTGGATTCCTCTTTAGCTGTATAACCTAGATGTAAAGGAATACTACCCCCCCTGCCCCGCCCCGCATCAATTTGATGTTCCCTCGGTCCACTGCATGAGATTATAGGGCATGGACCTTTGTGGAAAGAGCATTTCTCATCAATAGAGCCATGGCCCTGGGCTCCGTTTGGGAAGAATCCGTTCAACAAATAGTCAGTCGATGAAGTACTAAGACCCTCCTATCAGAACTACCACCTTAAGTGTTGAGGATACAGAAAGAGGCCAAAGACAGGCCCTGGCCCTAGGGGAGCTCACTGTATAATGGAGACTCTCTGCTTGGTCCCCAGTGTCTGGAATAGCCTTGAAAATGATTGGCAGCTGTGGGTCAGGGAGGCTGGATTGTTGGAGGATTAAAGGCACCCTTTCCACATTCTATAAAAATGACCTGTGACCTGGTGGGGTCCTTCTTTTTTTTTTTTCTTACACTCTCTACCTTAGCCTTCTAGATTAACATGTAGCAAGTGCAAGGCCAGTCCCGACCCCCATCCCAGGAGCAGAGAGTGGTGGCCTGGCATTCTTGCCCAGGTGTCCAATGGGGTTGATTTGAGAGTGCAGACAAGAGATTAGAGGGGTTGGGAATGGACATTCTCATGCCTCACAGATAACCTTTTGGGTTCATCCTGAAAGCAAGAGTTTCCAAGTCCTAGAATTGACCTGCATGACTTGGCGGTAGATAGGGGCCCAAATGAAAGGAGGCTAAACTTCTTTGATGCTCAATACCAGAGACAGAGTGACGATGCTTAGTCACCATGGTTCATGTGGCAAGCAGCGTGGTGCCAAACAACATTTGTGGCCACCCTACGTTTTTCATGGGCATCCTGAAATCCTTTGGCCGGCTGTATGTTGTGCAGGCCTGTTCTAGAATGAACAAGAGATGAAGAGCTCCTGATCTGAAAGTCAGTCACAAGCTCCCTGGAGGGAGGCAAGAAGGAGAATCCTCCCCAGAGGACGGCCGTGCCACAGAAGGAGGATGGGCTTTGGGGCTTGCCTGTCCTGAGACTGCTGCCAGTCTCAGTGGAATGGGGATGATTTGTTCAGCAGTGCTTGAAATGTCTTTGCCTTCTGGGAGTAATCTCATGGGTATCGCAGGGCTTTATCTTTTTGCATCTGGAGGGGGCGTCTCTGTATCTTCTGCATTTTCTGTGACAGTCCAGTATTTTCTACATTGAAGGTCTACAGGAGAATCAGGGAATCTATCACACATATCAAGTAATCATTAAGCACCATCTGTATACCAGTACTACATACTAGGCTGGAGGGATGCAGATACAAAGAATGAAATATTCCTACACCCAAGGAGCCTACATTCTAAGGGAGAATGGGGAGATAACAGGATCCTATGCAAGTATATACAGGATAAATACAAAGAAAACATACAAATTTGTTAAATAACAATAGATTGGAAGGGAGAACACTAGCAGCAAAGGCAATTAGGGGACGCTTCAGGTAGCAGATGGTGCTTACATTGTTTCATGAATGAAGAGAGTGATTCTATGAGGCAGCCTGACCCTGTGGGGTCTCCCTGCCTCAGGCCTCTTGAGGGACTCAGGACTCTATTCCTTCCTCCACTCATCTGTCAATTGATCTTCCTAAAACATCTCTGACCCAGCACCCTCCACTCAGTCCCCTGCACTGGCTGCCTAGTGCCTCCACGATCAAAGATAAAATCCTGTATTTAGCTTTTAATGCCTTTCAATATCAGAACCCCTCCTATCTTTCTTGCCTTCTTATACTTTGTAGGGCAGTGGTTCTCAACCTTCCTAATACCGAGACCCTTTAATACAGCTCCTCATGTTGTGGTGACCCCCAACCATAAAATGGTTTTTGTTGCTACTTCATAAGTGTCATTTTGCTACTGTTATGAATCCTAATGTAAATACCTAATATGCAGGATGTATTTCCATTGTTACAAACTGAACAGAACCCACAGGTTGAGAACCGCTGTTATAGAGACAGCTAGGTGGCACCATAGAGCACAGAGGACCCAGGCCTGAAGTCAGGAAAACTCATCTTCCTGAGTTCAAATCCAGCCTTAGACATTTTACTAGCTGTGTGACCCTGGGTGAGTCACTTAACACTGTTTACCTCATTTTCCTCATCTGTAAAATGAGCTGAGAAGGAACTGGCAAAACCACTCCAGGCTCTTGGCCAAAAAACCCCAGATGGGGTCACAAAAAGTCAGATGTGACTAAAAAATTGATAAATAACAACAAAAGGTAAATAAATCTTTGATTCCATCTGTTGATACAAATATCTTTGGGATTTGCCTTTGGTTGAAAGAACATCTAGGTGGGGAGTCAGCCAGTCAGTCAATAAACATTAAAAAGTACTTCCTGTGTGTTAGGCACCATGCTAACCCTCCAATGGAGGAATGGAAGGGATTGTAAATGTAATTCTCTAGAGCACATTGGTATTTTAAGTGACTGTTCTGAGACCATTACTTAAGCTCCAAACTCCTGCTTAATGTTGACTGGGGAATGTTTTTCTATTACTTCATTTATAAATATTACATTTATGTTTCTGTATTATTTATACTTGTACATTTATATAGAGTTTAAATATTTACCAATTCTTTCTACATTATACTATACATGATCATTAGATATTTATAAATTATAACTTCCGAATGGCTTGTGTCAGATGTTCAAAGGTTGTGAGGACCCTCTGCTGGGTGTTGTGCATCTCTGAATAGAAGATACTTAGAATTAATTTAATCTAAATGAATGAAAATGGTTTCCATCAGGTGAAGAATACAGAATTTTCTTCCACAAGACTGTGGCCATGCCTTTTTGTGGCTAAAGGAGTAGATTGTGGGGTTTAAAAAGCCTGAGGAATTAGGAGATCAGGTAGTTTGGTGTGGACGTGACACCCTAAAGTGTAAGGGGAAGAATTAGGAGGAGAAGGCAGTGGGCAGGGTCCTGAACTTCTTGAGAAAAGGGAGAGGATTGCCTGGGAGCTGGTAACAACAGCCACTATAATCTGGGTTGGGTGCAGGTTTTTGATGCTGTGAACTGAGAAGTGAAGAGATTGCTGAGTAATGGTTATAAGGAGAGAGTCTGGAGGGCAAGAAATATTCTGGCGTATCCTATAGGACAGAGATGTGCTTAAAGATAAAGCCAGTGGTGGAGATCAGAGTAACCCTGTATTCTCTTCTGAGTTGTACGACAGTCTTCCCAACTTTTTACCACGTGTCTGCCTGGATTCATCAGCCGACAACTAAATGCCTCCTCTATGCACCAGGTATAGGGGATGAAAAAATCAAATTGAGAGAGTCCCTGCCCTCAAGAAGATTATATTCTATGGTGGGAAGGAAAGAAGAGGAAGATCATCAATCAGTTGATCAATCAACATTCCTCAAGCGCCTGTTCTTTTTCTAGGTTGTTCAGTTGTTCTAGGTTGCCAGTTGTTCAGACGTATATCTTAAGTCTGGGCTCACTGTGGAGGAGGGACTGAGGCTGACGACTTTGCCCAGTGCATTCACTGCAAGTCAAGACATCCCCCTCATGGGGTCATCGGTCATCTTTGGGAATGGAGGATGAAAAGAGCCAACCCTTTGCAGATGCCGTGCTGTGCACTGTACATTATGTACATATATAACTAGATTTCTGTCACATGTTTTCTAACCTTATAAATAAATAACTATATATCTGTATTCTGCATACAAATAGACTGTATATAGACTATATTCAAAATGAACAGAAAGGCATTTTGGAGGGGAAGGATGCTAGCAGTTAGGGAAGTTGGGAAGTTTCTTGTAGGTCAAAATCACAGGGTCTAAACTGGTTTCAAATGTACTTTCTTGGTACACCTACTTTCCTTTTTAACCACCTCTTTCTGTCTGGGCCTAACCATTCATGCAGCTTTCTATGTTTCAAACCTTGGGGAGCAATCAACCAATCAGGAAGGGGATGAAGGGAGGAGAGACCTTCTATGGGCAGAAGTCCAGGTTGAAATTTCAAGGTGAGGAGGCTGCTGGTGGAAAAGTCTGGAGCAACAGGAGTGCAGCCCAGAGATGGGTGAAGACGTGGCTGGTCTGGGTGCTTGCTTTAAAATGGCAGTTCTAAGTGGAAGGAGCCATAGGCTTTTCCTTTTCACCTGCACCACGTCTCTAGACTCCATCTCTAATTTTTCCAGACTACTGGCTCTGCTTCCTTTTCACCTGTTAGACTTCTTCCCATCCTTAAAAACCTAACTCAGATGCCTGTTACTCAGAAAGCCTTCCTTGATTACCAGCTGGGTAATGGCCTTACCCTTCAGACCTTATATAGCTCTTTGATTCACTGGTCATGGAATTTTGGGTACAGTCAGTCCTGCTATAATGAGGCTTCAAAAATGCAAATTTGGTAGATTAGGGAACATTTTGAGCATAACGTGAATTTCAAGTTATCTGATGCATGATTTCTTGACAGAAGTCTTGAGGATGCGGAGAATGGAACCCGTCACAATCACTCATAAGCTGCCCCCATTCTGAGGCCCACTTCCATGAGTAAGCATTAAAGGGCCATATTGGTTGTATCTCTTCTTGGATGATGGAGTCTACAGGCAGAGGAGAGCTTTTTCAGCACTTTTCCCTTCTCCCTTCGCAC
Organism: Pseudocheirus occidentalis; assembly: GCA_028646575.1. Lineage (NCBI taxonomy): Eukaryota > Metazoa > Chordata > Mammalia > Diprotodontia > Pseudocheiridae > Pseudocheirus > Pseudocheirus occidentalis. Next base: position 7,707,375 of record CM053593.1, on the reverse strand, counting down.
CATGATGAGGCCTGAGTCAGGGCCATCTCAACTTGCCATCCCTGGACCATCAGTCCGAGGCCACTATTTACCAGAATAGTGATGCATTTCCTAACCATTTAACAAGAATTGAACTGTGCTACCATTGTGTTAGGTTCCTATCTCGTTCTGTAACATGGCACTGATGAACCTTTTAAGGCAGGTTCCCCAATCCCATTTCCTACATAAACCTTGTAATTTTCATTGGTTGATTTAGCAGAATGTGGTGACTTTCGCCATTGTATATGTGGTGTTCCAGCAGAACTGCCTATTTTAGCATTATTTCCACTTGTATCTGGTCAGTCTTCAAGTCTGGAAGTCCCATGAGGGTGTATAAACCACACCATTAGAGCCTTTTGCAAATCTCTACAAGAATTAAGTGCTTAGTAATTGTTATTGTCTGTGACTGATGTGAAAAAGTGTTTACATGATTGCATATGTATAACATATCAGATTCCTTGTCTTGGCTGGGGTGGGAGGAGGGATAGGAGGAAGAGAAGGAGGGACAAAAAATCTGAAACTCAAAATCTCATAAAAATGAATGTTAAAAACTATCTTTACATGTAATTGGGAAAATGAAATATTATTTACCAAAAAATAAAAAATATTTGAAGGGTTGTCAAAAACAAGTTATTGTCCATCTTTCTCTTTCCCCTCTGATATATACTCCAGAATGCACTTATGCTATGTTATGGTTCAGTCACAGGAAAAAACAGTGATGATCAGGAATCATCTACAGGGGAAGGTTAAACAGAATATTCTCTCTTCTCTCTCATGCAGACTGGGTAATTCCTGAGTTTATTCATCTACCCTAACTAGCAAAAAGTAAATCCCTGGCTCCTGCCCAACAATGATCTTCCAGGGCCATAAAGTTTCATTCTCAGCCATCCAATGTCCTCCTCTGGCTCAAAGTAAGAATGTTCTCCTTCTCTTCTCCCACTGCCCTTAAGGGCATTTTCAGATTCATCAGGCTTTGAGTGGGAGCAGTTTCTTGGTTTTCCAATCCCAAGCCTACCAAGCCAAGCAGAAGACAGGGTAGGCAAGGCTCATCAGCAGTTTCTATAAAGGAGGTCTTGGGATATTGGTGGACTAGAAGCTTAATGAAAGTTAACAGTGTGACATGGAATCCTCAGGGCCAACTGCAATCTGGTTCTGCCTTAAGACTGATTTCATGTTCAGAACAAGGGCCTGAAGGATCCTGGTACATCTGGAAATGTTGGGCTTTGCTCAGACACATTTCAGGAAGAATGTTAGTGAGCTGGGATATATCCAGATGAGAATGACCTGGAACAAATCATGAGATCCATGAAAGGAACCAGGGATATTTAGTCTGGAGAACAGAAGATTTCGAGGGGGTGAGAGGAGGTCTTTAAATATTTGAAAGCCTGTACCCTGGGAGAAGGATTAGACTTGCTCTGGCCCCAGAGGGAAAAATTAATAATGAGTAAAGATTTAAGAAGGCAAATTTCACTGGTATAAGGAAATCCTTCCTAGCAATTAGAACCACCCTGGCCACCTTTGAAAGTAATAAGTTTCCCCTCAGGGATATCTTCAAGTAAAGGCTGGATAAACAAAGGCATTGCTACACAAACACTGCTAGTGACTATTGCCAGTAATGGTGTCCTAGTAAATGTTTAACAATAGGCTTTCCAGAAAAAAAATATGCAAGACACTTTTAAATTTCATGTGCATGATTAAGATTTTCTCCATCACTTTTTAAGTTTGGACAATCAACAAATAAATCAAGCCTTCCTTTGTAGTATTTGCTGATTTCCACATTGCAAATGTTTGCACTGAAAATTGAACAATCTTCTTGTAGGAGCTGGATCTCAGGCATCGCTGCATGAGGTAAACAAAAGGTACCTCAGCAGAGACTTGGACCCATCAGGGACAAGTCTTTGCAAATCATAGAAGTGAGACGTCTGTGACTGATGTTGAAGTGACATATGGGGGAAGGGTGACAAACTAGGTGTGTTGGGAAATAGAATGTGAAGGACTAAATACTCACTATTGCCTATAGAGGGGAAGTTGGATTAGGACTACGCCTGTGCAGCCCTTTTATTCCATATAGCTTTTAGTGAGACCTCTGTAGACTCAGACATTTAGATAATTAGATACTTAGATAAAACCAGGTTTCTTCTATGTTGCTATGCGACCCCAAGAGACCACAATGGAAGGGAGGGCTCAGGAGCAACAGCCCCACAGCATGGGATCAGCACCTGCTGTTTTCTGGAATTTGTGTCACACTGCAATACCCACAGCTCTGGTGGCCGCTGCTTCCTTGCCCTGCGTGCTGCCAACACTTTGCACCTTCAAACAAATGATCCCGCTAAAAGGATGATGGACACTATTAAATATGCCTTGGAGCAGATTGTTGGAAGAGATTAGTCAATACAGTTTACTAGGTTTCTGATCAGTCAGCCCTGAAAGGGTATATGGTGACATTAAAAAAAAAAACCAATTTGTTTGCACTGTCTCCATCCAGACTTAACTGAGGATTTATAAGACAAACAAACAAAACCAATTCTTATTCTGCATGATGCCCGATCTGCACCTTATATTTGTTCATTTTTCTTTTGAGAATTAACCTTATCCAGGACTTATGGAGCCGAGCCAATCTGATTTCCGGCAATTCATACGTCATCTTATATGAGGACCAGACTATAGCTAGTCCAGATTATAGTACTGGTGTATTGAATAACCATGAAAGCATTCTTTCCAGATTTACTTGACAAAAGCAAAGTCATTTGTTCCTTTAAACTTAGAAGCATCACTTCCAGAGCCTTATGATACCCCATCTACCAGAGATGCAATAAGCCTTCGACTGAGAAAGCTGCTGAGGCAGAATGACAAAAGCGAACATTTTTATGGCACTTACTATGTGCCAGCATTGTTCTAAGAGCTTTTACAAATATCTGCTGTTTCTAGACTTACCAATATAATTTAAATAGAGCTTCAACAAATACTTTTTCCTTTAAACATTCCTTATGCTTATAGAATAGAATACCTACTAATTTTCACATTCCCAAATCCTTCTCCTTCAAGACTCAACTCAGGAGTCACCTCCTCAGTGAAGCCTCTCCCGCTTCCCCCCAGCTATCTCCTCAAATGCACTTAGAGAACATTATTGGGGTAGCTTCATTGCTTCGTTACTACGAACTGGTATTGTACATAACTGCTCATATATTCTAGAACCAGGCTTGGCATTAGCCACTACCTTTCATTTGACTGGAGTTAGAGGTCACAAATGATTAATCTTGCCTTAGCAACTACCATTCTGACCCCTGGCTTCAGCAACCACAAGACCTCCTGATGACTGTTTTTGAGAGTTTGACCCTAGGGCAGCTAGGTGGCACAGTGAATAGAACACTGGCCCTGGAATCTGGAGGACCTGAGATCAATTATGACCTCAGACACTTGACACACTTACTAGCTGTGTGACGTTGGGCAAGTTACTTAACCCTAATTTCCTTGCTTTCCCCCCTCCAAATTTTTTTTATAAAGAATTTGACCCTTAACCTTTATGAGTGTTGTATTAAAATTCAATTCTCTGACCACTCAGTGGGATGTTCTCTCAACTGGTTACCTTTTGAGCAGTCTGACCAGGTCACTAGAGAGTGACTTTATCCCACAACAATGCCTATTTCTCCCTGGCAGAATGTAATCTCCTTGAAGGCAAGATGGCCACTTTTCACCTTTGTTTCCCTATCATCTCAAGGAAGATCTGGCCCGGATTAGATGCTGAATAAATATTTGCTAAGTGAATTTTCTGATGGGTCACAGGAAACCACTGAATGTTGGTGAGGTGAGTAATAGCAAGACCAGGGGCTTGGAGATTAATTGCACTTCTGACATTAGATCTAATGGACTGAGATATGGGCCTTTATGATCTAGAAAGTATTTATCTAAGAAGATTACCGTAGCTGCTGTCTGAAGGCTGGATGGGAGACGGAAGGCATAGGAGACACCCAGATCAGTTGGAATGCTGTTGGGATGATCCCAGCAGGAATTAAGGTCTTCACTGTCTCTTGCTCCACATATACAATCGTCACATTTTATTGATTTTGTCTCCACAACATCCCATAAATCTATCCCTTTCTTTCCAAAACTGGGCTACTGAAATTCTCTGTGTCTTGTTTTATTAGTTTGGGTATTTTATGTTTTTTGTAAAGATTGATTTTCAGAAATTATCAGTTTTGTTGGCAAATAACTGGGCAAAATGGTTTCCAATAATTTCCTTTATTTCTTCATATGTTGTGAATCCCCTGTTCATTGTTGAGTCTGGTAATTTGGATAATGCTTTGTTGTGTTTGGCAAATTTAGGTATTGTCTATTTTATTAGTTAGAAAACAGATTCTAATTTTGTTTACTAATGCAATTTTTTATTTTCCATTTTCTCACTTCTTTGATTTTTAGATTTTCTCTTTTGTGTTCAGTTTTTATTCACTTTTAAAAGTTGTATGCCCAATTCCCTGATCTGTTCTTTTCTCTTTTGTTGACATTTGGAGACATCAGTTGTCCATAGCACAGTTGGAGGATAGCATAGTACTAAGTATCTTATTTACGGACTGTGACACTGTAGTCATTACCGGAGAAAGACTCAAGAACACCATTGTTGTAAGGGAAGACTTCCTGGAGGAGGCATTGGGACTTACCTAAGATAGGATGGAGCTAAATACTGCTTTCCTTAAAAGTTGTTGGAGTACACCTGGAAAATAACAGCATGTAGGAGAACTACAAGTAGGTGGAGCAATGAGTCCATTTGTAGGGAGCCAGTGGGGACCACAGCCCTCTCTGGAGACAAAGGCTTCTTCTTCTTCATCATCATCATCACCATCATCCCCATCCCCATCCCCATCACAATCATCATCATCATCATCATCATCATCATCATCATCATCACCATCATCATCATCAACAAGAAGCCTGCATCAATCATTCACTCCAAGCCAGGTGCTAGGCTAAACAATGGAGACAAAAAGAAGTACAAACACAATCCCTGCCCTTGAGGACCTCACTTTCTAATGGGGAGACAACACACAAACAGCTTTGAAAGGATAACATTGTATGGCCAACTAATGAAAACCACTTTGTGTAAACAAGACATTTGAGGTAGAAATGGGAGGCAATCAGAAAGAAGGTCCTGGCTTCTAGCTTTGGGGGAAGGGTGGGATGGGACCTGGAAAAACTTTTTGAAGAAGGTGGGATTTGAGATGAATCTTGAAGGAATCTGGGGCCTTGGAAGGCAGAGGTGAAGAAAGGTGGGCATTCCTGGTGTGTGGGACAGCCTGTACAAAGGTTTGGAGTCTGGAACTGGAGTGTCATAGTTTACATGAAGGGGAGTAAGGTGTGAGAAGACAGGAAAGGTAGGAAGGAGTCACACTGTGAAGGGCTGTAAATGCCAAAGAGAGGGTTTTCTATTTGATCCTAGAGGTGATAGGAGAAGTTTACTGAATAGGAGAATGAGTGTTAGCTCTGCATTGGGAAGATCACATTGGCAGCTGAATGGAGGACGGAGCAGAGTGAGGAAAGACTTGAGGGAGGTTATAGCTACAGTCTGGGTGTGAGATGACAAGGGTGTCACCAGGGGATGGCAGCATTAGAGGAGAGAAGGGGGAAGTGTACAAGAGATAATGTGAAGATAGAATGGATGAGACTTGGCCACAGACTGGCTCTGTAGATAAGTCCTAGATCCTCCATTTAAGGAGGGAGCTCAGAGTCACCATTTATCATTTCCCACCTGACTGCAGAACTTCAGCATGCCCCTATGGCAGGCCTTCTCAATATCTCCCCGCTCCTCCCCTCCCCACTGCCATTTTAAGCATCTTTTTATGTAGACTGTGACATCCTTGATGGTAGGAATGGTCTTTTGCCCTTCTTTGAATCCGTAGCACTTAGCCCAAGGTCTGGCACATAGTGGTCACTTAATGACTGAGTTGAAGTCAGGAGTCAGATATGACACCCAGCTTGTAAGTCTGGGTGGCTAGGATGATGCTGACATCTTTCACAGTAATAGGAAAACTTGGAAGAAGGCAGTGCTTGGGGGGGTGGGGGAAGATAAGGAATTTTATTTTGGATATGCTATGTTTAATATGTTTATGCCTCTGGGAATCTAGTTCCAGATGCCCAATGGGCAGTTGTTGATAGAAGACTGGAGGTCAAGACAGAGGTTAGGGATGGATAAATAGATCTGAGAATCATGTGCATAGAAATGATAATGGAATCCATGGGAGCTGATGAGATTGCCAACAGGGCGATGGACAGGGCCAAAGACTGCAGAAGACTGAATGAAGATTGAGAGAAAAGGCTTGGGATTTGAAAATTAAGAGACCACTGGTCACAGGAGAGAGAGCAGCTTCAGATGAATGATGAGGTTGGAATAGGGTTGAGAGTAGAAAGAGAGGAGAAGTGGAGGCATCATTTGGTAGGCAGCTTTCTCACAGAGCTTAGAAACAGAATTAAATACCTGGTGAGGATAGATGGATTGAGTTAGGTTTGTTCTTTCTCTTTTTCTTCTGTGTGTGGGGCAGACTTGAGCATGTTTACAGGTGACAGGGAAGCAGCCAAGAAAAAGGGAGAGACTGAAGATTAGTGGGAGAGTGGGAATGCTCCAGAGGCAGTCTGCTGGAAAGCCAGGATAGAATGGATCAAGGGGGCATGGAGAGAGACTTGCCTTGGCAGGGAGAAGGGTCACCTCTTTCTAGGAGACTCTTAGAAATAGAAATCAGGCATAGTTCTTTTCTAGCCCCCCAGCCTCTGTCTTCCTGTTTATATAGTGGTGGCTACACAGGAAGCATTAACACATTTTATTCTTCAAGGAACAAAAGAACCACAAGTCCTCGAGTCTGTTTAAAAAAAAAATCTTAGCAATGGGGAGGAAGGTGGTGGTACAGAGTTCTAATGGAGAGGAGATGAGAGAAGCCACATAAGTCCTTACCTCAAGGTAAAGGGGCCTAATGGATCAGAAATCAGATGCTTTGATGCCAAAGATACTGTGGTCCTAAATTGAGAACAAGAAAAGTCCATTAGTGACGTGTTTAGATTTCTCCTCAACTGAAGCTGGATTTGAGCCCTGGGAGGGAAAGGAGCAAACAGTTTTCTGTTCTCAAGAGCTTTGGTGCATTAGTGTCAAATTCTACTTTGTTCAAGGTGGAAGAAGTGGGTTGAGGAGGGATTGCAGAGACTGAGGGATTCTGAACTTAAAAGAAAACAGAAAGTCTCTGCCTGTTCAGCTCAGAGGTGTCAGGAAGAGGAAGGGATGACAGACTGAGGAGAAGAAAGATTCAGTTCAATTCTAGGAACATTTATTAATGTGCCAGGCACTGGGGGTATAGCAAATAAAGCAAAACCATCTCTGCCCTCAGAAACCTTAGATTTTGATGGGAAGAAAAAGATTGGACCCAGATAAATAAATATGAAATATAGTCAAAGTAATACAATGTCATTGGGTGAGAAAATGATATGAAGGAAAAACTATGACATAGAAAGTTTAGCTGACTTTTGGCAACAGGTCACAGGGGGATAAGTAAAGGCTTTGTGGAGAAGTTGGCACCTGGACTGAGTAATGAATTTATGTGAGAGGTGATGAGAGTTCAAGTTAGGATAGAGGCCATGTAAGTGAAAAGAAAGGGATGGAGGTCAAATGGGTTAGAAGTAGAAGGAGTCAGATTTGGCAAATGAGTCATCTCTAGTAAAGACTGTATTTTAGTGAAAGTAAAAACTTTGAGAATGAAGATCATAAATAATACATTTTTCCAAAACCTTCAAATACAGATGCGTCACTTACGGCAATCATGCCAGAATGGCATGCAATTTTCAGTATGTGACAAATATCGCACATAGCACGTGTGTTATTTATCTGCATAATATACAAACATGCACATATCATTCTTTTGGGTCATTATCCATTTACCACCAGAGCTCACAAACCGCACCAATGTGTTTCCTTTTTTTGTTAGTCAGAGAACCTATTCATGTATATAGTAGCATATGTATACACACATATATGATATAATGATATACATTGAATTAAGAACACAAATCTTAAGGCAATATAAGCCACATGCAAAGAAATACTTATCCCACACTACCTTGGCAATTGTAGGAGATTTTTGGCTATTGATTGGGCATGCTTGTATGGATCAGGTGAAATGGTCAGTCATCACTCAAATATAGCTTATGTTCTTCCCACCTCCTCCAGACAGAAAATTTTTGCTGACTCAATGACCCCATGATTTGCAAAGGTTGATTCTCTCCAAATACTCAGCAAGAGGTGGGAGTCCTTTCCTGTGAACACAGAGGGCACATGACATACTTCTTAAAGAGATCTTTTGTCATCTGAGGCCAGTAAAATTTGTTTCTTGCTAGTTGAACATTTTCATTTGTCCCAAATATCCAAAGGCATCATGTGATGCTATCATGGCCCTTGAGTAAAGTGCCTTGGATCACAGCAACTACTTCCTGGGATCAGGGGTGGGATCAGTCAAGAACCAATATTGATTTTTTTTAATTGAAAAACTCCAACTTTGGTCATTGTAGCCTCTAGGAATAAACCTGGATAGAGTACCTGAGGAGGTGAAGTCCACAGGCTGCCTAACTCAGGAATGTCTGGGCATGACCAATTTGCCTAACATGACAGTGCTCTTGAGGGACCTTTCAATCATGTCCAGATTGCCCAGTGTGGAATTTTCTTTGTCCTGTACCACATGAATGGGTGTTGCCTTCTTTGACTGGGTACCATTGTCTTTAAAACCATCAAGTCTGAGCCACTTTCTTTTCTTTGGTGCCCAGAAGATGAAGATAACAGTTCATTCAAATCAGAGGTGTCATGGACTTCCTTCCTTCCTCCACTTCCTCTTTTTCACTCTAACTCTGAGAAGTGGATCTGAATGGTATTTGTTTCTCTTCTGCATTGTTTGTCCTCAGTTTTAGGTGCTATAGGTGATCCTCGTGTGACTGAGGGGTTCTATCCATTGTGATGACCTTGGACTCAGGATTGCAGGTAAGATGATAGAGTCAGCCTACATAAACTATAAGTCTTAAGAAGCCAGAGTGTTTGGGACTAGAATCCAAGGCAAAGTTTTGGACTTGGAACTGTGTCTGTGCTCTTGAGAAATGAATCTAATCTTTTTTCCCTCCCCAGAGACTGAGGTGGTACATGGGATAGGGAGAAATATTATGTCTTCTGAAGTAAATATTTCTGTGTAAAAACTAATGTGACTGTTAGGGGCTAAATGGAACTGGGGTGCAGGGAGACACCACCCTAACTTGAAGGACTACTATTGGGGGTTGGAGCCATTGGTAGGGCATCTCCAATCTCCTTAAGAGTACCTGAGAACCCTGGAGGAGGAGTGAATTCTAACCTACTTGGCCTTTCAGGTAGTGAGGGCCAGGGTGCTCTGTGTTACAGCTAGTAACAGGGATCATTGCCCAGCAGAGACCATTAGACTAATAGAACTAATCTCTTACCACTCACTTTGCATCACTTCTTGGAGCTCTCTATCACCTTCTTGCTTTTGCCACCAGTTAGACAAGGACAACTGAGGCAAAGAGGATTGGCTTGATGTGATAATCACATACACCGATGAAGAGTCTTCTAGTGAAAAAATCAGACCCTCAGTTGTCTTTCCATTTATTTGGTGACCAGTCTCCAGAGCATCCAGGGTTTCATCCCTTCTAGAGGTGTCATTATAGCTTTGGACTCACATGACCTAGAGAACAGACCATCAGTACACACATTAGTCTTCTCTGATTGATAGTATATACTGAACTCAGAGCTGGCTAGTGCTACTACCCATCTATGGCAGAGAATAATAGCCTTGGGTCTGGCCAAAATAGAGGGGAGTAGACCGTTGTCCCTTCATACTTGAAATTTATCTCCTCAATATAGCATTTGAACATCTTAGGGACAGCCTACTTCAAAGTCAAGAAATCCAGTTTATTTATGATATAATTAATCTCACTGTCAGTAAATTTTCTAGTTACTTTAGGTTCAAAGTATTCATTGAATCCACATTTATTCACTAGCACAGTTCTCAAGCCTCCATCAATGTGTTTCATTTTTTTTCCTAGTTAGAGGACACAATTCATTCAAAGCAAAGGCATTTAATGAAAAACATAGCAAAAAAAGTAAAAACAGAACATTCCTTTGTTAATCTGGGTCAGAGGTATCAAATATGCAGTCCATGGGTCACATGCAGCCCATAACACTACCAAGTGCAGCCTGAATCAGATTAAAATGTAATTGAGAAATATTTATCAAAGTAAATAAAAATAGAGTAAAACATAGATAATTTTATTTGTGGTTTTCTAAGTCACTTGTGGATGACAGGGACTGTTACCTATGGTTAATGGTCTCCATTTCTATTTGAATTTGACACCCTTGAACTAGGACATAGTCTCCACAAATATACCTGCTATCAATGGGGAGAACAGGCATGAATGAGAATCACCCATGAGGAGCACTAGTGAAGGGTGCACACATAGCTAGGGTAATATGCACAGGTGCCACTCATATTTTGGATGTTACTGGGTCACCAATATCTTCTGGTAATACCATCACACAACTGTTTTCTGCATTGGCTGTCTAATGGGCACTGGCTAGGTATATCTGCCTGGTCTTGTGGTCTCTTAATTGATCTCATTGTTGAGCAATGACCTCTATCACTAGCTTGGGAACTTTATCTCTTAATTGGCCACCTGTTAGCTTTTACAGTGCTAATCTGATAGGGTGTGGTTTGTAGTGACCTACTTAAAAACAGGCTGAAGGCTTTTTAGTTAGAGACAAAACACACCCAGTTAATAAGTAATAACAGTGATTCAGACTGCCCTAGGCTAAGATTGTTTTTTCCTCCTCAACACTATGTTAAGGGTGTAGAGAACAGTCCTTTGTACCAGATTACTATTTGACTTAGGTTTAGAAATTCCCCAACAACTTTTTGACTTAAAATGAAAATGTATTTGAGTCAGAACAAAAAGTAACCAAAGGAGCCAAAGTCATTGTCCTCTGTGCCTTATATATCTCTGTAAGCATCCAAAACTCTTAGTTGGGGTGTGTATTTTAGAAAGCAAAAAAAGTCTTGATGTTTCATTCTGTCTAAGAATTAGGGACTTTTGTCCAAGGATGTAATGCACCTAACCAGAGTTGATAAAAATAAATTTGTTCGGAGTTGTGAGAATCTGATCAGAAGAAATTTAAAATGAAAAGATGGGACAGGCAAAAACCACCTATATATAGCCATGAAGTCATGTCTAACAGATAATAGTGAAGATGTGAGAAGAAGAGACAATCCAGTAATTGGAGGGAAAGAAATCCAAGGAAGAGATCATTGATAAAACTCACAGTCTGCTAAAAAAAAAATCCACAAAGTGGGAGAAGCAAGCAAAGTGACCTGAAGAACCTAACACAGACAAGCAAATTTGACTTCATAGACATTGCTAAGAAATTGGGGGACGGATGGAAGCCACAATTACAATGTGGCTCTGGAAGGTGATGCCCTATTCAGAAGAAACTGAACAGAGAAAAGATGGGAATGGAGTAGCTTGTATATTAAGCAGTTATGTCTATGTGAGGGCAGCTAGGTTGTGCAGGGGATAAAGCACTATGAATAAAATCAGGAAGACTCATCTTCCCGAGTTTAAATGGGGCCTCAGACACTTACTAGCTGTGTGACCCTGGGCAAGTCACTTAACCCTATTTGCCTCAATTTTCTTATCAGTCAAATGAGCTGGAACAAGAAATGGCAAACCACTCCAGTATCTTTGCCAAGAAAACCCCCAAATGGGGTCATGAAGAGTCAGACACACCTGAAACAACTGACCAACAACAACAACAATACCTACATGAGGAAATCCAGGAGCCAGAGTTTCTGGGAGAGGATGGTGGAGAGTATTTTCATGAAGCTCAGTCATGGAAGAAACAGGAATGATTTTGTACAACAGATACAACAGAGTGCCTGGAGAAAAAGAAGAACTAGGTGAAAAGCTTGGGACAAGCTTAACAAAGAAGCATGCTATGGTAGTGATGGAGGATTAAATTATCTGGACATTGGCCAGCATGTCATTCCATCAAAACTGAGACACTAGTCACTTCTTGACTTTCCTTAGTGATAATTTCTCCCTTGAATGGTTGGAGTTCACTATTCTGGACCTAATACTTACCAGCAAGGAGGAAGGAGTTGCTGAGATAAAAAATGATGGCAATCTTTGGGGGGAAGTGACCTCAGTATGTTAGAAATTTATAAGAGAGGGAATGGGAGCTTGACATAGATGGGGTTTTGGGAGAGCTGATTTCAAAGGACTCAGAAAGTATAGGCAGAGTCATGTGACTTAAGCTTCTATTGGTTTAAAAATATGCATAGTAAGCTTCTAACGTCCTAGAACATTAGCCCAAGAGGGACAGGAATCTCTCAAGAACAAAATTCTGAAAACACAAAAAGAAATGATTTCAGTTGGCAGGGAAAAGGAAGTTGTTTAAAGGAACCAGTGCAGACACAGGGGAAATTCACCAGACCACTTAGATTTTAAAAAGACCCATAAAGAAGGTAGAATAAAGAGTAGGCAAAGGGATAAACACAAGCAAGCATCAGGGCATGGTCTTTTTTTTTTCTTTTTTGCTATTTGGAGAGGGGAGAGCAGGGCAACAGGGGTTAAGTGACTTGTCCAAGGTCACACAGCTAGTAAGTGCTAAGTGTCTGAGATCAGATTTGAACTCAGGTCTTCCTGACTCCAGGGCCAGTGCTCTATTAACTGTGCCGCCTAGCTGCCCCAGGGCATAGTCTTTTAAAAATAATGCCAGGGTACCAAAGAGCAGAATGTGCTGAAGTCATTGAGGATTAATAAGAAAAAACAGAGAAAAGACCCTGTAAAACTCGAGTGGGGAGTGGGGGGGAAGAGGAGGATCCAAGAGGAGATGGAGCTAATGTTTTATCTGGATGGGATGATGATGGAGACAGCGGCGAGAGGGACTAATTCTTGCACTGGAAGAGCTGAACACCATGTGTAAGAAGGCGTGATCACCAAGGTGAATAACTGAGCTTCTTGATGAGTCAACAGTGGGTCATGAGAGCTGAGAAGGCCAAGATCATCTTCAACTGCATTAAGGAAAGTCTAGTGTCCAGAAGTGGGTGGAGTGAAAATCCTGCTCTCTGGACACTATTCAGACCACCTCTGGACTATTGTGCTCATTTCCCGGCACGTTTTAGAAAGGTCATTGATAAACTGGGGAGCAGCCAGAGCATGCAATGAAGGATGCCTTAAGGCCCTTCATCAGGATGGTGAAGAGCCTTAAAATCCTTGTCAT
>CM053593.1:7654463-7689463 GCA_028646575.1 Pseudocheirus occidentalis | reverse complement strand
GGGCCTCTCCTTGCAGGGCACCTCCTGGGCCATCAGGGCCAGCCCCATCACTTTACAGAAGGGCAGACTGAGGCCTGGGGCCTTCAAGGTTGCAGAGTCAGTCTGCCCCAGAGACTGGCAGGACCTCAGAGGGCACCGAGCCCAGTGTCTCATATTAGAGGGGAGCACACTGAGGCAGAAAGACCTCTAATGGGGGTCCTCCAGAGGCAGCACCCTAACCACCACCCCATACTGCCTTTGGGATTCAAACTCAGGTCCCAAGACTCTTGGGTCCTTGGGAAAGTTCAGCACCCGCTCCCACTATAGTGTACTGATTTAATCATGCTCAGACCCTTCCCTGCAAACAGGATTTACAAGAATCCTAGAATTTCAGAGTTCAGAGAGACTTTAGTGGCATCCTTTCCAACTCCTTTGTTTTGAGGCAGGAATCTGCCCAAGGACAGTGAAGCTCTCCAAGACAGGGCCCCAGGGTTCAGCCACAACAGGACCCTGGTCTCCTTGAACAGCCTGGGCTGGTATCATAGAATAGGCTGATTTGGGGAGGAAAGTCCCAACAGAAATGGTGTGGGAGGACCCTGGCTGCCAAAGTTGGCATTAAGCGCTGACCTGGGCCCTTCTGCCTTGACCAACTGACCATCTTTTCCATATATGTAGGATTCAGCACCACTGAACTGAACCCATATATTCATTGATGGCCTATTCTGTATAAGTCACTAGGTTATACACTGCTTTGGACAGAGAGAAATTATAAAACAGAAAATGGTGTTACCCTCGGTGAGGGTTGCCTCAAGACTGTGCCTAAAATCTACAAAGTAAGAGGGAATCAGGTGAGTGCCTGGAGTGCAGAGGGGTGGGCATCTAAGGGGAGGAGGTGGCTGGGTGCCGTGAGTGTACCCAGGAAGGGTGAGAAGTGTTTAACCAGTGGTGTTAGCATGAGAAAGAGAAAGGAGGAAACAATTTGGGAGACAGGAAGGCAGAATCAGTGGGACTTAATAAGAATTAATTCTAAATGTCTAACTGGAAGGATGGTATGAAAAGAGCAAAGACAGACAGAAAAATTAACAAAGAAAGGGCCTTTGGAATTCATCAAGCTCCAACCCCTAACTTTACAGATGAGGAGATTGAGGCAATGGCGTTAAGTGACTTGCCCAGGGTCACCAGGTGAGGCAGGATTTGACTATTCAACCTCCCCTTCAACTCACCGTTAGACGGGTCGTCCCCATAGTTTTTGTGAGACGGCGCATACAGGAACATCAGTGCAAAGACGTAGAGGTTCCACATGCCGTAGATGCCAGTGAAAAAGGCGCTGTTCACCTGGACTGTAACGCCTCCCCATTTCCAGTGGCCCTCAGTCACCTGTTGCAGGAGAGAAAAGCAGATATGGTCAGAGTGGATCAAAAGCAAGACTGTCATTTCCTGGGGCCACCATCTCCTACCTGACCTCCTCATCTCTGAGTCTGGCAAGCTGTGTGACCAGGGCCAAGTCATGGGAGCCCCAGTTTCCTCATCCATGAAGTGGGCCTATTAATGCCTGAAGAATTGCACCTCCCAGGTCTGTAGTGACATGTAATAGAAATAAAGCATGTAAAGTGTTTTTTAAGCCCTTTGGTACAACCCAAGGAGCTTTGCTTAATGGCACGCGGGCCTTGGGCTTGGTACTGAGCATGCAGAAACAACCATGAAACAGGCCTTCCCTGGAGGATGCTCTAGCCTCAAATGTGGCAGGAATCCCAGTTATTACTGTCATTATGAAATGCTCTAATCACGGTGTGTCCTAACTGACAAACCAGCATAAGGCCAAACTCCTGATTCTGGTGTTCAGTGCTAGGCAAACCTACCTTTCCGGTCAATCTCACCCTCCTCCTCACCCAGGATCTTAGGAGCAAAGATTAATAGCTGGAAAAGACCTTGAGTCCAAATCCTTTCTTTTTGTAAATAAGCACCCAAGTCCCAGAGAGTGACTTACCAGTGAACTATTGGAGGCAGAATTGGAACCCAGATTCTCCTGTCTCCAAATTCAGCACTGTTCACTGCCTCACAATGTCTTCTCCCAAGTAGGCTAGGTGTCATTTCCTATCTCAGCCTTCATTCCTATCCTTCACTTACGCTTGGAAAACCCTCCCTCCCATCCCTGGCTGCTGAAATCCCACCTGCCCTTCAAGGTCCAGCACAGAGCCCATTTCCTCTATGAAGGTTCCCCTTCAGTTTTTGTCCACACTTCCTAAGATAATTACATGGATCTGTGAGCCCATCGGAGGACACACGCCTCTTCCACACTTCCACACACCAGTGTTATCATATTTTAAATTGGAGTGCGTTAATTTATCTCCTTCTCTTAAACGGTAAGCTCTCTGAGGACAAGGATTGGATCTCATTTATCTTGCCTGATACACGGCTTTCATCTCTAGTTCGTGGGTGCCTGGAACAGCGCCCTGCACACTGGTCCGAGCCTATGAGTCCATCTCTTATAGAAAACTTCCCTCCGGGATCCTTCTTCCACTGATACTGTCCAACTGCACCCCCTACAAAAATGTCTGTTCCGTCCTAAACAAGGTCCAAGATGGGGGACCCAGAGAAGCATAGAAGACTTTCATGAACTGATGCAGAGTGAGGGGAGCAGATCCAGAGCAAGACACATATGATGACCACACTGTAAAGGGAGAGACTGACCACAAATACAGAGCCTGACCGCTGTGGTGTTACAAGAACTAAGCCTGGCCTGAAGAAAAGCAGGAGAAGGTACTTCACACCCCTCCACACTCTACGGACTTTAGGATCAAACACAGAGTATCCCCAAAGTCTTAGTACGGATGTTAGCTATTGAAGCTCCAAAGCGCACCAAGATTTCTGGGATGTTTTGTACAAATTCTTTCTGGTAATCACAGTTCTTGACAGTCTGGCCTCTTCTCTTCTAGTCTTCTTACACATTGCGGCCTTCCATGTACTCCGTGATGCAGCCCATCTGGTCCACTCGGTGCTGGGTACACTCAAGACTCCGTCTCCTGTTGCCAAACCTTTGCTGCCCCCAGTGCTTAGAATGATCTCAGCTCTAACTTTCAAAGTCTCTCTCTTCCTTCAAGACTCAGTTCAAGCAGCTCCTTCTCCATGAAGCCTTTCCTGATTCTCCCAGATACTGGTGGCCACCCTTCCCAAACTACTCATTGTGCAGAGATATGAATGTATTGGATGGTGCATGCCCATGCTGTGTGCCCATCACGCTCTTTAAGCACCCTTCTTAGGAGCAGGCTGCACTTTGGTCTTTGTGGTCCCTCACACAGTGCCTAGTTTATAAAAGGTGTTTAATAGATGGGTGTTGGCTGATTTAGTCCAACCCATGCAGAAAAAGAATCCCTCCTCTCAATGTCCGCCTGATGTAGGGTCACTGAGCCTCAGCTGAAGATCTCCAAGGAGGGACATCCCCCTTCCACTTTGGGCCAGTGAGTGTTTTTAGAGCATTTCCCCTAACATGGGCCCAAACTGACTGCTCTGCACCTTCTGACTGTTTTTGGTTCTGTCCTCAAAGGCCACAGGGAACAACGCTTTTTCTTCTTCCATGCGACATCCCTTCACCCTGACAGCAACCGTGTCCTCCCTGAATCTCCTCTTCTCTAGGCCAGTCATACCCAGCTCCGTCAAACAATGCTCAGGTGACATGGCTCAAGGCCTTTCCCCATCCTAGCTGGTGCCTCTGAGTGCTCTCTCTCAAAAGCCCCTTCTTAAGTCATAGCGTCCAGAACTCAATGCAGCTCTCCAGAGGAGGTCTGACCAGGCAGAGACTCTCCCCTCCTGGAAGCCATGCCCATTTCTCATGGGCTTGGTTGGCTGCCACAGGCTGCCTCAAGTCTTGACTCAGAACCCTAGAATTGCAGACCTGGAACATTCCTTGGCAGCCACTTAGTCTATAAAAGACCCACTGCCACATACCTGAGAAGTGGCCATTCAGCCTCTGTTGACTTTAAACTCTGCGAAGTTTGACAATCTTACAACTGAAGCCCTGGAAGGGAGCCAATCCCCACATTTTACAGGGATGAAACAACCTGGGTTGACAGAGCTGCTGTGAATTCCAAAGATTCGGACAGATTCCCAGCTCTGCTCCACAGCGGCCGTGTGACCCTACAGCTCCATGCCCCAGTACAAGCTCCAGCTGGATTCCCCCACTCAGGAAGCTCTGCTGGCTCCTTCTCACCTGCCAACTCCTTCACAATCTGGCTCTGCACCTCTGAATGGGCTGCTGCCTATATGCCTGCCACAAATTCCCTCCTTAGCCACAACTCACAAATGTCAATCGAATCAATAAACTTTATCATGCACCTGTTGTGTACAGGGCACTGTGCTAAGCTCTGTGGATGCAAAAAGAGGCAAAAGATAGTCCTGCCCTCAAGAAGTTTACAGTCTAAAGATGGGGGAGACAACAAGGCAACACATCCATGAAAAACAGGCTTTATGCAGGATAAGTAGGAAATGGTTAACAGAGGGAAGGCACTAGGATTAAGCGGGGCTGGGGAAAGCTTCCTGCAGAAGGTGGGATTAGAGTTGGGCCTCCGCTCCCTCCAAAGCTCAATTCAAGCACCTTCCTACAGCGAGCCCTTCCTGCCTTCCTCCCATCCCCATCCCCTACCACCAGTTACTGCCCGCCCTTTTTCCAGAAGTCACTGTACAGGTTTTATATTCAATGTTCTATGTCCATGATATCTTCCCCAATACAATTTCCTTGAGGGCAGGGGCTGTTTCTTTTGTCTTTGTTCTCTTAGTGCCTAACACCATGCCTGACAGTGCACATTTAATACTTGTCCAGTGAACGAATGAAAGACAGTAACCGTGGAGTCAGTGTCTCCCATCTCCTCTTGCTCAGCATAGCATTGAGTGCTTAGGGGCAGTCGGGTATAGTGGACAGAACACTAGTTACACATCGAGAGGTTGTGGATTCTAGGATCTGCCTCTTACTCTATCTATGACCTTAAGGAGGTCACCTTTCACCTCTAAATGACAGTTTTCTTGTCTGAAAAGAGAACATAAACATCTGACCTATCCCATAGACTTGCTGCAAGGGGTGTGCTCTGCAAAGTTGAAAGTCTAGCATTTGCAGGTACGTGATTTTTAGCATGCATGCTCAATACAGAGACTCATCCGGAGTAAGAGGGACTAGAGGCCAGCTAGTCCAACCCCCTTATTTTCTAAATAAAGAAGAGGTCAGATAACTTTCCTTTGGTTGCACTGCAGGACAAGGGGGAGCTGGGATTTGAACTTTAAAGTCTAGAGTCCATTCCATGAGGCACCATTTTGCTTTCTACCTCAAGAATGAGAAAGGTAATTTTGCAATATAGACCTATTGGGTGAAATTGCACACTGTAATCTGATTTTGTTTTTAATGTTTCCTCAGTTTCTTTATCTGAAGGGGGTGGGCTAGATGAACTCTGAGGTCCCTCCCAGCTTTAAACATTAAGACAAAGAAATTTAAGTAGCTCCCATTTTTTTTTGATGCTTTAAATGTGAATTATATGAATGTTGTTCTTCTCCCACATTATCTGTATCTCAAGTTGATACTTTTAGACATTGATTCATACTGTACAAATATAGATACAGCTCCATATGTATAGAAAGTTGGAACCTATTTCAATAGCTACCAGAGAAACTCTGGACTCAAAGCAAAGGACAAGGATGAGAATAAACAGCGTGGCAAATGTAAAAATAAGAGCTATTGACATGTGCCAAAGGATTATTTCCTTTATAATCTTGCTTCCAACTGTACTTCTATATTACCTCATAGGGAGTAACTGGTCACTATTTTATACCGTTATTTTAACAAAGTTATATTTTTCAAGGAAAAATGTGATTCAGTTTCCTTATTTTTAAATTAAGGGAGAAGACAAGAATAGATGAACAGCAAGGTTCTTTGTGGCTTTTATACCATCCCACGATTTTAAACCTATTGAGTCTAGGTGCCCCACCTTGCCTCTCAGATAATCATGGCTGGGAGCCGGCTAAATGCTCTCACTACCCACTCTTTCTCTAGTATCCCCTGGTTACAGCTATTAAAAATTCAGGCACTGTACCTAGGAGGAAGCAATCAGTCAGCAGACATGTATACAGAGCCTACTAATTGCCAAGTACTGTGCTACTAGGATATAAAAAAATAAATAAAAAGACAGCCCCTGCCTGCAAGGGTCTTATGGTCTAAAATCAAAGCTACTGGTAATGACAACCTCTCCGTCTCATTGGCTTTGAGCTTTGAAAAAGGTAAGGTGACTAACCCTTCCTAGGCTAATGCATTCACCTTGGCAAATTTAATTTCTGGAAATCGCTTTTTTCCCCATTGTGAGATTTAGAGGCAGATGACCTATGTTCAAATCTTAGCATTTTCACTTACTGCCTTGTGTGACCTTGTGCAAAGAACTTCATCCGTCAACCTGGGCTTCAGCTTTCTCTGTAGAACAAAGGGGATGGATCTCAAAGCCCTATGACATAGTCTGGAACTGCTTGTACAGAGTCACACACTGAGATGTGGAAGGTACCCAGGACGATAGGCGTCAGAGGGCCTCGGCTCAATTTAACCTGACAGACAATTATTAAGAGCCTGCCACTTTTTTTTTTGTACTTTATTATTTTGGGTTGTGGGTTTTGGGTCTGTGATTTGCTTTGTAACATGACTAATATAAAGATGTTTCGCATGACTGCACAAGTATAATCTATTTTAAATTGTTTTCCTTCTCAGAGAGAGGGGAGAGGAGGAAGGCAGAGAATTGAAAAATTTTAAAAAGGAATGTTAAAATGTTTTGTTTACATGTAATTGAGAAAAAGTTAAATTAAATGTAAAAATGAAGTGTGATACTTTTTAAAAAGAGCCTACTATGGGGTGGACACTTTGCTTGGTAGGAGGGATACAAAGACAAAAAGACAATGATCTCTGTTGTCCAAGAACTGACCTTCTACCAGGCTCTCAAGCACCACCTCTGCCATTGACTAGACCTACATTACCCTGGACAAATCATATCAACTCTCTGGGCTTAATCACCTCCTCTGTAAAATGGGAATAATCATTCTTCTACCACCACCCTCAAAGGTAGAGACAGTATGATACAGTGGGCAGAGAGCCTGCCTCAGAACCAGGAAGATCTGGTGTACCAGCAAGTCAACAAACATTTACTAAGTGCTTACTATGGGCCAAGTTCTGAGCTGAACACTTGAGATTCAAAGGAATCCTCATGGAATTTCCATTCTCACAGAACTGGATCTATACAGAGGGGCTGAAAGGGAATCTTAGTGAAGGCACACCAGGAAAACCCTTCTGCATGATGCATTCTCTGACCTGAGATCTGGAGGAACTGCAGAGGTGAACGGGAGAAGAGAGAACATGCCTGCCTAACTCAGACCCCTAGGAAGGGGAACCAGAGACAGAACTTTCTATGCAGGGACAGTCCAAGCACTGGATAGGAATGAAGGTAGGAAGAAGGGTCCACTGTAGAGTCAGAGAGAACTTCTACTTTATTCTGGACGTAAGAGATGGCAATTTTTATTAAATTAATAAAGAAGTTAATTCAGACTATTCATTGAAAGGTCAAATACTGAAGCTGAAATACTTAGACCACATAACGAGAAGGAACTCATTGGAAAAAGACCCTGATGTTGGGAAAGGTAGAAGAAAAAAGGGGTGACAGAGGATAGTGTCATGGAAACAATGCAGATGAACTTAGGCAGATCTGGGGGGATGGCAGAGGACTAAAGGGCCTGGCACGCTACAGCTCGGAGGGTTGCTAAGAGTCAGACATGACTGAACAACAACAAGAGGGAACTAGGGGCATTCACTGAATAGGGAGGGTGATGTGGCCAGATCCACGCCTTCAGAAGATCACTCAAGAAGCTTTGTG
Source organism: Pseudocheirus occidentalis (assembly GCA_028646575.1). Taxonomy (NCBI): domain Eukaryota; kingdom Metazoa; phylum Chordata; class Mammalia; order Diprotodontia; family Pseudocheiridae; genus Pseudocheirus; species Pseudocheirus occidentalis. The sequence goes on along the minus strand of CM053593.1, from coordinate 7,681,598 downwards.
GAAGAGGGATCAGAGTGGGGGAAGTGGAGGCAGGGCGGCAGCAGTGGGCAAGCCAGGAGGAGAGCACACAAGCAATTTATTTGGTGACTCAGATTCCTTCCTATGAGTCTGTGTAGATGCCTACTTAATTTTGCATAAGTCCACTGAATGAAGAGCCTCCTCCTCCTCATGGATGAATGGAATGAGTGAGCAATGGCCTGAAAGCCAGGAAGGCTTGGGTTCAGTCCTGCTCCTGAGCCATCCAGGCTGTGAGATGACCTCTCAGGGCCTTCTAGGCAATCCTCGAGCCTCTAAGTGCAAAAAAGGGTGCTGACCTGCACTGGTAAAGGGCATTTCCTTTGCTTCATTTAGGAGTCCTTATAGCAATGAAACCATTTGTCTACACTCCATCCAACTATCACCCTCACAGGGCAATCGGCAAAACACTTTGTAAACTGTAAAGTTATGTTTAAACACATTATTATTGTTGTCGTTACTAAGAAAAGTGTTCATTTATTTGACTAGAGTCAAGTATAGGCTCTTTTCTCTAAGAAGGAAAAAAACCCAAACACTTTTTGGGGGCTGATTTCATACGGCATTTAAAATTTTGCAAAGGGCCTTAACACATCATGTCATTTGATTCTATGACATAGGCAGGAACTATTACTGTCCCCATTTTACAGATGAGAAAACTGTTGAACTATTTCTATGGAATGGGTCCCTTGTATGATGCAACAAAGAAGAAGAAGAGGCCTTTGGGAATTTGCCTCTCTGGGATCTGACCTGGAACCTCACTCCAGCATAGCCAAGCATGCCCATCATGAAGGTCAACAATCTTCTCCATGCATCACATGCATGCTCTCTGATCCTCCCTCCTGAAGAGCTAGGCTGCTGCATTTGCAGTCTTAAAAAATGTCAGGCCTTTAAAAGCCCAACTACAAAGCCCTCGGGGTCACTGCATTCTCCAGCCCCTCCCTCGGCCCCTCATTCTAGGTCACCGGCTTTAAGATTCCTCTTGAATTCGATTTCATGCAGCTTAAAGCCCAGGCAAGCTCTCCCAGCAAGCAGAGGGACACAATGAGGTTTTTTTAGAAACATTCCTTTCCCCGAGGGCTGGGATCCATTTCAAAAAGTTACTCAACGGGTCCTTCTTTTAGGTGAGATCACCACCAGAGACTATTCAAAAACGGTATTAAAAAAAATCCTGTAATGACTCTATTAAAACATTACCTGGGAGACATCTCGTTATGCCCGAAAATGTCTTAGATGTCTATAAATAAACCTTTAAAAAAACAGCAGGAAGAATGTAAGGAACTAATGGAATCTGAAATGTACCTCCAGCTCCTCTCCTTTAGCCAAAATCCACCCTGGATAATTTTCGTACTAGATATAAAAAGACAGACAAGGGACAGCCATGAGACAGGAAACATGGCGGAGATGTGATATTAATCTTCTCCAACTTCACCCACCAGCTGAGCTCCCTTGAAGGCTGGCCTCCTTTGCTTGAAAAGCCACACTAATTAAACATTTAGAAGATTAAGACTGAGCAATAACTCTTTGTTTTAAAGGAAGCAGAGGGTCCCCCTAGGTTCTTGGGGAGAGGAATCCTTTCCCATGAGAGGACCTGAAGTTCATGGGGGAAATTGACTTCCTCTGGATCAAGCAATGAAAACAGACATTCAGGTGGGAATGGACCTTTTCTCCATCGATTCTGGTGGAAACACTGCCTTATCTCCCCAATTCTTGCCCTTCCCTCTGGGGCTCAGGGTGACCTAAAGAGGAATGATTGGCTGCCTTGGGAAGTGGAGCGGAGGAGCTCAAGACAAAGCTGGATGACCAAATTTCATGAGCACTACTAAGATTCTAGATTGACTCAACAGCCCCTGAGATCCTTCCATGCTGAGACTCTGTAATCTTGTTTTCTGAAAAGCAAGATGATAAAGCAGCCCTTGGAGGTCCCCCTTATCTCTCAATCAGTGAGACTATCATTGTGTGATCTGACACCAGGTTTGTGAGAAAACTAGTCCAGGGGTGGGCTGGGGAAGAAAAACGAGAACTCCAGAGTTGTTCTTTCTCCTTTTCCATTCCTAGTCAGTCGTGATAGTTCTCTTGATCTTGAGAGAGTACCAGATTGGACCTGGTCCAAACTTGACTCTGCCACTTACTATCTGGATAACCTTGGGAACAGTGCTTGGTCTCTCTGCCCTTAGTTTCCCAGTCTGTAAAGAGAGGGCGTTTGATCAGCTGCCTTTTTAAGTCCATTCTACCTCTGAACTTCTGCGACCCTAGGCCACAGATTCTTAACCTTCTTTGTGTCCTGGAGTCTGGGGACGTCTGTGAACTCCTCAGACTCATGTTTTTGAATGCATTAAAAGAAAAAAAAACACCACAGGATAGTTAATAAAATTCAGTTAACCAAAAAACAAAAAAAGTTTGTAGACCCCAGATTAAGCAGCTGGGCTTAAATCTCTCAATCCAGTGAGCCTTGGGAGCTTAGAACCAAGCATTCTGGGATGGATGCAGGAGCAAAGGATTTGGTGAAACTCAGGTCTCTGTGTACACACTCACATTTGACTCAGCTAGCTGCTGGAAAACTCATTCATGATTTAGGACACGACCCTTCCCTGTACTCTGGGTCATGAGAGAACGTCCCAAGGTGTCCCAAGGTTTGATAAACAAACATTTAGGGACAAAGGCAAGGTTGATATAGGCTCAGACAGGTGCTGTCTAAGGGAACGACTTCATAGATCATCAGTCTCCCCATCGCCAGAGTCAGGGAAGCGAAGATACCTGGTGGAAGCAGCCAGTGGAGCTCACACGGTGCACACGGCTGCTGGGGATTTATTACAGCACCGATCAGGTGCCAGGTACGTAGGCAGGTGTTTCAATCTTGAAAATTTCCTCACCTGGCACCTCCCTCCCAGGGCTCTTGAGAGGTTGAAATGAGATGATATTTTAAACACAGGTCATCAATGGTCCAGAATGGCAGGACTCTTCATGGTCTCCTCAATAAAGATGCAATTGCAAGGATCTGTTAAGGGCCTCCTTTGTACCAGACACTTTGTTATGCTATTTACAAATATAATCCCACTGGATCCTTACTACAACTCTGAGAGGCAAATGCTGTTATCCCCATTGTGCAGATGAGGAAACTGAGGCAGACAGAGGTCAAGGGACTTGCAGAGGGTCACACAGCTAGGAAGTATTTGAACTTAAGTCTTCTCAACTCTAGGCCCAGAGCTCTACCCACTGCACCATCTATAAAATAATCCATTTTGTAAAAGATCTTGTGTTCTAAGGGGGGAGGCCACAAGTACATATGAAAAAAATGGCATAAGCATGAAGGAGAGGGGCGCAAAGCGCCAAGTACAGGAGAAGAGCACAAAGCGCCAAGTACGGGGTTGGGGGCGCAAAGCGCCAAGTACAGGAGAGGGGCACAAAGTGCCAAGTACAGAGGGAGGGGGCGCAAAGTACCAGGTACAGGAGAGGGGCACAAACCGCCAAGTACAGGAGAGGGAGCAAAGCACCAAGTACAGGAGAGGGGTACAAAGCGCCAAGTACAGGAGAGGGACACAAAGCACCAAGTACAGGAGAGGGGCACAAAGCACCAAGTACAGGAGAGGGGCACAAAGCACCAAGTACAGGAGAGGGGTACAAAGCACCAAGTACAGGAGAGGGAGCAAAGCACCAAGTACAGGAGAGGGGTGCAAAGTAAACTGTGTTTGAGAAAAACACACGCCTCATGTACAATAAAACACCAGCAACTCTTCTTTCGTGGCAGCAGAGAACCAGCCACAAAGGAGATGCCTATCCACTGGGCATGGCCAAAGAAATGGCAGGCCTGGAACATAATGGGATGTTACTGAAGGATAAGAAATAAGGAAGATGGAGAAGAAGGGAAAGGCTCCTAAGAACTGGGAAGTAAGGAGAACCAGGAGAACAGCGTATCCAGTGGCTACTGACCACCCATATCAGCACCTGCATTCTGATTCAGCATTGATGTTTAATTTCCTGATCCCCAATTTTGCATATTAATGAGTCTTTTCCCCAGGACCTCAAAGGACAACAGATATAGAACAAAAGACGATCTCAGAGGGCTGGGGCTACTGACCTCATTGCCCAGATGAGGAATTGAGGCCTCAACACAAGCCACAAAGTGGCCACAGGCAATTTAGGAGCAGAGGTGGGGTTTGAGCCCCAAGCTTCTTCTGCCATCACACCCACCAAACTCACCCAGTGACCTTCAGGGTAGAGGTCCCAAGAGGCTTACCTGGCTAACGATGAAGAAGATGACCGTCATGGCGGCACAAGCCAAGGTGACGAGCATGAGAAATTTGAACCGGAAAATCAGGCCCTGTTTGGAGGAAGCACAAAGGTCTCTTTCAGGCCCAAGAGCAGCAGCCAAAGTGCTGGGTTTCATGCTTTTATGGGAAATGTCTCAGCTTCTCAATACCACGTGCAGGACCTTAGTCTCTGACCTGCCAAGGTCATGCAGCTGCGTTTCCCTCAGTGCAGGGACAGAAGGCAGGCATTTCCTAGAACCCAATTTTTTTCTGTGCCCTTATCTCCTACAAAAGAGAGATTCCAGAGAGCAGAAAATCAAATTAATAGCAAGTCTCATGGTTAATTTCCCCGCTAAGCTGGTTATGATTCTCTGCAGGGGCTCCAAGAAACCAAGCCTGGGCTTCTCTGACATTCTAATGCAATTCTGCTCTGATGAGCAGACAGAAATGCACGTGGCCGCCAGCATGCCAGGAGCTGACTGGAATTTTTCCCACTTCTGAAAAGAGGACCAGGCCTGCCTACAGTTATTTGTAATGGTGACCATTGACATGAGCTTGAAGGATTAGGGGGCTAGGGGTGTGAATTTAGGGAGATTTGGGCTCCTCACATTGTGTGATCAGCTCAGTGCTTGGTACAACCTAGGTGCTTAATAAATGTTTATTGATTGATTGATTCCAAATTCAGTGTTCTTCCCATTGAGCCAGGATCCCTCCAAACTCAACGGGTAGGGCATAGAGTGCTAGCCAATGAAATATCATTTCTAAAGCATTTTGGAGACCTCCACGTGCTACATAAATGTTGTTCCTTACCATTTACAAACCAGGGTAGCAACATCATTGAGAACTGTTGACTTTCTTTATGCACAGATCTGACCATGTGATTTTCCAAATCAATAACTTCCAGCGGCTCCCTTATTGCCTCTGGGATAAACTAAACTCCTCTACTTAGTTTTTTTAAAAGCTCTTCACCACCTGCCCCCAACCTATCTTTCCAGGATCCATGGACATTATTACGCCCCCTCCAGCACTCTGTGATTCAGCCAAATTGACCTTCTCTTTCTCTGTTCTTTACATGCCATCTCCCACCTCCACACCTTTGTACTGACCAGCTACCATGCCTAATGTACTCCTTCCTCACCTCCACCTCAGGAGGAAGATGTGCTCAAGTACCACCTTCTACATGAAACCTTTCCTGACTCCCCCAGGTGCTCCCTCCCTAGTGACCTCCTAGCTAATTAGGTTGTATTCATTCTCTTTATATTTATTCCACATGTACATACATACATACATACATACATATATTATATATAATTTAAATATATTATATATCAGAATATGTTAGACATAAATATATATGCATTTATAAATAACATGCATATAAATTTATACATATACACAAATATATCATATTTAAATATTTTATATATAATTTAAACGTATTCTATAAACATGACATTTAAAGTATGTGCAATATATAATTTAAATATATCACACATAATACAGAATTTAAGTATAGAAATATATAGAAATGTCATATTTTATTTATACATATAAAAACACACATGTATTTGTTGCCCCCCACTCCCACCCCAACAGAATGCCAGTTCCTTGTACACTGGGGTGGTTTTATTCAATGAATTTATAGCCTAAGGAACAGGTACACAGTAGGTACTACATAAGTAATCAGTTAGTTAATTAGTTTCCACAAATTATAACCTTCTAGCTTCATAACAACCCTGGGAGGAAAGTACTACTGTTGGTATTACACCCAATTTACAGATGAGGTAAACGAGGCTTGGAGAGCCTGGAAGTAACTAGCCCAAGGTCATATAGTTAGCTAGCAACTGATGGTGGTGGAATTTGGACCCAATATCTCATGATTCAAGGTACTGCGCTACCTTCATATGAGGTTCCAAAGATGCTTGCCCTTCTCCAGGGACCCTTCCCTGTGCTCTGTGCCCCAGATCTCCTGTGAAGTCTTATCTGTGGTAGGCACAGCATTAGAAAGCCTTTGCCTCAGTTCTTCAGTGACGGTGCTTATTTTCACAGAGGGTAGAAGAGCTGGTATTTCTATGAGGCTCTAAGGTTTGCATCGTCCTTTACAAATAATATCTCACATATTGATGGTCCTTACAACAACCCTGGGAGGTAGGTGCTATTATTATTCCCCCCTCCAATTCTGTAGATGAAGAAAGAGGCTGGCCAAGGTTACATGGTATACCCCAGTCACACTACCAGTCAGTGTCTGAGACAGGTTGAAACTCAGGTCTTTCCAACTCCAAGCCCAGCACTCCCCCCACTGGGCCACCAACCTCTGTCAATCCCCCTTGTATGAGGTCTCTATGCTGGTCCAGCTGGATGCTTAAGGGCCACTGAGGTCTGCTCCTCACCTCCTCACTCACTGCGCTGCGTGCCACTCATCCTTCCCTTAGTCCATGAACACCCTTGCTGCAAACCCAACAAAGCATCTCCAAAGTTAGATCCAAGAGGAAACGAGCCAAGCCGAGAAACTTCTTCCTCTTGGATGAAGGAGATGAATCAAGAGGCATGAACGCCAGAAAATCCCTAGGTAGAGATAGACTGGTTCAGTGTTTTTTGAGGCGAGGATGAGTCGCTGAACTTGCACAGAAACCCCAAAAGGGCATTGGCTACGCTGTTTGTATATGGAGGCCAGGGCCACCAGGCTGGGCATTGGCAAGCTTCCTTCACCACTTTCCCTCCTGAATACCTGGGGCACACGGAGAAGGCTCACCTCATAGTGTAGCCGGCGAACCTTGCTCATTGCAGGCAGGCTAGACTGCTTCCCGCTGATGTTCCGGAACACCTGGAAGACCATGAAACAGAGAAACAGGAAGTAGAGGCAGAGGCAGATCCCAGCAACAATGATGAAGGCCATCTGACAGCTCTGAGTAAAGGAAGTGGCAGCCCAGAGGGTGGAGTAAACAGGACAGAACCGGGAGGCTTCTCGGCATCCCCCACCCAGGACGATGCAAATACTGGGTGGCTGAGCATGACCATCGTGACAATTATTAGAACGGAAGTCAATCAGGCATTGTGCTACGTGTTGGGATACAAAAAAAGAACAAAAAACATGCCCTCACTCTAACGGGAGAGACAACGTGTGACAACTGTGTGCAAACAGAACACGAACAGGATAAACCGGCCCCGAAGGAGGAGGATTTGTGTAATTTCATGAGTGTAGGGAATCCCCCTCCGCCAATGACAGTTGGCACCCTTTCTCTAACTTAAGATCTTAGAGTTTCCCGGGCAGTTAAATGGTTTGCACAGGGTTGTGCAGCCAGGATGTATCAAAGGCTGGACTTGAACTCAGGTCTTTTTGGTTCCAAGGTAAGCTCTCTATCTGGTAGGCCACATTGCCTATATCATCATCATCATCATCATCATCATCATCATCACTATTACCATCACCACCATCACCCTCCTCAGCATCATCACCATTAACAATAACAGCCTGTCCCAGGCCTGGTTCTATCAGACAAAATGAGAAGAATGGGATAACGGCAACAACAGCACTGACATTTACATTGTGCTTTAACCTCTGTAAAGCATTTGGCCAAGTCTCATCTAGATGCTTTGAGGTCAAGTACTACAGATATTATGATTATTCCCATTTCACAGATGGGGAAAGTGAAGCTCAGAGACATCAGCTGATCTGCCAGGATCACACAGCCAGTAAATGCTTGAGGCAGGATTAAGACTCAGATCTTGTGGGCTCCAAGCTGAACATTCTATCCACGCCATGATGCCTCAGCAACCAAAACATAAGACGGCCAAGTGCACGCGCTGCCTCTCTAAGTGCTTTCCAGGCTGTCCGTGGGTTGAGGTAAGAAACATGCCATTGTCTGGCACTGAGATCCCCCAACCCCAAGGAAGGGCAGCTAGCTTTCATTTCCCCAAAGACTGAAGATCCCTTGAGGCGTGGGGGAGAAGATGGGGACAGGAGGCTGGAGATTTGGAGGGCCCACAGAGCAGGGGTGGGGACTGCACTCCAGGGGCTAGCCAACAGCCAGCGCTTCATAAATGCTTTTTGATTGATGACTTCCAGGCTACATGGCATAAAGAAGGTACTTCAGATGAAGGAGAGAGAAGAAGCTCAGCTTTGCTGGTGCATTACCCTCCCTACCATGGGGGTGTATGGAACAAACCCATCCCTTAACACAGTGGTTCTCAACCTTCCTAATGCCACGACTCTTTAATACTTGTATGTGGGGTATCTGCATGTGGGCAGACTGGCCTGGAGATGGACAGAGGAGCCGTGTCTCCGTTCCTAAGACCTTTAGAAATATGTGTTTTCTGATGGTCTTAGGTGACCCCTGTGACCCCTGTGAAAGGGTCGTTCAACCCCCAAAGGGGTCACGGCCCACAGGTTGAGAACTGCCTTAACGCATGGGTCATGGCCTTTTCCCTGTACCAAGATGACCCTGGGTCTCAAAGCAGTGAAGTGGCTTCAACTTCTCTGCCTCTGAATGCAGTGGGTTTGTTTGTTTGTTTTAAACTCGTGTCTTGTTGCTGGACCTCATCCTTGACAGCATCTATAAGGTACCTTATGCCCCCGCAGAGGTGGGGGGCTGTGGTGGTATAATAGTGCATACAATGGCAGACTTTTTAATATATTGGATGGTTTTGTGGAATTGCTTCTCCCTGTCCTCCACCCCTGAAACTTTGTTCTTCTAAGGGATAATGGCTCTCTGAGGGATGACTGATACACTGGGATTAACAGAGGTGATGGAAAAACTAAAGATGAACAAAATTCTATTAAAATTCTAGACGTAAATAAAATTAAATTCTAAAAAAAATATGAAGAAATCTGGTGTGGGGTGGCTAAGTGGCACAGTGATTAGAGCACCGGCCCTGAAGTCAGGAGGACCCGAGTTCAAATCCGACCTTAGACCCTTAACACAAAAACCTAACTGTGTGACCTTGGGCAAGTCACTTAACCTCAATTGTCCTAAAAGCAAGAAAGCAAGAAAGCAAGCAAGCAAGAAAGAAATCTTGTGCCCAAAGTAACAAAGTGCTTTCCCGCCTATCTTTTCTCTTCTTCCTCACACGTTTCCTGCTCCAATCAGATTTCTTGGAGTACTAGGCACTTCGATAACCTTCAACATTTGAGGGTTTTCATTAGGAACCAATTTTGACTCATTCAGAAGCAAAAGAAATGACCTTGTGAAAGGGCTGAGCCTGCTTTATTTCCAGCATAAGAAGAGTTTGCTGTATTCAGGGAGGGGGGAGGGAGGGGATTTGGGGACAGCTGTAAAACATGATTAGTCTCATTTTCTCATGGGAAAACTGAGACTCACAGAGCCAGAGAACAGTCCCCTCCTCTGCCACAAGTCATCAAGGACACAGCTGACAAGAAGCCTGGTCTTCTGGACTGGTACCATACAGAAGGCACGGAAGCCTTGGGCCGCTAACCCCGATGTGGGACAAAGGGCCTCAGCGGCAAAGACTTGAAGCTGGAGAAGACCCTAGCTCCTTCATAAAAGATGAGGACACTGAGGCACGCAAAGGTCAAGTTGATCAATAAACATTTATCAAGGGCCTACTATGTGCCAGGCACTGTGTTAAGCCTTGGGGAAGTCAGACCCTGCCCTCAAAGAGCTTGTAGTCTAAGGGGAGGAACAAGCAAACAAACGTGTACAAACAAGTTATGGACAAAATAAATCAGAAATAATGAACAGAAGGAAGGTTACATAACTTGCCAAAGGTTGTATGGGCTGTAAACAGAGCCAGGATTTGACTCCAGGGTGATTCCCGCTGTACCAAAGCTCCAAGTGACCTTAGATAAGTCAGTTCCCCTGTGAACCTCAGTCTCCCCATTTATTAAATAAAATAGCTGGACAAGATGATCCAAAAGGCCCCTTCTGGTCATAAATCTTTGCTCTGACAGCCCTAAGAGCCTGTATCTCTTCTAGCCCTAAGCCTTAAAGAGGGACAGTCTCCTTCCACTGCTACTCATCAGAAAGACAGGAACATTTCATGCTATTTCCTCTGTCCCAGGGGTATATGAGAAAGCTGAAACCCAGAAGATAAGGGAGGGAGAGGAAGCTACAATCTTTACAAATACACACAACTGTTTTACACACGGAGGGGGCTGGATGGCAGAAAGAAAACTCAAATGGAAGGTGGCTGCCTATTGACTTAGAAAACCACAAACTAACATCATCTGTGCCATATGGTAGTTTTACTTGAGCTGTTAAACATTTCCCAACTGCATTTGAGTCAGCAGCACTCCAGAGTTTGGCCCCCGGGGGTTGCCAGTCTGACTCCTCACCTCAGAAAATGGGGAGCAGTTTGGGAAGCCTGGGGCCCCTCCCGACTGCGTGACCTTGACCCTGACCCTTTCAAGGATCCACCCCTAAATTCAGAACCAAGTTTCTTCCTTAATCTACTGTGTGATAAACTCAAAGACTCCAGCTTCTGGGATAAGAACTCAACTATTTGACACAAACTGCTGGGAAAACTGGAAAAGAATATGGCAGAAGCTGGGCACAGACCAAAGTATACCAAAATAAAGTCTAAATGGATGCACGATCTAGGTATAAAGGATGATACTATAGGTGATCTGGGAAAGCAAGGAATGGTTTACCTGTCAGATTTACAGAGAAGGGAGGAATTTATGACCAAACAAGAGATAGAGAGCATTATGAAATGCAAAAGGATAATGTTGATTACATTAAGTTGAAAAGTTTTTGTACAAACAAAGTCAATGTAACCAAGGTTAGGAGGAAAGTGGAAAACTGGGAAATGATTTTTACAACCAGTGTCTCTGATCAAGGCCTCATTTCTAAACTATACAGAGAACTGAGTTTCACCTCCTCCAATGCCAGGATGCTACCAAAGTTCCCTCCCCATTGCCATCAAGAATTCTCTACCGGAGCGCAAGGTGGTACAGGGAATAGAACACCGGCCCTGGAGTCAGGAGGACCTGAATTCAAATCTGGCCTCAGACACCTAACACTTACTAGCCATGTGACCTTGGTCAAGTCACTTAACCCCAATTGCCCTGCCTTCCCCCCTCCAAAAAACAAAAAAAGCAAGAATCCTCTTCTTCTCCAAAGACTCACATATGACTTCAAGGAGATCAAATTATCCAACTCAGCATTCTGAAAGTTCAATAGAAGATGACTCTGACTGGGAGCCCACCCAAAACCTGGGACCCTCCAGCAAACCTAATTTCCTTGATGCTATCTCCAAAGCTAGTGGTGGCTGGGCTTGGGGCCCTGCCAATACACCAAGGTCACTTCAAAAATGCATCAGCCATGAACAGCTTCAGAATGAGGCTCTCAAGCATGACCCAGTGAGGAGTCGAACCCTGCCCCCCACCCCCAACCCCACCCCACAAGGGAGAAGCCAAGGATGCTTGATGCCGAGGCGGACCAGGGCATAACAAACCATTCAGACTGGATGGGAAATAAAAGGAACCGGCAAGGTCTCTTACGGAGTGCGAGCAAAATACTAATTCATCATTTGCCTGCCCAGCTCTGGCTCTGACTCCAAAGCTGGCATTCATTTTTCTGATTACTTTGCTGCTTCTCTTGCTTTTAATTGGCTGGTGTGAATGAAGTCAGCTTTGGCCTACCGGGGCAGGGGCAGGAGTGATGGTGAGCCCTCTCTGGGGAGGGGGGAACGCTCTGAGACAAGGAAGGATACGGCCAGCTCCGTGCCAACATCTGTGGTCCAGATGCTGTAGAAAGGGTTCGTCAGCTGCACCCCTCTGCAAAGAAAAAGAAACCGAAACAGAGACGCAGGGGTTACTGAGCCCATCAAGGGGAAAGACTCCTCCATGTTTTCTTAACTTTGTAGCACGGTCAGGCTGGGGGAAGGCAACTCTCCCTAAGAGAGTCAGGAGGGAGAAAGCAGGCATGCAGCTGTGCATTTTGGTTCATTCACTCAACGCACATTTATTTGGGGCCTGCACATCTTACCAGGGCAAACAAGAGGTAACCAGATATTAAAATACAAAATGCAAAGAGAGTCCATCAGTGGCTGTTGCCTGGAGGAGGCACCAGCAGCTTGCTGGGATGTGGGGGTTAGGGTTGGGTTGGCTACTACAGTGGATGTGTGTGCCTGCCCTGTCTTACGCAGTAGGGTCAGGATGGGCTGGGGGAGAGCTCTCCGGGGCACTGGGATTATGTCAAGCTCTCCCCGTTGGCAGAGAACGAAGATCACACAGCTCCCAGTTTCAAACAACTGCCGTTTATCATCCTCATTTGTGTGGGTGCCCCCCAACACCCTTCCAGGAGGACAGGGGTGCCTTGAAGGCAAGGAGGGGTTGCTTCCCAACCCCTGCACAGAGCAGGTCACAGATGGTGGGCTCGAGGGCTCACAGGGTCATCGATCCAGAGCCAGAAGGGACCCCCTTGTCTTACAGGTTAGGAAACTGCCACTCTTGATACAGTGGGAAGAGTGAATGTAGGGGCTGGTGTCGGTGGACCCGGATTCAAGTGCTGACCCACCACCTCGTCCTATGTGACACTGAACAATCACTTAACTGCTGTGGTCTTAGTTTCCCTGTCTGTAAAATGATAGGACCAGGCTGGTTGGGTGTTGGATCTAGGATCCTGTAGCTTGTGCACGTCACCCAAAGGCAGGATTTGAATGCAGCTCCTGGACCTCAGAGTCAGTGAGCTTTCCACGCTTCCTGCCCCAGGACAAAGGGGTGCAGGGTGAGGTTCTAGACAGGCTTCACAAATTCAGACTAACCTCTCACACATGTCAAAGATGAAGAGGCAAAAGGAGCCGACGGCGATGGGCCCCACCTGCTTCCAGTAGCCAGAAATGCGATTGCGTTCATTCTGATCCTGCAGAGAAGCAGAAGTGAGGTGGGGGCAGGGGAGAAGGAGGGACAGAGGAAGGGGGAGAAGGAGGACGGGGGAGGAGAAGGGAGTGGAGGAAGGGAGAGGCAAAGGAAAGGCAGAATGTGGAGGCAGAAGAAGAAAGTGGGGAGGCAGGGAGAGAGAACAGAGGGGGACAAGACTAGAGGCAGCCCCCTCACTGCCTGGGCCCCAGGTGAGCTCCCCCCTCTTCTCTCCCGTCCTCACTGTTCAGCCTTTCCCCTCAGGGGCCAGCCTCCTCCCACAGCTCCCCTCCACCTCCTAGAACTGAGCCAGGGGCATTCTGGTTTAGCTCCCTCACTGTTCAGAGGAGTAAACCCTGCCCAAGGTGATGGAGCCACGCAGTGGCTGATCGTGATTCCCAGGGCAAGGCCCCTTCCCCATCACCATCAGGCTGTTGGCTCCAGCAGTGATTCTCCAGGAGACTGAGAGCAGGGGTCCTGGACCTGGCCTCTGATCTGGGATCGAGGACCCTGATAGGACATCTTTTTTTTTTTTTTTTTTTTTTGGTGATAACCTGTGATTTCATTGGTCAAGGAAACTTCCCTGCACAAACACAGGAAGGCCCCTTCTCTGCAGGTCGCTGTCTCTGGGGGTCCTGAGAGGTTAGTTGATCTGCCCAGTCACCAACCTGTATGTGTAAGGGGCAGGACTCGAACCTGAGGCTCCTTTACTCTGGGCCCACCTCTCTGCACATTGAGTCACAGTGCCTTTAAAAATGATTATTATTGTCCTCATGCTCCTTATCCATGCAGTGCCCTGGGCACACACCAACAAGAGGCTGCCAGGCCCTCCCAGTCAGCACAGCACAGGAAGCAATGGGCAGAAGCCTCAACCTACCATCTTGGAAGACTGAAGGGGCTATGAGGGCAATGGGTCAGGAAAGGCTGACATCTCCCAATCACTCTTGAATCAGCCAAGAGAATGAGGCCCATGCCACAGGGACCCCAGGCATCAGAGGAAGTAGCTGGCTAGAACAGTGCCTAGAGATCTGGCTTAGATTCAGAAAGATCTGGGTTCCAATCTGACCTCAGACACTTACCAGCTGTGTCAGTTCTCTCTGCCTCAGTTTACTACATCTGTAAAATCAGGATAATTGTAACAATGATAATCATATCTGACTTTAAAGTCAATGTAGATGATTGCTGTTACCATCAGCTCCCACATTTTTCAGATAGAAGAGCTAAGAGCTGAAGATGGGAAATGACCCCCTAGGGTGATGTGGGTGGTCAGGTTCAGGGAGGTTTGGAGCATTGGTCCTCTGACCCCTATGCAGGGCTCTGTCCACTCTCCCACTGCTTCTACTTCCCTTTACCAGGCCCTAGGATTCAATGGGGGGGGGCTAATTTTGGTTCATGGCAACCCCAAAGAAGGATTGGCAGCATAGCCAAGGAAGCCTGGCCACAGGAAATCTGTGGTTGGCAGCCACACTTGGTGCTCTTACCATCATGTGCTCGCCACAGAAGATAATCCAGAAGGAGAGGAGCATGGCGTAGAAAATCCCTTGTCTGATGTCCCCAAAGAGCAGCATCCAGGTCCAGTCGAAGCCAATGGAAAACCACTCCACTGGGAGGTTGATAAACGTCATGGAGATCCCCAGGGCGAAGATAACTCTGGAGAGGAGAGAGATAGGGATGCTTTCATCTCTCCAGGCCAGAGGGCTCTGGAAAGGCTGGAGCAGCTCCTGGGAAAGGGACCAGGGGACATGGATGAAGCCACTTTGTCACGAGCAGGCCCAGATGAGACTGTGGCCAGAGAGATGGGACCCTATACCGTGGAGTATACTCAAACACTGGCCGCCATCATCACCACCAGCCTCTCAGCTCTCTATCACCCATGGCTGGACGGACTCTGTCACCCACCCACTGAGACAGTGAGGAGGGTCACTGAGCCAGCGTCCAGACTGTCACAGCACCTGCCAGCGGCCCTCAGGGCTGACCACCTTCTGCAGGCAGTGAGTGCCCAAGGGCTGGTGGGAGTGCAATGGGGGACTGAGAGGCTTGGTCGGGGATCATGATGCCAACCACCAGCCTCACCCTGGATGCCTTGTCCACTCCAGGAAACCAAATACAGACATACAACATGAGTCTCTTTCCCGGGCATCCAAGGCTTTCCACAATCTGGCCTGTGAAGCTTTCCCTGATCCTCCCAGCTCAAAGGGATCTCTCATTCTTCCAGACTCAGAGCACTGTGCCTCCCTCCCTTTCTCCTTTGTCCTTTCTCGTTTGGCCTGGTCTCATGCCCATGTGCACAGAGGCCCAATTTCCCATTTACTGTAAATTTCTTGAGAACAGGACTGCGTCACTGTCTTCGTTCATTGTGCTGGTGTACTCAGCACCTAGCACAGTGACTTGTATGCAGTAGGCATTTAATACATGTTTGTTCTTACTGGTTCACAGATCTGATTGCATCACTCCTCTGCTTAAAAAACCAAAAACCCAAACTCTTTAATTGTGGGCTGTTTTCTCATCAGTAAATCGAGGACTCAGTGGTCCCTAAGGTTCATTTCAGCCGGACTTTTGATCCCAGAACTTAGATTCTTTCTGTAAGGAACAGTCACCCCCACATCCTTAGCCTAGGAAATTCCCAGCCCTTAAACCAACTCAGATAACATTTCTTCCAGGAAGCCTCTGCTGATCTCCGACCTCAGGTGATCCTTCCTCCCTCTGGGACCTCACATGGCACTTCCTTGTCACTATTCTTACAGAATGATGGGATCCCAGGAAGTCTCCTAAGACAACTCAGACCAGACTAGGACTTCCCTCAACAAAGGGCCCGACAGGTGACTGTCCCAAGGTCACCTGAGGTGCTCCAGGGAAGGGAGGGAGTTTCCACCCTCCCAGGATGGCTTTGGGGCAGCTTTCAGTGATGGGAAGCCTAAACCACCTCTTTAGACACAATGGCTCCTCGGTCTCTGCCCTTCTCATATAGAAGAAGAGCCACCAGCCCTAGAGAACCACCATATCTACCATGTCTTCTCCAGGGCAAGCATTCCCAGTCCCATCAAATGATCCTCACATGGTGTGTCCTAATGCCAGAAGTATGGGGTCTGGTCTAAACTCCTCATCCCCTCTCTCCCCACCACACTTAGAGCATTACTCTGCAGACAGAAGGTTCTTAATAAATGTTTGCTTAATTGTTGCATAGGACAGAAGGACGCCCCTCCTGGCCCTGCCTACACAAGATGCCCTGGTGTGCTTCTGGTAGAGAAGACCTTGACCACAGAAATGATCCATTATAGAGAGCCTGCTGTATGTGAGGAATATCCCAGAGGTGCCAAGGCAGATGGGGCAGGGACCAGCTCTCAAGGACCTTCCTCTCTAATTGTGGAAAGACAGGTAATAATAACTTAGTTCTTACTAGGGCCTTCCCTTAGCTCGGAGGGAAATGCTATAGGCAGGATGGCCAGCCTCATCTGACCAACAAGGAAAGGTGGCGAGCCAGGGTGGTTGGGACACTTGCTGGGGGTCATACAGCGAGTGATCTATCCTGATTCCTGAACAAAAACTCTGCCCATTCCCTCACACACCCCCCCAGGGAGCAAGCATAGGGGAGGGAGCAGCCCCGGGCCCCCCCCCTCAGAGTCCTCGGAGGCTGTTTGTCAAGGGCTGGTCAGGAGGGGGAGTGACTGCGGGAGGCTGCTGATCCCCGGGGCCCAGACTCACTTCTCCAGCAGGACAGGAGGGCGCGTCATCATGGTGATCCTCCGCCAGTACCACACCATGATGATGAAGATGCTGGGTGTGAGGAAGGTCTTCATGGCAAACCACACCTTAGTGAAGCCTCCGTTCTGATGGATTCCCTGGGAGAAACCACAAAAGTGAGGGACACGTGCTTCTTCACCAAGAACCCACCAAGTGCCACACGGGGGTTCCAAAGACAGAAACGAGACCATGCCCACCTTCAAAGAGGCTACACAGAATGCGTAGATAGGCAAGTCTATACAAGACATATACATGATATCTACACATGCTTGGGCATACATGAATACACATGCATGCACGTGCACATGTGCACATGCATACATGCATGCAATGTAACGGTAGGCAATGTAAACCAGGAGGGGTAAACAGGAAAGGCCAAAGTCAGCTTGGAGGCACAAAGGGCTGAGCGGGGGTTTCCAGCAGTAAACAGGGAAAGGGAAGGGGGAGAAGCCAGCTTCTGGGTAGAATCAGCGCTAGCCGCATTTATCACAGGGGCCAGGACCCCCACCCCAGTTCTTCTCTGAGCAGATGGAGGATGGGAGAGCTTGACTTTCCCATTGGTGGCAGAGGAGAGAGGAGAGCTGACAGCATGGAGATTTGGGGCAGCTCTTCTCTCTTGGTGGCAAACTCAAGGGGCTCTGTTTCTCTCTGAACCTGGGAAGCAGATTGCTTCTCCAAGAGGCCACAGGTTGATTTTTGTGCCACAGGAAAAGAAAGTTTCACCTGCAACATGCCTGTTCGAATCTTCCTGAAGCTGCTGCCTCAAGCCTTCCTGATGCCAGGCCCTGGGCTCTCCCCACCCCTGAGAAGGCAGCAGCAGCTAGAATCCTTCCCATTTCTCCAGGGAGGCAAGGGGGATACAGCAGTTAAGCTAGATGGCCAGTGCTCTGAGAGTCTATATTGTGGATTCAGGGCATTCCATGGGAAGTCTGTGGGCCCGTCAGCAGCGAGACCCCCAGAACAGGACCCTGATTCGTACTCACCACCAGGCGGATGTCCCTGATCTCCCCAATACCGACATTGATTCTTTTCTTTTCATTCACGGGCAGCCGGATATTGAATAGATAGTACTTGTGAGCCACGGTCCCGATTTCCATGAAAGGGAGAACATCACATTCATAGTAACGACCCTCATGTTCTGGAATCTGGAGGGAAAATTGGGAGGCTGGGGTTGGTGGTGGACCCCTTTAATACCCCCAAGGCACCTCCTTGGGTCACAGCCAACCTCTGCTTTCTCTTGAAAAGGAGATGACAGAGTCCCCGAGCTAGAAGGGAGCCTAGGGGGCAGTTGGTCCAACCCTCACCTGGCCAAGGATCCCCCTACAATATCATGCCTCTGATGCTTACTCCCTGTGTCAGCGGTTCTCAACTTGTGGGTTATGTTCAATTTGTAACAATGCAAATACATCCTGCATATCAGATATTTACATTACGATTCATAACAGTAGCAAGATTACAGTTATGAAGCAGCAACGAAAATAATTCTATGGTTGGGGGTCACCACAACATGAGGAACTGCATTAAAGGGTTGCGGCATTAGGAAGGTTGGGAACCATTGCCTATGTGATCTTGGGCAGGTCACAGCTTTTCCAGGTTCTGTTTCCTTCTTTGTAAAGTGAGGGGTTTGGATGAGGCAGACTGTGAGACCCCCTCTGGGGTCTATATCTGTGATGCTATCCCCCTCATCTGTTGTGATTGAAAATGCAAGTTCTCTAAATGAAGGAGGGACCATCCCCAGTGAGGCAGCTCATTCCCCCATGGAGCAGGGCTGATCATTAGGAAGTTTTCCCAACATCATGAACCTAAATTCGTCTCTGAAACTTCTCCCCAACGGTCTTGGATGAGCCCCTGATTATTAGTTAACGTGGAGCCCTGAAGCTCTACCCAGGCTGTCCAGTGAAGCCCATGGCCATTCTAAAGAGAAGAAAAAGGGAGGGTATGGGAAATGCATACTGTCCAGGTCCATTTCCATCCAATGAGCTCTTATTAAGCACCAGGTACTGTGGAAACTAAGATAAAAATGTCATTCTGTGCCCTCAAGTATCCAGAAGGTTTGTCCATCCCATTCCCCAAGAGACCAATAGGGTGGCTGAATCCTATGTAGCTATTAATGCCAAGTTAGACTATTACACTATTACACACACACACACACACACACACACACAATCTCTGAGAGCATCTTGTCCAACCTGGACCCTCACAATGGGTCATCCATTCAACCCAGTGAGGAGGGGCTCACTACCTCCTGAGGTAACATTCTGGACAGCTCCAATTATTGTGAAGTCCTGTCTTCAATCAGGCCAAATTTTTACAGCTCCCCCCCCACAACACACACACACACACACACACACACACACACATTGTTCCTAATTCAAATAAGACATGTCTCATCCGTCTTAAGGATCATTGCCCTTCAAATACTTGGCTAAGCCTCCCCAGTTCCTTCTCCAAACCTTGATGAACACAATGAACACACAATATGGTTTGCTCCTGGATACACACAGTGGGTACTTAATAAAAACTAATTGAATCAAGGAATGTCAGAATTTGGATGACTGAAGGGACCTCACCTGGACCAAGTTAAGGGATCCCTATTATCCCAGCAAGTTATCATTTTCTGCCTGAAAACCTCCAAGGAAGGGAACCCAGAGCTTCTGGAAGGAAGTGCTCTAATGGACAGGACACTGAACATAAATCTGGATTGGGTTGGATCTGGGTGATTCAGCACTGTGCATATCTTCTCTAGCCAGACTGTAAAGGGCTTTGTTTTTTGCTTTTTTGGAGGGCAATTGGGGTTAAGTGACTTGCCCAAGGTCACAAGTGTAAAGGGCTTTGAATGCCAGGCTGAAGAATATTACTTCATTTGAGAGGTAATAGGGAGCTGCTGAAGACTGCAGAGTGGGGAGGGATGACAAAAACATGCCTTAGGAAGGCTATTTGGGGATCTCTGTCAACAGTGTCTAAATCTTCCAAACAGTACATGCCCACCTGCTGTACTGAGATGGTCACAATGCTTGATCAAAGTTACTTTCACAGGAATAGTTACTATATGGGAAAGTACAAAATGTTCTCTTCGCAGGCATGAAGGTCGCCCAGCTCCTTGTCATGGGAATGAGAGTGTGCTACCTGTGGACAATGAGAAGCTAGGACCAGAGACACGGCAGGGCAGAAATTCAAACTGTAAGGAAACCACGAATGAATTCTCTGCATGCGAGCCCGGATATTCCCAGGGACTCCCCTGAGGGTCCCTAAAGTCTCGTTCTGCCAGCCAGGTTAGACCCCCACACTCTGGGCAAGATGGCAGGCATGAGCAGGAGCAATCATGGGGCCAGTAGAGAGGGGTCAGTGTTGTGTGTGAAGCCTCCAGAGGCCAGCAGGAAGAACACAGGGGAGGGATTTGGTCACTGGAGCCTCTTCCCTAGGAGTCTCATCTTCAGGGAGGAGCAGTATAAGCCTGGGCTGACAGTCCCCAAGCCTTGGGTTCAAGTCCTCCTTCTAACCCACCTACCAATGCTCTAGTCCAGGGATGTCACTCCAATACAAATGGGAGAGATCCCCATACCAACTTAGCTTTAAAATGGGGCATTATCTCAACTTTGCTGGATATATTTGGTTCAATATATCCCAATGGCACCTTAGTCTTGTTCAGGCACACTTGAGAGTGCTGTGGCCCCCTGCTTTGGGCAACTATTCTGGGTTTTTTTTACCTTTCTGTACATCTTACACTCCTTTGGGAGACCAATGAAGCCTATGCACCTTTTCTCAGAATATTGGCTTCGAAGGCAGAGAAAAAAATACCCAGGATTACAAAGGAAACCAATCATGTTAAAATATAGCTAGCAAAATATACTCTTGAGAAACTCACTGATCCCAGGGTAGAACTCCCTAAGGGCTGCACATTGCAAAGAAGATGGCAGCCCGTATTGGTAGAGGGAGATTCCTCACTGGGACTTCCAGATATCACTGAAATCACAGGTGCAGCACCTCAGCCGTCCCCCTGATTTCAGGCAGATATTTAGGCATCTACTTGGCCAAAAGGGCGCACATGAAAATTCACACCATCCAGTGGAGATTTCCAAGTGAAACCTAGATTTTGCCAAAGTGAGTCGCTAACAGATTTGGAAAGGAACCACCCCCAGCCTCCTGATGGAGCAGCTAATTAGGACAAATTTCAGCAGGTGGTAAAGACTTTGATTCTTTCCTTGGCAGATCCCTTCCACCAGGGCCCCCTGCTCTGAAGTCATTTCTGATAGTAGCTCTGACACCTCGACTAAATTTAAATCACTGTCCCAGGGGACAGATCCAGTGATTCATTTTCTTCACACCTTTCAGAGTCTGAAGGCTTCACTGAGGGGAGCCACAGACCCCACAGATCATTAAGGAGCCAGCTTGGGAAGCTTTTGTTCACGCTCTCCACCTCCTCCCCAGCTATCTACAAACACGCTGTGGAAGCGGAGACAACCTTTATTAAAATAACGTGCCCAAATTCTTATTCTGTTCTTATTACTTTAAATTATAATTACCCCACCCCCACCCCCACCACATGCCCCTTCAGCTTCACCAGCGGCCGCGGTAGCTCTTGGTCTGCTGCCGTCTCCAAATGGAAGGCCCCTCCCTGTCTACCTGGCTCTTCCCGTTATCTTGGGAGTGATGCTCTCCCTTCCTTGTCTGTGCCCTGAGCCTGGCTCCAGGAAAGCCTGGCCCTGGGAAAGCTGGACTCGGGGAAAGCCAGCCTCTAGCTTCTCCCTCACCCAGAGCCCCCTTTCCCGCCTTCAGACTTGTTGGGACCTTGGCTCTGCTCCTGAGCACCTGTGTGACCACAGGCAAGTTCCCACACCTCTCTTCTCTGTGGTTCCTTTGTCCATGAAGTGAATGGGTTGGACTCACGGTTGCTGGAGTCTCTTCTAGCCCCTGAGACTTCCCAGACCACCTGCCAGCACAGACCACCCTACTTTGCTCCCCCCAAAGCAAGGATGAGTAGGTGGGGCAGGGAGGAATTGTGCTTTCTCTCATCCAAACCAGTTTCAAACGCTCGCTAGCTATGTGGCCTTGGACGAGTCATTTAACCTCTCTGCCTCAGTTCCCTCCTCTACAAAGTGCCTGGACTTAGTGTCCCCTCCAAGCTCCAAAATGTTCTGTGATGTAGAGCACTCTGTCCACGTTGTAGCTGCCCCTCCAAGGGCAGGCACTTCCTGGTGCCCGAGGAGCAGAGTGGTATCATCTCTAGGGCAGACTGACCAGAAAGAGCCTACCTCAGAGCCAGCCAGATCTCGGTCCTGCCGCTGGCCAGTCACACTGACTGGGTGACCCAAGGCCAGACCTCAGCCTGTCGCTGTCCCTGGAGCAGTGGAGACTTTGCATCAGGAGATGGAGAAGAAATGCTAGGTTCGGTCCAAGAAAGGACAAAACCAACCAACAAAACCCTGCCCCTGAGCTGTGTGCACACAAAGCGCCTGATGAACGATTGCTGGAAAACACAGTGATGAGAACAGGAACAGTATGAGCAGAATGTTGCCAAGAGCAAACCAGCAGTGCCCAGCACTCCACAGCAGGGGCATGAAGGCGCCCTCCCCAGCCACCATCTTGGCTTCTTTGAGGTGGGGGCAGGGGGGCAGGCTTCTTGTAGAACTTCCTCCCCCCCACCCCCAACACACACTTTGTTATATAGGACAGTCCCAGGAATGTCAGGAAAACAAAGGGCGCCCAATGGCCAGAGCATTCACTGAGAGTCTTTTTCAGAAAATGTTGGTGGAATTCAACTGAATGGACCCCAGGCCCCAAAGCCAGGGGTGGCTCAGCAGGCTCCAGGCCAAGAGGCCTTGGGGAGTGGGTAGAGCCCTAGAAAGCCAGGGGGGTAGGGCCATGGAGAGCCCAAGGGAGGCAGCCAAGGGGTGGAGTCACCTGGCCAGAAGAGAGGAAGCTGTGGGGCCTGGAGAAGACAAATGAGGGTGTGTGTGAAGGGGGGGTGAGTGCATGTAGCCCACAAGAAAAGGCCCCCCCATTGACTGATTGCTGGAGACCTGGGCTTCTACAAGGGGTCAGGAGAACTGAAAATTTGGTGCAGTGGCCCCCAAGGAAAAGGATCTGGGGGATCCCTCCCTGGGGGTTTTTCAGGCAGAAGCTGGGGGAGCCCTTGTCCAGGCCCCCATGGAAGGAACGAAGCCCCTTCCAGCTGGGAGAATGACCCCAGACCCCCAGACACATGACACTCTCTTTCTAGCCTTTCCCCCCTCTTTGCCTCCACAGACGCTGAATTCCTGTTGACTGAAGACTCTAAGAAGTTAGGCACCTCTGTGGTTCAGCGGTTAGAGTACCTGACTTGGAATCAGGAAGACCCGAGTTCAAATCTAGCCTCAGACACTTAGGGGTTCTGTGGCTAGCTGTGTGCCTACAGCACTAAATAAACATGGGCTGCCGTCATTATCTCATATAACCTTCCTGCCAACCCCAGGAGATGTTCTTATGCCCATTTTAGAGATGAAGAGACCGATGCAGAGGTTTCTTCCCCCATGACTCTGAACTCCAGAAGAGGGAAGCTGGTTTCTCCAGATGCCTTGGAACACAGCGGGGCTCATGTACCTCCCAGAAGGGCTCGGTGCCCCAAAGTCACACATTCGCGGACCCAGAACTGGGATTTCTCATGTTACAGGGAAAGAAACTGAGGCACAGATGTAAAGGCACTTGGCCAGGGTCCCAGAGAAGAGCCATCAGGATGGGAAGCCAAGCCCTGCTCCAAGTCCAGGAGTCTTCCCACCCCACCACAAACAATATGGCCTCCAACTGGAGGCAGAGCCCCAGCTAGCGGAGGAAGGAGAGGCCAGGTGAGGCTGGGTAATGGAGGCTCTTCATTCCTCCCCTCAGGAGCTTGGGTTAATGCAGCAGGATTAGGGTGGTGCCCTGTGAAAATAAGCATATCAGGCAGTGGTTTGTGGGATGAGTAGGAAAGAAAGAATCTGAGGCTGGGCTGCTGAAAGAGTCCTGGGGAAAGCCTGAGGGGCCCAAGATCTTGTGAGAGCAAAGAGAACAGAAAGCAAGGCGACTCTAGTAGGTCTGGCTGTGGCTGGTGTGGTCCCAGGGAACCCCCAGAGACAGGCCCTGCCAAGCTGCAGGAGAAGGGCCAGCCGGTAACAAGAACAACAAGGTTTGCTCTGTTATCTCCTTTCCTGCCAGGTCAGGGGGGCAGGAGCGTCGTGCCCGCAGCTGGGAAGCCCACAGGCCGAGAGGTAGCGTGGACCCGTGACCTGAGGACAGAGAAGCCCACGCCAGGAGTCTTTGTGAGTTCCATGCCTTTAGGATCACCAGGGAGAACTAAGTCACAATTTGCAAACATGAGGTGGACGTCCTTGTTTGTAATGAACTGGAATTGTCCCTGATCCTATGGACCTGATGGCTAAGTCAGTGACCATGTAGGTACAGTCCTAGAGTGAGATGTCTGTGAATTCAGTCAGACTCAGCCCATCAGGAGCCCTCCCACCCACTGCCGAAATGGCCCAAGGGAAGAGAGCTCTGTGCACAAGTGCTGGTGAATGTTCAACAACCGGCTCTCAGGGTGAATGTACTCACAGCAAGCACACGTACGTTGAATTCACCTTATTAGGATTTTCTCTATCATTTTTTAAAGTCTAGAGCAGTGGTTCTCAACCTTCCTAATGCCGCGACCCTTTAACACTCATATGTGGGCGTATCTGCATGTGGGCGGACCTTCCTGGAGACAGATAGAGGAGCCTTGTCTCGGTTCCTAAGACCAGTGGAAATATGTGTTTTCTGATGGTCTTAGGCAACCCCTGTGACAGGGTGGTTTGACCCCCAAAGGGGTCATGACCCACAGGTTGAGAACCACTGGTCTAGACAATCAACAAAACGATAAAGTTCCGCTTTGTAGAGTCTGCTGATTTGTAAGGCACGAGTGTTCATACTGAAAATTTAACAACTGGCTATCTTATGCCTCTGCAAGCTGGGGAAGGAGAGGGAGGGAGCGAGGGAGTGAGAACAAGAGGCAGAAACAGAAAGACAGAGAAAGGGATGCTTTGCTAAGCCATTAGCATGTGCCCAGCACCGTGCCTCACTCTCACATCTGTAATGATTTTACTAACATCCTCTCTCCAAGAGACAGGAGGAGCAGGCAGCCGTGAGCCTGGGGCTTTGAACGTGGAAGGGTCAGGATCAAAGGTGGTCTCCAGACTTCTGCTTTCTGGGCTCCTTTCGTCTCTGGGCTCCAGCGGGACAGGGCCCAGAACCACAGGCCTGAGAGCCAGCCCCATGGCCCATCCTGTCATTCTGCAGCAGGTGAAGACAGGAAGAAAGCTGCCAGGGCTCACTCAGCCCCTCTGATCTTTCACAAGCCAAGCAAAGAACAAAGCTGGTCCAGAGGCCGGGGGCCTCTGCTGACATCCCTTGGGGATCCTGGGGTGTTCTGAGGGGAGCTCACCTTTGCAAAGGGCTTTGGGCACACGCTCACAAAACCCACCCCTCGCCAGAGTGATCTCATCGAGCTGTTCTGTGAGGCAGATGCTGCTCCCTCTTTGGGCGACACCGTCCTCCCAGGCACAGCATCTGGGTCTGGCTTCATCAGAGGCTCTTCACATATCTAATCGATTGCTAAAGCTTGCCATCTGCCTCCCCAGCCCTTCCCCCACACCCTCTTCTCTCTGCTCACACAGCCCCTACCCCTTAGTTCAGACCCTGGTCACTTCTCTCTGGACTCCTTCAAGTCTCCTAACAGGCGTCCAGGCTTCAGGTCTCTCCTTGCTCAGAGAGCAGTGACCTTACTGAAAAGCAGAGGTTTGAGCAGGGCCCTCTCCTGCTCCACAAGCTCCCATGGTTCCCCAGGGCCAAAGAGGAATGCCTTTCTCTGGCACTGAAAAATCTTTACAATCTGGCCCTCCCAACTTTTCCGGTCCTTTCATGGGTCACTCCTCTGCCCTGGCTTACTGCTGTCGCTCCCAGGGCATCCCATCTCCCACTGTTCTGGACCTGGAATGCTCCTGCTCCTCTATCCCACCCCTTGAGATCCCTGAAGCACCAGCTGCTACCTCTCCTGCCCCAGGTCACCTTCTGTTTACTCAGGACACATCTTGTATGTACCAGGTTGTGTCCCCCACACTGGGATAGGAGCCCCCAGAGGGCAGAGATGGATTTTACTTTTCCTTTCTATCTTCAGTGCTTAGAGCAATGTCTGGCACACGTGATTCAGGATCTGAGCCAGGATTTGAACTTGGGCCTTCTACCTAAGGAGTAGAGCAACAGATAGAGCACTGGGCTTGGAATCAGGAACCCTCACTAGCTGTATGACCGTAGGTAAGTCACTTCACCTTTTCTGCCTCAGTTGCCTCATCTGTAAAATGAACTGGAAAAGGAAATGGCCAACCTCTCCAGGGTCTTTGCCCAGAAGACCCCAAATGGGGTCACAGAGTCAGGCATGACTGAAACCAACCGAGCAACAACTGAAATGTCACCTAAACATAGCAGGTGTTTAATATGTCCCTGGATTGGTGGAGACCAAGGCTGGCTCACTGAACAGCCTCCATGTACCAAACAAGAAAGCCATTTGCCATATCTGGAGTAAAGAAAGAGCCCCTCTGCTGCTGGACCCTACCTTGGGGGAGGTGAAGGTGCACTTGAGCTTCCGGGGCACCCTCTCGTGGGTCATTTCTGTCCATTCGGTGACTGTGTCATCACGATAAGCCAAGGACACGTCCAGGGAGACTTCCGCATTCTCTTCTGCAAGAAAAATAGGTTTAATGATTTAATTCAAGTCAGTAAACATCATTAAGTGCCTACTATGTGCCCGGTACTGGGCTGAGCACAGAAAGCCACCCAAACAGTTAGAGAATCTGACTGTGTGGCCAGTAGGGAACAAAGAAAGAAGGAAGAAACATGATATTCACAACACCTGGAATTCACGGAATTTCTGAAGCTCCCAGTCACATCAGCCAGCCTGGCCTCCAGCTCTTGTTTGCTAATACAGCCACCAACACCTCAGTCTGTGGGGTTTCTCACATTTATTTGTGTGTGCATTATTTGAATGGCAGCCTGGTGTAGTTTAGAGAGAGAAAGACAAAGACAGACAGAGCAGACAGAGAGAGAGACAGAGAGAGAGAAAGAGACACAGAGAGAGAAAGAGACTGAGAGAGACAGAGACAGAGAGAGAGGGAGAAGGGAGGGGGAGTGGGAGAGGGGCATGGGGGAATGTGAGGGGGAGAAAGAGGGAGGGAGAGAGAGTGGGAGGGGAAGAGGGAGAGGGAGAAGAAGAGAGAGAGAGAGAGAGAGAGAGAGAGAGAGAGAGAGAGAGAGAGAGAGAGAGAGAGAGAGAGA
>CM053593.1:7638758-7653963 GCA_028646575.1 Pseudocheirus occidentalis | reverse complement strand
CCTTCCATGTGGAGAGTTTGCTACATTTTGTGATCCAAAACTATACCAGCATATTCATAACCATCATGGGTGTTGCGAATATCTCATTATTGATACAATAGGGAAGGAATATGGTGGTCACAGCAGCTTCAAGGAGCACCAGACCTACTGAGGAAGGACAATGGTCAGCCCTGAGGGACAATGGGCAGCCCCTGTACCTGCCAGGGTCCAAGGAGGCCTTGGAAAGGCCCCAGCAGAACTTGGGAAGAGGCTGCATGGAACAGGCTAGCAGGTGAGGGTGGATGGCAGCAGCCAGCCAGACATGGCTGGAGGGGATCCCCAAATGCTGTTGTGCTCCTTGGTCACCTCCGGTAGGCTGGGGAAGCTAATAGAGCTTTGCTTAAAACTGTTTTTAAATGCATAAAATAAAATACAGAGAAGGAAGAGAACAAAGGGAGGGATGGGAGGAGGGAAGAAGGGAGAAAGGGAGGGAATGTCAGAAGGCATCCATGGAATGGGACAAAGCACCAACTTTTTTACGCAGATACCTGCCCAGCCATGTGCTATGGCCATTAGTCTAGGAAGAGCAAAATCTCTGATGGATTCAAACTGACCCCGAAGGCAACAGAGAGATGCATGGAGGGCATCAGTAGCCTATTGCATGTTTCCAGTGACTGACTACCAATCAATCCACTAGTTTTTATGAAGGACTTATTCTATACCAGACTCTACACTAAGTGCTGCTGTCCTCAGGGAGCTTACCTTTGAAGGGGAAAACAATATGTAAGTAATTAGGTCCATACAAGACACAGGAGGTGAACACTGGCCCTAAAGGAGAGCTGGGTGATCTGGAAAGACCTCCTCCAGAAGAGCTTCCATCCAAGCTCAGTCAGAAAGCAACCAGGGATTCTAAGAGGCAGAGGAATGAGGAAGGGTCTTCAAATTGTCCCTCCTTTGAGCTCTAGAGCCAAGGTCACCTTGGGAATCATGTTCACGCAGGCAGGATGACCTCTAGGGCCAGTCACTGCCCTCAGGCAAAAGGGCCAGAGAGGATGGAGAAAACCTCACAGAATTCTACAAATATTAGCTTATTATAATCTCTAACTATGGAGGGAGAATATGGCCATAGCCGGTATCTATAGCAACCTTCCATCCACAGGTTTCTCCTGGTTGTCCAGATTTCGATATCTTCACTCAGTCTCTAGAACTCAACATTTAACCTTTCTGTTGATATTGAATCAATCAACAAGTAATTGCTCTGTGCCAAAGGCTAAAACTCAAAGGGGTCCTGCCCCAGGGACCTTCTATTCTCATGTGGTCCATAGCAATCATGCCTTGGTTTCCTAGAGGCCCAAGGCTGGCCAGTCCAGCCCCAAGCTGGAGCCGGACAGCACAGGGCCAAAAGGCCAGTTACCACTTGACCAAAACTCAGTTTGGCTATTTATACACTGAATCACCTAAGAGTGGCTGCTTCCTGTGCTGGTCTGTGATACATTTTTTAATGTCACACTAAAAATACCCTTCCAGTACACCACCACTCTCTGCCCACCCAACAACTTGGAAGGAACAGAAGCCAGCATTTAAAAATATAAAATGAAATAAGATAAAAAGCAATTCACTTAAGAACTCAGCTCTTCTGAGCTGAAGCTTTCTTTAAAATAAAACGTGGGGTGGGGTCTACACCAACTGGGTCCATGATTCAGTTTAAGGACGCTGATGTTGCTTTCTTGCTTGGGCTCTTTAGAAAGATGGGAGAAGAGAGAATCTGGGAATCATAGATTTCAGGCTCAAAGGGACCATTCTCTCCACCTCCTGCAGAGAAGGAGAAATTAAGGAACATCAGCAGTTATCGGTCCAATTTCACAGACCACACAAAAAGCTTCTTTACCTTTCAGAGTTCACAGCTCCTCAGGGTCGGGCATTGTCGGAAGTGCACAGAATTTGGAGAAATTGGCCTGGCCCCTGCCTCTCTTACTGTGAGAGATTAGGCAAATCATTCAATCTAAGCCTCAGTGTCTTCATCTGTAAAATGGTCATTCACGAGACAGCCTCGAAGGTCCTTATAGTTCCAAATCTATGATCCAAGGGCTTGTACGTCTCTGGCATGGATGGCTCTGATTGTTAGACAGAATTCTCCAGAAATCTGCCTTCCTACAATGTCTACCCATGAGTCCTTGTTTTGGCCTCAGAATTGATATAAAGCTAGCACTGGACATGGTAATGTTAGCAGTGGGTCCTTATGTCACCCAAGGGGATCTCTCTCTCTAAACAACAGGGCTACAAATTAATGCCACCAGCTGGACTGGCTTCCCTTATTCCTTCCTTCTTCAGGCTCAAAAATGGCAGCACCTCCTAAATGACACTTTTCATAAAGGTAAGGGACAAAATGCAGGGCTTGGAGTCAAAAAGACCCGAGTTCAAATTTAGCCTCAGACACTCATTAGCTGGGTGACCCTGGGCAAGTCACTCTGCCTTAGTTTCCTCAACTGTAATATGAGGATGGTAGCAGCACCTACTTCTCCCAAGATTGTTGTGAGGAGTTAATGAGATGACACAAAATACCTTGCAAACCTTAAAAGACCAGATAAATGCCAGCTAATATTAGCTGAGTAGGAAATGTCTCAAAGGTCGAGCAAAGGAATGAGAGAGAACATGGGTACCGAGTCAGCCCTGGCAGGAGGATGACTCACCAAGCATCCTTTCAGAAGTCTTCTCCCAGACTCAAGAACTCTGATCAAAGCAACCATCAACTATGATTTCAGAAATCTCATGACAAAGTGTACTACCCACCCCTGGCCTGAGGGGCGATGCCTCAGACCACACAGGGAGACTTGGAAGGCTTTTAGAACACTCCAACAACTCTGGGATAGGTTTTTCTTGACCACTCCTATTCTGATTCAATTCAATAAACATTTATTTTGTGACTACTATGTTCTAGGCACTGTGCTAAGCACTATTTGTTACAAAGGTTTTGTTTTTCTTTGTTCCAATGGGGGAGGAGGCAGGCAAGAGAGAGATAAATGTGTTTACTAAAAAAAAAAACAAAAAAGTAAACTATAAAATCTCCTTCTACTTACTAAAATGGGGACTATTTTTGTTTTCATCTGTAAATAATTAGAGTGTACTGGAGTCCAGCATGCTGTTAGTTCCCTGAAGGCAGAGACTGTCTTCATTTTCATCCTGGCACATAGTAGGTACTTAATAAAAGTTTGCTGAATTAAAACTAAATTAAATATTCCTTCATTCATCAATAGTTATGCTAGTGACCTCACACCAATAAAAGGATCTTTAGAAATTCTTCTGTTAGTTGTAGGGGTGGGGAATCTGTAGTCTGGAGGCCACATGTGGCCCTCTAGGTCCCCAAATATGGCCTCGAGGCTTTCCTTGTCCCTGATCAGTGCACTTAAGTAGGATGCTAATGGGAGGAAGCAGGGCAGAATGAGCAGAAGGAAGACCAGAGCCGAGTCAGAGGACCTGGTTCAAACTCTAACCGTGTGACTATCAACTTTCATTCCTCTAGGCCACAACATAGTATTGGAAGGAAAAGTTCTAGGTGGGAGAGATCTGGGTGCAAATCCTGCCTCAGCCCTCACTGTGTGACCACTGGCCTTGGGGCCTCAGTTTGGTCCTGATAACCTATAACAACTCTCCCAGGTGCCCTGAGATCCAAAAGGGGTCGTGTGTGTTTGTATATAAATGTACACAATATGCATATGTGAGTATGTACGCCTTCACAACCCCACGTACACACACATGAGAACCCACACATATATACATATCTGTACATACCCCGTATGTCGCCTCTGAGTCGCTTTCAGCCTTGTCCAAACCCCCATAACCTCATTTGGGGTTTCCCTGGCAGAGATAATGGAGGGTTTGCCATTTCCTTCTCCAGCTCACTTTACAGATGAGGGAACTGAGGCAGAGTTAAGTGACTTGCCCAGGGTCACGTACCTAGGAAGTGGCTGACCTCGGGTCTTTATTCACCGTGCTTTTATAATCATCTCCTTTACGGACAAAGAAACTGAGACTTGGAGAAATTCAGTACCAGGTAGCTCAGAAGTACCTGAGGCAGAATCGGACCCAGACCTTCCTGACTCCACCCCAAGTCCAGAGAATCCTCTAGGCTACCGAGCAGAAGGGGGAGGACATCTGCAGGGGGCAGAATGGACCCTCCTTTACCCAGAGGCGTCCCAAGGTAAGGCCTGCCCCCTCAGGCCTCCAGATGAGACCCCATCAAAGGCTCCATCAGAAGCAGGCAGATTTCTCCAGGCCTTTGTCATGCCTACGATGTGGGGGTTTGCATTCATACCTGCCCTAAGCGGCCTCTTTAGAGATGGGGGGGGGTTGGGGCGCCTGCCGGCCCTCACAGGGGAGATCCTTCCAGCTCAAAGGCTGATTCTGAGGGACCCAGAAGGTGGAGGAGAGAAGGGAGGGGCTTTATTCCAAGTTGATCCCTTACCAGGGGGAGGATCCCACTGCCTCGGGGGCAGATTGTGGCTAAGAAAGTCACTCTAAAGAATTGTAGAATTTCAGAGTTACAAAAACTGGAGCCGGGAGATACCCAGCCATCCACCTGAGGGGTCAGAACGTGAGCCCAGGGCTGGTGACTCCAAAGCCCAGGAGTCAGGCACAAAGCTAAGCACCAGGTGACTCCCCCAACCCTTAAGGCTAAATTCTTACAAGGGGAAGCAGCCGGCTTGGGCCTGGTCTGCTCAGACATTCCCCTCATTTCCCAGGCTCCCAAAGGCTCACATTCGAGTCCCTCTGAGAGATGGGGGAAGGACGGCTCCCACTGGGGAGTAGGCGGAGACTGTGTGAACTGAGGCAGAACTGTTATCAATGGTTTCCTCTTTAGATCTTAGGACAGGTCATGAGAAAGCTCTGAATTTCTAGAAGTCATTACAAGTAAGAAGGAGAGTTTATAACTTTCTACAGCTCCCACACTGGGCTGGGCACGGAGGCAAGAGCCCATCACAATTATGATCTCATCTGACCCTCACCACCCAGGGAGGTGGGGTCTACTGTTATCCCCACTTTACAGGTGAGGAAACTGAGGCAAACAGAGGGGAAAGTGACTTGCCCAGGGTCACACACCTAATCGTGTCTGAGGCTGTCTGAATTTGAACTCTCCTCTTCCTGGCTCCAGGCCCAGCACTGGTCATGAAGCCCTGAGGTCATGTGCTGCCTTGAGCCGTTCAGGCAGTAGGATCCTGAGCCAATCACTTAGCCTTTCATCCATATGGCAGAGAGAAGGTGCTAACTGGCTCTGGGTGGGAGAATCCCCTTCCTCAGCTCCTTCTGACAAAAGGGATAAACGTTCTAAGACTAACTCTCTAGCATTATAGACAGGCATCAGGCTGGAGCACCCGCAGCTCAAAGGGCCCCTTACCTAGTGATTAAATGATGCCCAACCCCAAATGCACATCCACCAGACCATTAGATAGGCCCTTGAAAAAGGCCCAATATTGGTTGGATTCTTCCTATTCGCTCGTGGCTGGGCCCATTGTGGCCTCGGAGGCTTCAGCCCAACATCCCCTCCTGCCTCAGTGGTCCTCCCGGTAAGCTGGGCCTAAGAAAGCCCTCCCCCTGGCTTCAGATCCCCTGGGTTTTACATCCTTTGACAAAGGATTGGCTTCATCATCAATACCAATAGACACTGATGGTGCCCACAGCATGTGCCAGGCAGTGTTTCCCCTAACGTTCATTCCTTTATTAAATTCCTCCAGTATAACACATTAAAGTGTTTTTTGGAGGGGTGGGACAGGGCCCAGAAAAGACAGAGCCATAATAAGGCAGGAGGAAGTCCTGCTGGGTCATTAGGGACCAGGAGGAGCCACAGAAACCTCACGGCTGGGTGATCCAGGCCTGTCCTTCAAGAAGACTGAGATCATGTGAAGACTTGATCAAGCCTGCAAGGCAGAATCTGAACTGTGGTCCTGAATCCAGAGCCAATCTCCCTCAGGATGGGCATGTGCATGTTTCAGCTTCTCTGCCCCCACTGCCCTCTCCCTCCTCCAATTCCCACCCCGCCTGGCCTCAAGAAACTCCTTGGAGCCCAGATTGGAGCAGGAAGGGAACCAGAACTCACCAAGTCCAGTCCTCCCCTCCTTCATGCAGGAGGAGACTGAGGCAGGGAGGTAGTAAGTGACTTGTCTAGGGTCACACAGCTGCAAACTTTAGGCAGGATTTGAGCCCCAGTGTTCCTGACTCTGAGCCCAGTACTTTGCTTCCCTAAACCTCCTGGACAGAAACCTGTGGCTTCCTGATATCTCATCTGTGGCCTCATTGGGCACCTGAGTTAACCAAGTCCCAGGAGCTTCAGGGCTTATGCTGCTGTCTAAGTACTTGAGTGACCCAGATAAAACCCAGAGCATAGGGAGGCGAGGAGGGAGCGGGGCTTCTCATCCCCTCATTCTCTCTGGGATGCCTCGGTTCCTTTGTTTTAAATGAGCTCAAAGAGGATAGCTAAGGTCCCTTCCACTTCTGAAATCCAGCCCAGCAGGCAGGGATGAGCACACCTAGTCTTCCAGATTAACTGGTCTGACAATTCACATTTATGAATGCTTTCTTACCACTGCCACTGGGTGGGGCCACAAAGAAAGGCAGAAAGGGGGTCCTCAACCTTAAGGGGGGTCACATCCTAATGGAGAGATACTGTGACATACAAAACATAAGCAGAGGTGCTGAAAGGCAGGCATGGGGGGTGGGGTGGGGCAAAGTCTCTGGACATATCCCAACACACCCAGCAGCCACCCACTAACTGTGGCATGCCCAGAAACTTGAGCTCTGTAATGCATCCTCATGGAGAGACCAGCTCCCAGTATCTCACAGAACCCAATCCAGCAAACACATATTGGAAAAACAGCATGGTATGGTGAAAAGAACCCTTGGAGGTCCAGTGCCTTAAGCAGGATTTGAACCCAGGTCCAGGAAGCACAAATCAGGGAAGGGGTAGCCCTAGTGTAGTGAAAAGAACTCTTGGGAGTCACAGGACCCGAGTTCTTGGTCCTGTGTGACTTTGAGCTATCGTTTAATCACAATAAGTCTCAGTTTCCCTACCTGTAAAATGAAGAAGGAAGACTTGGTGACTTTCAGGTCCCTTCTAGCTCCAGGGTCTAGCACCCATTAAGCTTCCAATTGTGGCTGGAGCGACACCTGGCTGAAGCTGAGAAGGAAGATGGGGCAGCTGGTAAAAGCAGGGCAGTGATGGCCTGGCTCCTCACAGACTGCTGCCCACCACTATTTAACTTCTCGGGACCACAGTTTCCTGCCCAGAGGACTTGTCTTGTTATTGTCCAGTCAGGTGATGGGGAAGACAGCAAGAGGGAGAAGTAATCAAGGCTGGTGAAATCCATTAAAGATACATCATTTAAAAAAGAATGAAAGGGCCAAGAGAGGCAGGCAAGTGCCTGGAGCTGGGGGAGCTGCAGGCCTGCTCAGGGCTCCTCCATTTTATGGGGAGATTCCCAAGCCTGACACAGAGCTAATCTTGGCTAGACTTCAGAAGGCCTCCACTGGCCCCAGGTGGTCCCTTTCACTTGGAAAGTCTCTCTTGTCTACAACTAATAATCATTTTTTAAGGCACCAGGGACCAATCCGGAAGGCTTGAGAGTGATGTTATCCAAATGAAAAGGGCTTATCAATAATTATATCCCAAAGCAAATAGAGCCAAAAGGTTCCCAGACTTGGAGCCAACACAAACAAGTACTAAAGGGTTCATTCCCATTCAAAGTCCCAGAGAGCTCTCAAAGAGCCTCCCCAAAACAGAGATAATCCCGGGAACCAGAGTAAACAAACATCCCAAACCAACCTTCCCTGTCTGAGTTAATCATCCACTGCATAAAAACTCACAGATAGAATCTGCTCTCCACATTTCTAGCCTTTCTTTTCCTCAAATTAGTGGTTAAACTGATTCACCCAGTCTCCTTCCAGACTCGTAAATACTGGACTTTGGGGAGGGAGAAGGGGAGGTAATCAGTGAGTCACTAGCTCTTCCCATCTCAAGTGGCATGGGGAGCGGGGTGACCTGAAGTGGGCTACCCACATGTGGATGTGGACCCTAGGTCATGGCCACAAGAGCGTGTGTGTCTATATGATCATATCATTATATATATATACACATGCACACATATATGTCGTTGTTCTGTGGATTCAGTCACGTCCAACTCTTTATGACCCCATTGGGGGTTTTCTTGGCAGAGATACCGACTAGAGTGGTTTGCTATTTCCTTCTCCAACTCATTTTACAGATGAGGAAACTGAGGTAAACAGGGTGAAGTGATTTATCCAGGGTCACACAGCTAGTAAGTGTCTGAGGTCAGATTTGAACTCAGGAAAGTCTTTCTCCCTTCAAGCCCAGCACTCTGTGTTCCCTCGTTTTCTCTCTCTCTCTCTCTCTCTCTCTCTCTCTCTCTCTCTCTCTCTCTCTCATACACACACACACACACAATGTTAAATGTCCTCCCATGTACATTCTAGGTTCAAGAACCCTAGCACCATTCATCTAGACCTAGAGAGGTCCTCAGAGGGCACAGACCATCTGAGTTGGAAGGAATATCAGGGAATACCACATCCAACCCATTCATTTAATTGATGAAGGAGCTGAGTATGGAGATGCTCAAGGGACTGAGCCATCACTAGTTCATTGTCTGGGGCAGGATTTGAATCCAGGTTTTCCTGATATCAGACTGGCATTACACCCAACGCTTGGAAGCTAGCTGGTGCCATCCCTTCCCACCTTTTCTTTAGAGACCTGGAGAGTTTGTTCCAGTGCCTTGTTCCAGGTGACACTGGTCCACACCCTGGACCTAGAACTCAGAGAGAGTTCCAAAGCATTTCCAAGCAACCCAGTAGCCACATGATCATATCTGTCTTTGTTGCAAAAGCACAAGAGGCTCCATTCTGGAGGGACCCAGGCAGCCCATGCCCTCATACTGCTCACCTCCGTCCTGCCCCAACAGGTCTTCATCTAAGGTGGTCATTTGCCTTAACAAGAAAATAAACATGATTTTGTGACCTGATCCAAGATCCTGACAGAGGTGATAACTGAAGAATGAGCATCCTGGCCTTCCTTCATTGCAGAGAGTCCACCAAGCCTCAGTCTACAGCAGTCCAACTCACTCCAGGGATGGAAGACAGTGCCCTCCATGCTGGACACACCTAGCCCTGACTTCCAAATCAGACAAGCCCTGCCAGCAAAGGCAAGGCCTCCCTATCAAGTGCCCCAAGGCTCCAAATGCCATTCCTGCTAACTCCCAGGCCAGAACTCTCCTGGGAAGGGCGGTCTCCCTCTGCTCCCCAACATGTGCTCTTTTCCTCTTGAGAAGGAAAGTTCCCTGAGGGGCAAAGACAATCTGATTTGGTTGCATCTGTGTCCCTGATGGTTTGTTAGCACACAGACTGGAGAGGTAGATGTGGCTAACAAATGCATTTATTCCTTCATTTGCTCATTCATCCACGCATGCCAACGGTTACCAGAACCTCTGTTTCAACAGCCCATGGCACATGGAGGAAGGGAGAACAAAGCAGGCTGGCACCCACTGAAGGACTTGTCTTTGATGTTGCCCACCAGGCTCCTTCCAGCAGGGTCTGGAGGCCAGATCATTCCAAATGACCCCCACTTGCAATGGACTAGGCCTGGCTTCTAATTTTTAATGGGTTTCCAGTAGAAACTCAAGCACTCAGTTCTCAAACATGCGCAAGTCCTGGCTTGCCTGGAATTGACCCCCCCCCCCCAGCCCTTTAACTCCCTTATTTCTGGTCTAGGACATCTGGGGACTTGGGAAACTTTTGTCCTAAAAAGGAAAAAGTAAAGAGTCCAAGGCTGGGTAAAGATTTTTAAAAATCTGGATTATGTTTATTAAGTCTTTCCAGAGCTCTACCAGGCTGCTCTCAGCAGCTCCCCATCATTCCCTCCTTCCTGCCAGAAGCTGGCCTGAAGCAGCCCCCTCCCCACTCCTCCCACTTCCCTTCTCCAAAGGCAGCACCCAGAATCAATCCCAAGGCAGAGCAAACAAGGCACAGCTCTCCAGCTGACCTTCAGGGGCTTGGCTGAGCTTTCTGGGGATTATTATTATTTTTAAAATCCTGAAGCCTAAGATGAAGCGTGAAGTCTTTCATTTCTGTGTATGTAACTCAGAAGCAGACCTCCAACCAGATTAATTCCTCTACTCAAGTAAGTCAGAGGGTCCCAAACGTGGCCCAGTACACGTGGGCATCCACATCGACCACTCTAACCCTCCTGGATCACACCAGGGAAAAGAGCGGAAGAAACGTGGGGGAGGAGGGAGAGGGAGATGGGGAAGGGTCTACAGAGGGCTGAATAGTGGACAGAGGCTTGGATCCGCAGGCCCAAAGTCCAGTCTTCTCTCTGACACTTGTCATTTGTGTGACCCCCCCAGAGAAGTAAGTCAGAGGGTCTCAGTTTCTTTATGTTTGTGAAGTACAGGTACACAGAGGTCAAATGTGTTTGTAAAGTTATGATAATGCCTCGAAGAAGCTTTTCCTGATGCCTCCAACCGCTTGTTCCCTCCTCACCTCCCAAATTAACTTATATTTAACTGGTGTGTATAAATTTGTATTTGTTAATTTTGTATTTCTACTGTGTGCACAGAGTGCACACACACACACACACACACACACACACACACACACACACACACCCCTCTGGGTCTCCTTTCTCAGAGTCATGTTTTTAAATGCATGAAATACATCAGCTTACAAAGGAAACTACTTACACTAAAATGCCACTATCGAAACAGTTCTTAAAATAAGTTTGAGTTCCCCAGGTGGAAAACCCCTGTGCTAAGACTGCACCGCAAAGACGGTGTCCGCCTGCACTGGCAGGGGCACCTATTTATACCAGTGAAGACACAGGCCTGTCCCTGGCCCTGTCCCTTACATTTGGCATTCTTCTTGGCACCTGGGAATCAGTGAGAAATAGGAAGTGCTTAGGTGAGGATACTGAGGCAGAAAGGAGTCAAGTATAAACAGGGAGTCAAGGAAGGGGAAGAAGCGGGATTGACCCCAAGACCTCTGGCTCCCAGCCAGGGCTCTTTCCAATAAACCACAGTCCTCCTAATTAAACTTGTATTGGCATCACTGTGAGGTAAAAAAATCCCCAAAGCCAAAGCAAATAAACAGACAAAAATCCCAGAGAAACCAAGGCAGCCCAGGCTCGTAAGAAAGGAAAACTCGACTCCAACCACCCCCCCCCCCCCCCAGGCTCCTGGAAAGGGTTCTCTGAGTGACTGAGGAAGGGAGGCTTCCTTTCCTGCCTCCGAGATTCAGCGGAAGACGTCTGAGCCACGAAATTTCGTTAAGAATTCCCCTATGATCTGGTTTAAAAGGGGAGCCCGCTGGGAAGAGAGGGTATCACCCTGAATCAAACCATAGACAAAGCTGCTGAGGGTGAAATCCTCCAAACCCAACAGCCTACCTGCCCACAGGAAGGCGGACAGCCATGTAGCCCACCCACCCACTGGCCTCCTGGCTCAGGAGAAAGCCTCCCTACCAAAGGGAGCTCTCAGGCATTTATTGGGCTTGTTTATAAGAGTATCTGCCCTGTTATTTTGTATAAACAGATGACACCTTGAAAGGCAACACTGTGACTAAGGGGCTGGCCTCGGAAGGAGGAGGGCCTGCATTTGAATACAACCCCAAACACATCTTAGCCACTGCTGTGCCCCACTCTCTAAGATATCAATCATGGGAGGGTTGTGTGATCTGTAAGTCAATAGATGGGCATTGGTGTGTTCTTATTTTCGAGGTCTCTATTGTTTGAGTTCAAGCAAACGTTGAGGGGCTTTATGGGGGCAGCCCAAGGAACAAGAGAAAATACCACCGATCCTCGGTAACGTTTACAGAGCACATTCACACTGGCAGGATTGGACGCCACTTCCCCTGAGTCACAGTCCAGCTGAGGAAGCCGAGCTCAGTGCCTAGAAGAGAGCTCTAGGACTCAAGTTCAGATTCAGACCCAGGCACCTCCTTCCTGTGTGACCCTGGGCAAGTCACTTTACTG
The DNA here is from genome assembly GCA_028646575.1 of Pseudocheirus occidentalis. NCBI lineage: Eukaryota > Metazoa > Chordata > Mammalia > Diprotodontia > Pseudocheiridae > Pseudocheirus > Pseudocheirus occidentalis. The sequence goes on along the minus strand of CM053593.1, from coordinate 7,641,959 downwards.
CTCTCGGCCTGTTTTCTCATTTGTAAAAGGATGGAGCTGGACACTAGCCTCTAAAGTTCCTTCCAGCATTCAAAGTATGACCCCATGACCCTACAACCTCTCCCTTCTAGGATAATGGGATATTGGCCAGTGAGAGAGGAGGCAAATGTTACCTTTCTCCACTAACACGATCTTTTAACAAATTCTTCTGAATATTTATGGCCAAGAGGGCAGAGTAAAGGCAGGAACTCACCTGAGACAGCCCAAATCTCCTTCCGGACAACTTTAAAAATAATGCCTCAGAATGAATTCTGGAGTGTCAAAACCAACAAGAAGAGAGGCAAAACCATTTTCTAGCCCAAGACCTCTTAGAAGGCCAGTAAGAAAGGTCTGTCTCATTGAAGGGAGAAGACAGTCCAGCCAGGCCAAATTCAGGCTAGCCAGCAGCAGGCCTTGGGGGCACCTGAATTGGCAACAGTAGCCTTTGGAGCTCTCAGCCCACAGATGGTAAGGAGGTTGAACAATTGGTCAGATGGAGAGAAGGAGATTATAAGGGTCCCTCTGCCGGTGCTGCTGCATCACAAATACACAATTCTAGGTCACTATCTTAGTGCATGGAAGAGCACTAGCATGCCCCAAAAAGGGCTGGGGACCCTGGTCACAGCTCCAAGGGAGAAAAGAATGCTTATAGCCACTCCCAAACCAGAGCACAGGCTGAGGCAGCAATGACCACACTTCTCTTTTGATGGTGCTGCCTCAGGAGAACTGAAAACTTTCAGATCCCTGGAACTAGCTCTGAAAACATCAGCACACATACAGAACAACAGCTGTGGTTTGGGACAGTCTCCCCTCCCTCCCCCTCACAGGAACCCAGTTTTAACCCAAAGTTAAAAGTCAACACAGAGGTTGGAAAAATAAGCAAACAACAACAAAAGAACCAGGTGATTCAGAGAGGTAAACTCAAAACACACAAACTCAGAAGAAAATAATGCCAAAACAGCTACATCCAAAGCCTCAAAGAAAAGTTTAATTGAAGAATTGATTTTAGGCCCAAAAGGATTCCAGAAAAGCATATAAAGGTTTTAAAAATCAGATAAGAGAGACAAAATAAAAACTGGGAAAATAAATGAGAGCAATGAAATAAAATCATGAAAAAAGTGTTGCTAGCTTGGTAAAGGACGCACACATGCACAAATACAGGAGAAAATAATACCTTAAAAAGTAGAACTGGTCAAATTAAAAAAAGGTACAAAAGCTCAATGAAGAAAATAATTCCTTAAATATTTGGGCAAGTAGAAGCTAATGACTCCAGGAGACATCAAGAAACAATCAAACTAAAGCAGAAGAATGAAAAAATAGCAGAAAATGTGAAATATTTAATTGGAAGAGCAAATGACCTGGAAAATAAACTGAGGAGAGAAAATTTAAGAATTATTAGACTACCTGAAAGCCACCATCAAAAAGGAGCCTAAGACATTCAAGAAATTCTGAAGGAAAACTGCCCTGATATCCTAGAACCAGAGGGAAACAAATAGAAACTGAAAGAATCTACTGATCACCTTCTGAAAGAGATCCCAAAATGAAAACTCTCAGGAACATTAAAGTCAAATTTCAGAGCTCCCAGGTCAAAGAGAAAATATTGCAAACAGGTAGAAAGAAATAACTCAAGTATCCTGGAGTCACAGTTAGGATCACACAAGATTTAGCAGCTTTTACAGTAAAGGATCAGAGGGCGTGGAATGTGATATTCCAAAGGGCTAAGGAGCTAGGATTACAACTGAGAATCACCTACCCAAAAAAACTGAGTATAATCCTTCAAAAAGAAATATTTAATGAAATTGAGAACTTTAAAGTTTTCCTGATGACCAGAGATGAATAAAAAGTCTGGCTTTCAAATCCAAGACTCATGAGAAGCATAAAAAGGTAAACGGTAAAAATCATAAGGGATTCAATAAGACTAAACTGTTTTATATTCCTACATGAGAAGATTATGCTTATAATTTCTAAGAACTTTATCATTATTAAGGTAGTTAAGAGGAGTATATCTAGACAGAGGGTAGGGATATGAGTTGACCATGATGGGATGATAGTAAAAAAATAAAATTAAAGGGTGAAAAAGAGTAATGCATTGGGATATGGAGGAAGGAAGAGGTAAAATGGGTTATCTCACATAAAAGGAGCAAAAAGTTTTTATAGTGTAGGGGAAGATGGGGTGGTGGTGGTAGTGGACAGTGACTGGACCTTACTCTCATTTGAAATGGCTCAAAAAGGGAATAATATATTCAAGTAAAGAAATTTGTCTTACTCTATAGAGAAGTGGGAAGAGTTGGTCATGGGGGTGTGCTGACAGAAGGGAGGTTAGATTGAGGAGGTGACAGTAAGAAACAATTGAAGGGGAGAGGGTGAAAGGAAAGAAAAAAAATAAATGGGTAAAAATAAGATGGAGGAAAATACATCATTACTAATAATAACTGAAAAGACTGATAAAGGCCTCATTTTTCAAATATATAAAGAACTGAGTCAGGTTCATAAGAATACAAATCATGGGGGGGGGGGTGGAGCCAAGATGGCGGCATAGAAGCAGTAAAGCACCGCAGCTCCCACACAAACATGCTAAAAAAACTCATAAAATGGGATTCTAAACAGATTTTCAAGCTGCAAAACTCTCCAAAAGACAGAAAGTATATCTGTTGCTACAGGCAGCTCAGCAGGTGGGGCTCTTCCCAGCAGTCTGGGAGTGGGGGGCTGAAACCCCGGCCGGGTCAGGCCCTAGGGCATGGGGCAGGGAGCCGCGTCTATAAGAGAGCAGATCAGCTGCACTGGAGGCACAGTTACCACATTTATCAGGCCAGAAGAAAAAAAGGCTAAGAGAAAGGTCAGTGAATTTTGCTAACTCGGGAGGAGAAGAGCGGGTCCAGCCAAACTGGTCCCAGGACAAGGAAGCAGTGGGAGGCAGTTGTAGCAGCAGGAACAGAGCAGCAGTGGCCTCCACTGAGCTGCTTCAGAGCCCTCGGCCTGCAGATAGCAGAGGGGCTGAGGCGATCCATCAGGGCCAAGGGCTCTTGCGTTGAGCAGCCTGGATCTGGATTGTGGTCTTGAGTGGTGGGGTCCTGGGGTGCGCTTTCAGTGAGCCAAAGCTGGGAGGGCGGGGCTGCAGCATCCCACTAATAGCTCCAGCAGCTGTGAGGGCCCCAGAAATTTGGGACAGAGCTTTCCCCCTCC
>CM053593.1:7620559-7638258 GCA_028646575.1 Pseudocheirus occidentalis | reverse complement strand
CTTGTGGAAATGAATGATGTAACCAAGAAAATAAATTAAAATTAAAAAAAAGGAAAAAAGAAAGAAAAAGAACATAAATCATTCCCCAATTGATAAATGGTCAAAGGATATGAACAAACAATATTCAGATAAAGCTATCTGTAGTAATATAAAAATGTTCTAAATCACTATGGATCAGGAAAATGCAAATTAAAATCACTCTGAGGTATCACCTCATATTTATTAGATTGGATAATGTGACTGAAAAGAGAAATGACAAATGTTGGAGAGGATTGGGGGAAATAGGAAAATTAATCTGCTGTTAATGGAGTTCTGGAAAGCAGTTTGGAGCTATGTCCAAAAGGGTATGAAACTGCACACCCTTTGACATAGCAATACTGCTACTACGTCTGTATCCCAAAGTTTAAAAACTTAAAAAGTTTTTTTTTTTAAGAAAGAAGACCTATATGTACAAAAATATTTACAGAAGTTCTTTTTGTAGTGACCAAGATATGGAAATTGAGGGGATGCCCATAATTGAGAAATGGCTAACAAGTTGTGGTCTCTGATTGTGATGGAATATTGTTGTGCTATAAGAAATGACAAGCAGAATGATTTCAGAAAAACCTAGGAAGACTTACATGATTTGATACAAAGTGAAGTGAGCAGAACCAAGAGAACATTGTACACAGTAACAGCAATATTGTCTGATGATCAATTGTAAATGATTTAGCTGTTCTAGGTAATGCAATGATTCAAGACAATCATACAATGAAAAATGCTATCTACCTCCAGAGAGAGAACTGATGGATTCTGAACGCTGATCAAAGCACATTTTAAAATTTTATTTTTCTTGAGTTGTGTGTGTGTCTCTGTGTGTGTTTTCTTTCACAGCAGAACCAATATGGAAATAGGTTTTGCAATATTGCATCTATAAACTGATATCAAACTTCCTGCCTTTTCAATGTGGGAGAGGCAAAGGGAAGGAGAGAATTTTAAATTCAAAAAAAATTTTTTTTAAAAAGCAATGCTAAGCTTTTTATATGTAATTAGAATATTTAATAGTTAATACTTAACTAATATAAATAAATTTGTTGCTGATAATACCAAATATTTAAAATGTACAAAAAATATTTTTAAAACCCAAATTCTTCTGAAGATGTTGCCTTTACTCAAAGGGTAGTCTTGATGGTGATAACTGTAGGCAGGCTAACGAGGAAAACTATATGGAGCCAAGAGACCTTTTGGGACCATTGGGACCAGTGCTTGGGTGGCCATCCACTTTGTCTGGACATGGGGTGCTCAGCTGGTTTTAAACAACAGCCACGATAGCAACAAAGGCAGAATGGTAATAGACAAGCTATGCAAAAGTCCCTTCCCCAGTTGAACCTCTTGGAGAGGTGGGGTTGGTTGGGACCAAAACTGACCAGTTGGAAGGGGCTGGGAAGGGGGAGGGGAGGTCACCTCATCAAACCTTTGTTTTACAGATGAGGAAAAGTAGACCCAGAGAGAAGGAGGGACCTGGGTACACAGTGGCAGAGCTGGGCTTTGAATCTAGGTCAGTAAGAGAAGATCATTGGCTTTGATCTGGAAAGTACCTGAAAGACCCTGGAGTTGAGTTCCTCATTTCACAGCTACAGAAACTGAGGTAAACAGAGGTTAAATAACTTGCCCAGGGTCAGGCTAGTTAAATGTCTGAGGCAGGATTTGAACTCAAGTCCAGCTCTCTAACCAGAAATCATCATTGCCTCTTTGACCATCTTCCAGGGCCTCTCTCGATTATTGTTTCTTGTGGGTTTTTTTTTTTTTGGTTAGCTTTTTTTTTTTTCAGGAAAGAGGAGTGGGGGGTGGGGAACCAGATTTGTGATTTGACTGTGTAGAGAACTCTCAGTGAGGAAACTCCACTATCCAGCATAATCAGCGCCCACTACACCATGTCTAGTCTTAGAGAGTTGCCAGGGGGCACTGAAATTGAATGATGTGCCCCCCTTGTTGTCTCCTAAAGCCAGCACGTGTCAGAGGTAGGGCTCAAACCCAAGCCTTCCTGCCTGTAACAACAACTCCTTGTGCACTGTGATCACAATGCCTCTTTTACAAGGACTCTGGTGCCTGATACACAGGAGGACACTCGGAGTCACCTGATCCCAACTGCCTCAGCTGCAAGGGTTACAGTCTCCAGTTCACAAGCAAGGAAACTGAGGCACAGAGCTGTTTAAGTGACTCACCCAGCACCACAAGGGGCATTGTTGAGACCCGCCATTGAACTTTGCTCACTTGGCTTCTCTCTCTCTCTCTCTCCCCCTTTCCACCTCTCTCCTCTCTTTCTCCTCCCTCTTCTTTTTCCCTGTCTCTCTCTTCTCTTTTCTCTTTCATCTTCTCTCTTCTTCTCTTCCCTTCTCCCTCTCTCCCCTCCTCTCTTCCCCTCTCCTCTTTTTTGCTTCTCTCCTTTCCTCTCTTTCATCTTCTCTCTTCTTCTCTCCCCTTCTCCCTCTCCCGCTCTCTCTCTCTCTGTCTCTCTCTTTCCCCCTTTCCACCTCTCTCCTCTTCTCTCTTTCTCCTCCCTCTTCTTTTTCCCTATCTCTCTCTTTCCTTCTCTTTTTCATCTTCTCTCTTCTTCTCTCCCCTTCTCCCTCTTTCTCGTTCTCTCTCTTCCCCTCTCCTCTCCTCTTTCTTGCTTCTCTCCTTTCCTCTCTTTCTTTTTATCTCCTCTCCCCTCTTCCCCTCTCCTCCCCTCTCTCTCTTCTCCTTTCCACTCCTCAGCTCTCCCCTTTCCTCCCCTCCTCTCACACCATAGAGGACCCTGATGCCAGGCACCATAGCAGAGCAAGTGGAAGCCCAGGACTCACTGATCTGGTTGTTCAGCTTGAAGGCGATGTCCAGCTGGAGGATGAAGAGCATGAATTGGAACCAGGGACTCATCTCCATGGCGGGCAGCGGCACGTGGACAGCGAACACGATATCGTTGGCCTCGATCTGCCTGGGAGGGGCCTCGTCGAAGTCACGGATCTTGTCGCACTGGTTGGGGCCCCAAGGCATGAACCACTTGGATTTGTGGTGAACTTTCTTCAGGTCCACACATTTCACTGACATGTAGGACACTGCTGTTGTGGGGCCTGGGGCTGAAAGGAGAAAAACATGTTCTGCTTAAGTATTGAATGTTTCAAAGTGACTTTCTTAATGCACAGGGCTGACCATGTACCTCCTTACACTCTCAGCTCCAGTGGTCTCCTCAGACTTCCAGGATCCTCCTCTGGCATCCAAACGCATGCCCTCACCTCTTCTCCACCTCTCATGCTCTCGGATCCAACCATCTGGCCCAACTTACTATTCCTTGTACACAGCATCCAGCACCCCCCTCCCAGCTGGCTCCCGTGCCTGCAAAATTTTCTCCTGAGCCCCATATACCCTCCCCTACACTTCACAGCTCCCCTGGCTTCCTTCAAGCCTTAACACCAACCCTACCACTCCCACCTTCTCCTCTGACAATCCGAATGTCTTATAGGGACATAGTTTGTAGGGTGAGCTTCAGGGCTTGGCACAGGGCCTGGCATACAGCAAGTACTTAATCAATGCTAGTTGACAAACTGGCCAGCCCCACTAATAGTGGCAATTATAACATTACTGACACTCATACAGTGTGAGGTAGGTATGAGGGGCATCATCGGCTCCGTTTAACTGGTATGGAAACTGAGGAGCAGAGAGAAGGGGATGTGCCCAGAGTCACCGGAGGAATGGCGAAGCTGAAGCAGGGCTGTGTGACCCTGGACCAGTCATGTAACCTCCTTCTGCCTCAGTTTCCTCATCTGTAAAATAAGAGATACGGACCCCAAGTCTGAAGGGCAACTAGGAGTGAGGAAGCCCTGAGTTCAAGTCCAGAACCAGAGACTTAGTCGCTGTGTAGTCCTGGGCCAGTCCTTAACCTTTCTCAGTTTTAACTTCCTCAACTGGAAAACGGGATCAATGATAGCGCCCACCTGGCCCTGGCACACAGTAGGCACCATGTGCGTGCTGGCTATGAAGGGGATGGTGACGAAGGTCCTGGACCTGGGTCTTTCAGACCCTCCCAAGTCTGGCAACCTCCTCACAGATCAGTGATTTAGAGTTGGAAGGGGCTTTTCACGTGACCAAATCCAACTCCCTCATCTTACAAATGAAGAACACGCATTTCAGAGAAGGTAAGTGATTCACCCACGGGCACACAGTTTGTGGGTATCAGAGGCAGGATTCAAACAGGGGTCCTTTCACCTCCAAATGCAGGGCTCCAGCTCTGCTTCTGGTCCAACAAGCCCAGGGGGGAAATATGTCTTTCCCATTGTAGCAGCAGCAACAGAGCTCTCTAATGACCTGAGTGTGAAATACTCCCTTTCTCCCTCTACATAAGAGGCAAAGTAGAGACTTGGCCTTCCTCAGACCTGGTGTTGCAGCCTCCAGGCCTTTGTCAGATGTCTGTTTTGCCAACAGCTTGAGGGTTCTCCCCCTTTTCTTCTGCATGTGAGAATTATAAGGTTTACTCGAGGCTTAGCTCTGATGGGGAGCATTGGCTCACTCCCCTTCCGGCCTAATTTTTCCTGGTCTGCCTCCTTCTTAAATTACTGCCCATTTTATTTTCTGTTATACCTGTTGTAAAAATGCAAAATCCTCAAGGGCAGGGTCTGTTTTTCTTTCTGTGTGTGTCTGTGTGTGTGAGTGTGAATGTGTGTGTATGCACATGAGTGTGTGTGTACATATGTGTGAGTGTGTACATGTGTGAGTGCATGTGTGTGTGATTGTGAGCATGCTGTATTAGTGTGTGAGTGTGCTTTTGTGTGTGCATGCATTTGCACATGTGTCTGTGTGTGCATGCATGTGCACATGTGTCTCTGTGTGTGTACGTGTGTGCATGCATGCATACAATTAATAATTGCTTGTCAAACAGACCCGGTCATCATTTTCCTTCACTGAGACTTGGTTTCTTCAGGTGTAGAGCGGGGCCAAGAAGAGCAGGCGAGCGGGGATCAGAAAGCTCACCCCCGCCCCAGTCCGTGCCTGACACACCAGCTGGACCACTCTGGGAAAATCTCTACCTCTGCCGGCCTCAGCTTCTGCTTTCTAAAACAGGAGTAGGTGGACAGTGAGGTCCCTGCAGGCCTCCGTCCTGTGACTAGAAGTTTCCACTCCAGCTCCAACGCTCCATGACGGCATAAGTGACCTTCCAGTTACAAAGGATAAAAGCCAAAGTCCACAAACAGCCAGGCAGTGACTCCCCGACTCCAGCTCATCTTTCCTATACTCCGCCTGGAGGCCCCTCATTACTGCATCCTGAGCAGTCAGTCCAAGACCAAACCCAAGACCGTGCCCTGACGGCTTCCCTTCTGGAGACAGGTTTCTCCCACAGCCCCCTTTGATTCACGGGGCCTCTCCCAGGCCATTTGTCTCTTACGTTAGACGCCCGCCTTATTCTTGGAAGCATGACCCAACGGGGACTCCAGTTATCCTGACTCAGCTAAATTGTCCACAAACATTAAGCCCAAATGGCATATTAAGATCAGCCCCTGTTTCTTGTGGTTGGGGAAATGAGCAGGCAGAGCCGCGTCAGGGGTAGGGCCCGTGTATAGCTCGGATAATCACACAGATTTCTATATTTGAGACCTCTAAAAACTTCTTCCCAAATGAGCTTGGCCTTTCTGTATTTATGTCCTTCCTCCTCCTCCATCCCATTTGAAAAATGAGTCTTGTCAGGTGGAAAGGGCCACAAAGTACTCGCTGATGCACAAGGAGGGAGCAGGGCTTGGGCCCCATCCCCAACTCAGGAGGTAAGTCTGGTCTATGAGTCTTCAACCAAGAGCTAGACATAAAATCAGCCTCCTTTTCAGTCCTTCATTGACTATCTCCTTCCAATGCTTGACATTGTCAGAGGGTCTTTGACCTGAGAGCCAGAGGAGGCCTGGAGAGCAATCATCTCATCTGGGGAATTCTCCATTTTTTTGGTGCATGGAGCCTTTGACAGTCTGGGGAAACCTGTGGACACTTTCTCTGAAGAACAGTGTTGTTTGTTTTATTTTTTTTTCTTAGTGAACAAAATAAAATAAACAGGGTTGTAGAGACCAATTTCACTGAAATAAAATTATTGATTTTTTAAAACCAAGTTTATGGATCCCCAAGCCCAAGTTTTTCATTTTATGGATAAGAAAACTGCAAGCTGGTACGTGTTACAATGGAGAGAAAGCATCGACTCTAGAGACAAAGGACCTGGGTCTGAATCCCAGCTCTCACACTTCCTCTATGACCTTGGTTACCACCCTGCCTCCCTGGGCCATTTCCCCATCCATAAAATGGGGGGTTTGGACTCACTGATCCTTAAGGTCCAATCCACTGCAGATACACGATCCTATGACCCCAAGATAAAAGTTATCAGGCATCTGTCTCTGGGCCTGTGCTGTGTAACAGTGTTACCAGTAAATGCAGACTTCATATACCCCTCAGAACTAACATGCTGATGGATAAACATAAAATGCAGAAAAAGGTCTTGAAAGACTACGGAAAGACAGCAACAGTAATGAGGATGAGAGCTGGCGTTTACAGGCAGCTCTGAGGTGTGCGAAATGCTGCAAATGCTGCCTCGTAGTCCTCACAATGAGACTTTGCAGCAGGTACCACAATTACCCCATTTTACAGATGAGGAAAACAGGCTGAGAGGAGGGAGATGTGGGACACGTCGAGGAACTCCAAGCGGTCGTCTTGTTTGGACTGAGAGCTTCTCCTAGTGTTACATGGCCAGGAGGCAGAGAATAGCACTTGTCCTACAAGGGAGGATTCTAGATCTGGAGCAGAGAAGATCTGAAGCTTCTATTTCCAGATGAATGTGAGACCCCCAGTCTTGTTCATTCACATTCAAATGAAGGTCTAGACATTCTCTGCTCCAAATTGATAATCCTCCTTTGTACGAAAATACGTGAAATCTTACAAATGTTATAGACGCTTTAGGTGGAAAGGGCTGTATCCATCTTTGAACACAACTAAGGTCCAGAGAAGAAGGGGGACTTGCCGGTGGCTGTTGTTCCATTTTTTCAGTCATGTCTGACTCTATAACCCCACCTGGAGTTTTCTTGGCAGAGACACTAGAGTGGTTTGCCATTTCCTTCTCCAGCTCACTTTACAGATGAGGAAACTGAGGCAAATGGGGTTAAGTGACATGCCCAGGGTCTCACAACTAGTGTCTGAGGCAGGATTTGAACTCATGAAGCCCCATGCTCTAGGCATTATGGGGCCTCCTAGCTGTCTTTGCATTAGTAGTTATCATAAAATTACATAGATTTTGAGGTGGGGAGGAACCTGAGGGTCCTTCTAGGCAAATCTCTTTATTTTACAAATGGTGAAATTGAGGAATAATAGGGGGATGAAGGGACTGTGCCAAGGTTACACAGGGAGTGTCAGAGGTGAGATGTGAATCCAGGTCCTCTGCCTTAGCACTACTACTTTTTCCACTGAGTCATACTACCTCCGGTATGAGTGGCGATTGGGACAGCGCCACCCCTCCAACCTGCGCCTTCCATCCCGTCATTTCACAAATGACTCGGGGGGACTCAGTTGAGCATCTCATGAACTTTGAAATTATGAAAGGTGAGCCAAGGGACCACCTGGAGGATGCAGCTTCTTCTCCTCCCCAACACCAGGTCCCCTTGATGGAATTCTAGTCTTTTCTTGGAGGGCAAAGAAGAGCTATGGTTTGTTTCCTCCCAAGCCCACCAGGAAGACCCCTTTTTCCTCTGATTGCACGTGAACTGCCTCAGCTTCCCCATGGAGAGAGCCCAGAGCAAATGTTGTCCAGGACTCTGGAGAATGTAACAGAACCCATGCCAACGACGGTCAGACAGGGGAGCCCTTTCTGCTCTCGGGACCAAAGGAGCTCAGTTTAAAAAGGAAGGAAGTAGCTGAGAATCCTGGCTAAGCACAAGCACAGAACTGGGGGGCCCCACCCACTAGGTCCCCTAAGCCTCTGGGACAGAATCGAGAAAAGGGACGGCATCTGCCTCTCCATACCAAGAACTCACTCTGTTCCTTTGTGCTGGGGAGTTACACTTGGGTGTACTTAAGACCCAGCTGGATGGCTTTGGGTCAACAACACAAAGCATATTTGCCCAGCTGATGAGCACAGACATCCTGGCTCTTCTAAGAAGAGTTGGGCAGCCTCCCTGGTGTCCTCAGGGCACTTGCCATCTCATGGATCCAGGTGATAGGGATCACCAGCCCCCATTCCTGCCTGCCAGGCCTGGGCAGGGAGCTGGGCCAACTTGCCATGCCTGACCTCCCAGAACACACACTGATGCTGAGGACACAAAAACAGCCCGCTCTGCTGCAGAACATAAAGGTTGCCAAAGTGCTTTTTTCCTTGGCCAAAAGAGCCTGGGCTGCAGAGCCTTAGGGAGCAGCTAGTGCAACTTGCCATTTTTGCATCTGGAAAATCATCTAACTTCTCCAGTCTGCCTCCTCAAGCATACACAGAGAGCAGCTCATCATGGAACACCCTGACTGAGCCGAGGCTCCCACATTTCTGTCGTTTCCCCTTCTCAGAAGGCGCCTCCCACCTCCAATGACCTTGTCTTCATTCTGATGCATGATACGTGTGTACACCTGTACTGCTAGATAGTGCAGTAGACCAAATACTGAACCTGGAGTCAGGAAGATCCAAGTTCAAACTGTGACCTCAGACATTTGCTGTGTGATCCTGGACAAATCATTTAGCCTCCATCTGCCTCAGTTCACCCCACTGTAAAATGGGGATAATAATAGATCTATTTCCCAGCATTGGTATGAGAACCAAATCAGATGGGTTTAGCACAGTGCTTAGCATACAGTAGGCACTTAATAAATGTTTGTTTCCTTTCTTCCCCCACAAGATGTCTCCCTCATTATTGGGTCCATTCCTTGAGAGTATGGGTTAGCTTATTTATCTGTTTTCTCAGTGCCTAACTCATAGTAAGTACTTTATCCATGCTTTTAGTTCATTCATTTATTGGATCAATCGATGAGCATTTTTAAAGCACCTACTGGGTGCCAGGAACTGTGCTAAGTCCTGAAGCTAGAAAGGTGAAGGTTGATGTCTCTGCCCTCAAGGAGCTGACATTCTCATGGGAAAAGCTTGAACACATATTAACTATATACATATAACATATATGAATACAATGTAATTTGGGAGGAGCACACAAGCAGCTTTGGGGAGGCGAGTGGAGAGCAAGAAAGATTCCCCTAGAAGATCTGCACCAAGCTTCTGCCCTGCCCCCCATCAGCCATCCACTCAAGTCTCCTTCCCTATAAAATAAAGAGAATGGAGCTCCATAATCTCTGAGGTCCCTGACCACTGGGACACATTCCCAATGGCCATGCCCATCTCCTTCCAGTCATGTACTGACAACTAGAGACAGTGGGTGCAAGTCTGACTATGGCGCTGGTGCACCACTGCGTGAGACCCTTCTCAAAACGATGATTTTAAATGCACAAGAGAAAATATGGAGAATGACAAAGCAATCCAATCAGCCTGGAATACAGCTATGGAACTAATTAAAAACCAGGAGCCCAGGATAAGAACTTCAGTTCTGGAAGCACCTGGAAAGTCTAAGGACCAAAAGGACCCTGCAGGTTTTCAATTTCTGAGGGTGACACCTCCCACCCCAAGAATCCCTGTGGGAGGAATGTTGTATAATGGAAAGAAGGGTGAGATTTTGTCAGAGGATACAAGTTCGAATCTTAGCTGTCACTTCCTATCAGGATGACCTTGAAAAACCTCCCTTCACCTTTGTGGGTCTTCAGTTTCCTCAATAGGGAGGCCTAGAAGACCCCTTAGGGCCCTTCCAGCTTTGATGCCCCCATCTCTCCCTTCTCCCAGGTGTGTAGGAGATACAGACCCAGTCCTGGGACTGAGTACCCCAGGGATCCAACCCAATCTGCCACCCTCTCATTTGAACTCTGAATCATCAAACATCAGCTTTCCCAAAATGAATGGAAGAACTTTGTTGTGGGGTGAGCTTTCAAGAATTATTTGCTGACGGCTACAAGGGAAAGGAATGTGGAGAGCAGACTAGTTAAAAGGTACTTTCTACTTGTTGTTCACCCTTCATTTCTAAAGAGGACCAGTGACATCATGGGGTGATGTCTTGACTTGTGGACAGATTGGAGGTGAGTGAGGCAGGATTGCACAGTCATCAGCCTCACTCTCTCTTCCAGAGCCATCAAGGTCTAGTGGCAGGACAAAAGTCAGGAGGACGGCAACGATCCAGGATGTAGGGTGTGACCTTGGTGCCTTCCATGCCTGACCAAACTCTAAGTGCTCCCCAGACCCTGTTTCAGCCGCCATCATGGTGGCTGGAACAAATTGTTCTCACCTACCAATTCTGCTGGGGGGAGTCTTCATGGGGTGCATGGATTAGATGTCCCCTTAACTCACTGAGCACCTCTTTTCTGGACCTGGTTCAAAACAACATCTTTCTGATGCTGCACCTTCAGATGGATATGTGATGACATTCCTGAAGAAATTACCTCTGAAGCCCTCAGTCCCTCCAGGCTTGGGAAGGCAATGCCATCTAACAAATTTGCCCTGAAGATCAGACCAGGTGCACTGTGGGCCCTGGAAGCCTCACAACCAACCAACTTGGGTCAAAAGAAATGAAATCTGGCCTGGTCACTAAATGCCTGGACAATGCCCATGGAAAACAGAAAGAAGGAGAAAAATGATTAATAATTATAGTGAAGTGCTTTCCAAATATTATAGCATTTGATTCTCATGATGAGCCTGGGTGCTATTCTCCCCATTTTTCAGCTGAGAAAATTGAGGCAAACAGAGTTTAGGTGCCTTTCCTAGGGTCATACAGACAAGTGTTTGTGACCAGATTTGAACTCAGGTCTTTCTGACTCCAGATCCAGCACTCTATCTGAGTCATGTAGCTGTGAAACCTGTTTCTCTCCCTTCCAACTAATAATTTTGATTTATACTTTCAGAAAGGAAAAAAAATATCAGAATTCCTCAGTCTATCCCATAGCTGAATCCTTCCTTCTGAAAAAGATCTGAACAAGTACAGACAATAAAACCAGTTTGACTAACAGTGTATGTGACCTTCTATAGCTTTATGGCTTTCCTTATTAGGGAGATTACTCTGAATTGAGGGATATTTGAGGGTTTTCATTTCTGTTACTATGTACACAAGCCTTTGGGTTCTTCTCTGTTTGTTTTGTATCCGCTTATAAGACCAGAGTGTTAGGGCTTGAATGAATGAATGAAGGAAAAAAATCTTTTTATTACATTCCTATTATCTCCCAAGCACTGAGGATACAAATACGAAAGCAAAAAGGGGGGACCTCTTTCCCCAAGGAGGGGATATTCTAATGGGGAACAACCCACACGGGAATGTGGTGGCCGTGACTTTGGTGTGGAAAGTTAGAGGCTTGGTGAAAAGATGTGGGCGCCATTTAGATAGTCCAGTTCAGCCCCTTCCATTTACAGATGAGAAAATCAAGATGCAAACATTGATCTGTCTTGACCAGTGAATCAGTGAGTGTAAACTCACTCAACCAACCGATGTAGCTGGCTCCTCACTAGATCAGGCATCCCACTGCACCCAACTAAAATCTTACCATCAGACCTGCACCACATATGTATTTCCTCTTTTCCATCTCCTGTTCTGGGCTCAGAACTGAACCCTTTCATGTGTGTCATTCCCTCCCAAACCCATTTGAATCTGAATTTCTTGAGTGCAAGAACTGGCATCATTTTCATTCTCCATCCCCAGTACAGGGTAAGTACACTTAATAAATTATTTTCATTAATTCACCCATTCACAGTAATGAAATTGGCACTGCCAATGCTTCTGGATAGAGTACGTCAAACACCTTTTTCTTGGTCATTGATTACCTACTGGAATGTAAGCTGCTTGAAAGCATGATCTCTCTCATCTTTGTATTTATAGAACAGGTCTTTAGGACAGTTCCTGACATGTAGGATGTAAATACGCATTTAGTTCATTAATTTAAGAGTTTTCAGGAGGATGCTACAGACTACAAATAGAAAAGCTGGGGTCAGAACTGAGGTCCTCTAACCCTAAATGACTGCAATGTTCTTTTGAGTCTGCTATGTTCCCTGTGCCTGTCATATAATGAGTGCTTAAGAAATATATTTTATCTGGCTGATTAAAATTCTGCCTCAAATGCTAGCTGCCTCAGTTTCCCCACCTGTAAACTGGAGATAATAATGGCATCTACCTCCTGAGGCTGCTGTGAAAAACCAACGAGATAATCCCTGTAAAGTGCTTTAAATGAACTAAAGAAACCTTAATTATTATTATTATTATCAAGACACAGAGACATGTAATTTGGAGAATAATCATTAGTACTCCCTGCTATACCCAATAATATCAGACTCTAGAAACAAAACAGAACTTATTCTTGCCAGGAATATTCTGTGCTTGATTACACTAAATACTTGCACCAGGAAAGCAAACTCTCTTTGTAACCTTGGGTCTGTACCCTAAACTTCCACCAGAAATGAGAAAGAGAGGAAGGAAACAGACAAGTCCTTTGCAGGGCTTCTTTCTGTGACCACAGGAGTCCACAGGAAGAAATGCCAGTGAAATTTCATCAGCAAAAGTTTCAAGAACAGAAGTAAATGATGGCACAGACTCATGCTGGCCTTCAACCAAGCCCTATGTTTTTGAGGGCTCGACCTGTGATGTCACCGGCCCTCTAGCCAAAGATGGAACAGCTCCAGAGAACAGAAGAGTCACTCCACATTTGTCTGGAACCATCCATCCACCAAGGGAGCATCTTCTCCCTTTGGCTTATGGTACTGAACTGGCCTAGGGCCCAGGGAATGGGGAAGTGTTAGGACCCAAATGCTCTAGGCATCCAGAGCCAAAGTCTCACAAGCTATTTTGCAAGGCTGTGATAAATCATGGAGGGCTTAAGGCTGTGCCCGATTTCCTTCACCCCATTTGTAAAAATAAAATAAAGCTAAGTAAAGTTTGTCAAGGATCATAAATGCTTGGTGGAGGTTTCATGGAGCCTCTTGGATGAAGATGACCACTCGTGATTCGGGATTTTATTCCCTCCCATGACTCAGAAAGGAGCACCATCTCTGCCTGCTCACCCTGTGTTCCAATTTCTCCCCTACATTCGCCCTGGGGAGAGGGGATACCCCTAACACACTGTGGAAGCTTTCCTCAATGTCTCCTGAAATGAATAGGACATTGATACATCTGTTATCTACCCCTTCCCCGTGGCCACATGACCAGGTCTTCTTTTCTTCCTAGGCTACAATCTAGTGGGGACCTCTTCTCATGTTTGATCGAACAGAACTGTGATTTCATTGGTCTCTAGAACTCTCCACAAAGGAGACTCTCTCTACCAGAGTCACTCAACTGCTGATCTTGCCCTTAAGGTTGAGAGTCACTCAAGGTGGGAGAGATGGGTCACCCAGGGACCATGGGTCATAGGCAGGCTTCTCTACCCACTACACCAAGCTAGTTCTTGTTACCATGACATCATCATTATGAATAATCATCCTAGGACAGGATAAAAATCGGGCCGGTAATGGCATTGGTCTAAGGAATTCTGGATAAGAAAACTCTCTACCAACATTTCAAAGCACGGAGTATTTATAAAGCACTTGGCACCGTGCCTGACATACACTAGGTACTTAATAAATGCCTGTTCCCTTTCCTACCGGTAAAGTCACAACCTCATCTTCAACTTCAGAGTCTTGAAAGTTGTTCAAGGCACTTGCCCAAGGGTCCTCAGCCAATCTGTGCAAGACTTGAACACAGGTCTTCCAGGCTCCAAGCCTGACTTTCCAAACATGGTGCCAGGTTACTCAGAATCACCTTGTGCCCCTATGGCACATACGCTGCTCTCAACTTTCCATACTCAGTCTCATTTGAGCCTCCCAATCACCCAACATGAACTGAATGGGATGCCACAGGAATTAATGTACCCATTTCACAAGTGAGTCTCAGACTAGGGGATTTTCCCAAGGTTCCACTACCTAGCAAGCACGAAAGGCAAGCCTGGAATGCAGGTCTTTCTGGCTCCAAGTATAATCCCCTGGGCACCACACACACACACACACACACACACACACACACACACACACACACACACACACACACCATACAACAGTTTTATTAAAAAGTCACTCCTGGGCTGAATGACCAATAGCAAGGAGGAGGCAGACCAGAAATGGAAGGAATGTTGAGACTATGCATGGCAGTGCAAACAATACTTAATATGGAAAAGGATAACCTGGGTTCAAATACCTCCCCCCCTCCCCATGGGATAGATTCTAGAGCTGGAAAGGGCCTCAGGAAGGGGGAGCGGAAGCCCAACCCCTTTATTTTCCCAAGAAGGTAACTGAGGACTGGGGACTTACTCAAGGCCACACAGGTGGATATCAGGAGCGAGACTTGAACCTGGGCCCTCTGACCTCCCTAGCTAATGTTTTCCTACCTCACCATTCTGTTTGCTCTCTTTAGCACTTGTGTAAATCACAGGCTCAGAGGATCCTAGATCTTCAGTAGGAAGAGACTTGAGTGTCCACCTAGTCCAACCTCCTCCATTTTGTAGATGAAGAAACTGAAGTCCATGGGATTGTGACTCCTCCAAGATCACACAGTAGTATGAGGTAAGATTTGAACACGGATCATCTGAACCTCTGAACACAAAGCTATAGTCCTAAATTATTGACTCCTCTCTGGGCCTCAGTTTCTCTTTCTACAAAAATGACCTCAGATCTGATGATCATTAAGATTGCTTTCTTGTCTAAATCTTGTCTGTTTATTCCAATCTTTATCACTAAAACCATGGCCACAATTAAGCCTATGTCCCCAATCCTCTTAAATAAAAAAAAAAAGCAGGGAGTGGTGTACATCCATGAAACGCATGGATGGAATCCACAGCACAACGCCCACGAGCCCAGAAAAGGAAAGCCTTGGCTTGATGCTTGGGTGCTGGGTAAGCCTGTCTTCATCACACTGAAATCCTGACTTCATGTCAGAGTGTTGGATCAAGAATGTTTTTTGCCAAAAGGCTGGGGATGCTGCCAAGACCACCTATGGAAAGTGAATTATGGCATCTTCTAATTTATTACCTAGGGCTGTGATCTCAGACATTGAGCAAGGCCAGAGGATTTAACCAGCTATTGGACAGGAAACTACCTGCAGCCCTCAGCTTCTGCCACAAGACCCCCAAAGCAGGCTGGGTGGGTGAATCTCAAGAGGCAGCTCTGATCTCTACCTGAACGAGCTCAGTGACCTCTATCAGTGGCATTTCAGGGCTGGCCCCCTCCAACATCCCCCACTCCTCCACACCTCCTTTGTTGGGGGCCCTGACTCTCAAAGTACCTACACTACACTCTATTCATCCCACTACTAAGACACAACTCCCTGTCAAAGTGGGGAGCAGAAAGACAGAGCATCTGCTGAGAAAGATCCCAGCGACCATCGAGCGTCCAAGCCGTACCTGAAGAATGAGCTTTGCTTTAAGAATTCCAATGACTGCAGTGGGGGTGGGGCAGGACACTACCTCCCTCCCCAGCCAAGACAGCTCATGGAGAAAAACCCAGCTGGCTTTGCAATGGGAAGCTGTATTCTGGGTCAAATCATGCCTCTGACTTTACAACCTGTGTGATCTTGGGCAAACCCCTCATCTTTTCTGTGACTCAGTTTCTTCCCCTGTAAAGGGGAAGAATGAGACTTGAACTGGGTGGTCCCTGAAGTCACTTGTAACTGCAGATCTGAGGTCTCCACTAGTAATTTCTTTTCTTATATGAACCCAAATCTGCTCTCATTCTTGCCTTCTCGGGACAGATAGAGAGAGCTCCATCTGTTCCCTCACACAAAGGACAATGCTGTCAATACCAGAACACAGCCATTGTGTCTCTCCTCTCGCTCGTGACTGGCTCCAGGTTTGCTCACCTGCCATGGCATGTTGTCTGCTCTCTCCCTATCCTGGGTCACAATATAATGTCCATCTGAAAAGGTTACCTCTAGCATTGAACACAACCATCCCACTACTGTCGTGTGACCAGGGCAGGGTACAGAGGAGCCGCTACCTCCCTCATTCTGCACAGCTTGCTCTCAGATTGCATTTGGGCAGGAAGTTTCCGTCTTAACTTGCTTTCAATCCTTTTTTCTACCACCTAGAAGGAAGACTGTTAACAAGCTGGTATCTTTGCACACACTGTCCCCCATGCCTGGAATCCACTCTCTCCTTCTATCCAGCTCCTAGAATTCTCCTACCCCTCAAAGCTCAGATCAAACAAGGTCTCCTTACAAGATGTCTTTCCTAACCTTCCTTCCCCAAATCCTAGTGCCTCCCTCCCCACAAAGAATTCATTTGTATTTCTATATAAATCTCCCCCAATAGAAGGAGAATTTTTTTTTTGTCTCATAAATGCTCATCAATAGATTATTTCCCTAGGTCACCACCAAAATAAGCAGGAAAGTGGTAAGAAAAGCTGGCTCCTGGCCATCCCTGAGCTGTGTACACAGGGCTTGGGCTGAGCACTTGGAAACCGAGAGTTGGTCAAAGACCAACTTTATTCCTGCGATATTTGTTCAATCAATTTGTAAGCTCATTGACACGGATGCTCCTTTCATTGGTAAAGGAGATGACCCATCCATGCTTTCTCCTAGGTAGTAGTCCCTCTTGTCACTGTACAAAGTCTCCATAAAAGAGACTACCCTCCCTCCCTCCATGCCTTTCAACATTCCATCGATGTTTCCCCAATTCTCTGGAGCGGCCTCCATCATCCAAACTCTCAATACTCGACACTAGCCCAGCTCCCCTCCTGATCCCACACATTCACGATCTCTACAGGAAACATTCTTGCGCCTCCTGGCCCCCATCATGCATCTTTGGACACAAGCCAGCAACTTTCCTTCAGTAAAGATCACATTAAGGAAGAGGCTGGAGCATCTGGTTTGCACCCATACCCTGAAGGACCTCTGGATTTTTCCGGCTGACTTGCAGCTGAAACTTTCCATAAGGGGTGTCTGCTCCGTTTTGTCTTGCTTTTTTTATCTGCATTCCCAGCACATAGTATAATGAATACGATGTAAGAGAGAAATGCTTTATTCACATACTCATTCATAGTGAATAAACGACCTCATGATAGTCCATGAGGTTTCTTGGTTTGTAGCGGAGAATCGGAACCTAGAAAGATTTCCAGGGCCAGAAATGTATACTTAACAAGCACTTACTAAATGCCAAACATTGTTCTAAGGGCTGGGGATTTGAATACTAAAAGGGAAGACCTTCCCTGCCCTCAGGGAACTTATATTCAAACATAGGAAGAAAAACCTAGGAGAAAGTTGGCGAGGGAAGGGTGTTTTGATCAGAGAGGCAGAAAATATTGAGCAGCTGATTCATGAGCCTTTTCCTGGAAGGGTTGCATTAGTTTGTTTGCTGTTCTCAGCGCTGGAAGTAGAAATCAGAGCTGAGACACAGCCCCAGTGAGGGAGTTGGAGGAGAGAGGAGAACAGAGCTGGAGCAGCAGGGAAAGCCGGGTACAGAGAAAAGGTCCAAACCCGGTTGTTTCATGGTGAGTCGTGATATACCCTAGTTAGTTTATTGGGTCTTCTGGGTAGAGAAGCAAAAACTGGCTCTAATTCAGCTTGCTTCTCACACACCCCCCCCCCCAGCCCAGTGCTTTGCACATAATAAAAACTTAAATAAACATTTGTTGAATAATGAAAAAATCC
>CM053593.1:7592929-7611303 GCA_028646575.1 Pseudocheirus occidentalis | reverse complement strand
CTATATAATATATTGCATATTACATTTCTATATAACATATGTAAATA
This sequence comes from Pseudocheirus occidentalis, assembly GCA_028646575.1. Taxonomy (NCBI): domain Eukaryota; kingdom Metazoa; phylum Chordata; class Mammalia; order Diprotodontia; family Pseudocheiridae; genus Pseudocheirus; species Pseudocheirus occidentalis. Next base: position 7,611,256 of record CM053593.1, on the reverse strand, counting down.
TATAACAATATAACATATTTACATATAAGATTTATATAAGGTTTATATTTATATATACACATATACGTATATATACACACATACACATACACATACATACTTTCTAGAAGGTTCTTATATCTATATCTTTAAAGGTTTGCAAAGTGTTTTACATCATCTCATCCCATCCTCATGTCAGCCTGAAAGGCAGGTACTATGATGCTAACCCCATTTGACAGAGGAGGAAGCTGTGAAGCAGGCTGCAGTCAGGGTCGACCTGAGCTCAAATCCAGCCTCACTTATTAGCTGTGTGACTCTGGATAAGTCACTTAACCACTGTCTGCCTCAATTTCCTCAGCTGTCAAATGGGGAGAATAGTAACATTCCCTTCCCAGGGTTGTTGTGCAGATCAGATACAATCGTGTTTATTAACCCTATATAAACATTAGCTATTATTAGTTTAAAAAAACTTCTTTCCTGCATTTCCAGGGCTCAGTGCAGCACCTGGAATATGGCAAACATCTAAAAGAATCCATCTGAACATGGGCCTCAAGATATCATTCAGCTCCTATGAAAAACACCCCCAAAACTGATCAAGAAGCATTTATTAGGGGGGCGGCTAGGTGGCACAGTGAATAGAGCACTGACCCTGGAGTTAGGAGGACCTGAGTTCAAATCTGGCCTCAGACACTTAACACAAAAACTAGCCGTGTGACCTTGGGCAAGTCACTTAACCCCAACTGCCCTCCAGAAAAAAGCAACAAAAAAACCCCAAGCATTTATTAGGTACCTACTGTGTGCCAAGTGCTGGGAAGACACAAAGGAAAAAGGAAAACAGCCCCCAACTTCAAGGCTCTGCCATCCCATTGGACTGTGACATGGACATGGGTATAAGTGTATGAAGTGATACTAGAGGGGAAAATATGCTAAGGATGGGGGGGGTGGCAGAGGTGCCCCCTGAGCTGAGCCTTGAAGGGATCTGGGGGAGCCAAGAGGAAGAGGGAAGATGGGAGGGCACGGCAGCCAAGGACAGAGAGGCAAGAGAATCACCCCGACAGCCACCACTGAGCAGCGGCGCCAGTCAGTTTCCTCATCTATCCCATGGGAATAAAATACTTGCCCCACCTTGCTGACCTCACAGGGATGAGCCAGTGCTTGGGCAGAAGTGCCATGCTTACCCAGCGTCATCTAAGGGGCACCTCCAAGGAGATTAGGTCCCAATGATCTGGGCAGAGAAAGAAAGCTCTTTGCTCATCCATGACCTTGATGTCATGCCTTCCAGAAGCGGATTGACTGCCCTGAGCCAGAGAGGCTGCCCTCCCACCTTTAAAGGCCCCCAGTAGTTATTTAAAAGGATGATGTTCCCGGTCAAAAAATAGCAGGTATTAGGAATGGAAAACGTAGCAACCAGCATCTCCTAGAGGGAACAGGGATGCTTTATACAGAACTAGGGGACTTGGGAGCGGCAAGGCCTCTAGATGAATGAGACCACTGGTGAGGGGCCGATGGGGTGACTGGATGGTTGTCACAATATCCCCAGAACAGAAAGAAAAAAAGCAATGGCCCAGTCATGGACTCAGCTGATTGTTAAATTTTCAGTGTGGGCGTTTACACCTCCAGAATACAATAAATCAGGGCTTGATTTAGTGTCTTATCACCTACATTTAAGAAAGCAACAGGGGAAATGTTAAGAATACAGATAAAACTTAAAAGTGTGTCCGGTGTACACACGCACACCCTACTCCCTGGGGAGCCAGTTGTTAAACATTTACCAGGACACCTTTGAGTAACAGTCATTCCAAGTTTCTGCTCATCTGTATCCCTTGGTATAAGGGAAGACTCCTTGGGCAGGGGAAGACTGATGAACACAAGCAATCAATGATCCAATCAGTGCTGCTGGGAAGGACCGTGGTATGGCAAAGAAAGCTAGACCTCCATTGCAGGGCCTGGTTTTGAATCCTACCTGTGTGTGGCCATGGGCAAGTCCCTAACCTTTGTGGGTTCGATTGGATGGCCTCTGAGGCCCCGTCCAGCTCCAGGTCTGTGCTCTGGTGAGCACTTATTCCAAGCTCACTCTCCTGCTAGACAGGCTCTGACCTCCAGGGACATAGAGATCCGTGCCAGAGCTCCTCAGTCACCTTGGCTGTGGCATGGGACCCCAGGGCATCCTAGGAACGCTACAGACCCTTCTGGGGATCCTGCTGTTAAATGCACTCCTGCACCAAGCACAATGGCAGGCACATTCATGTTTGTTGACCTGACCCAAATAACATGCCATCCAAGAGATGCCACAGGAAACCAGTCATATTTGGATGCAGTTATTAAATAATTTGCAACAACCAAGTTCATGGACTCAACGTTAAGAACCGATAGATATAGATATGTGTGTACATATATGTTTATATGTACATGTGTAGAGTTTATATGTATATATAATAAATACACACATATAACTATATATATATATGTGCACACCACAAAAAATTGATACAAAGTGACCTTAGGAGGAAGGGGAACGGAGATATTTTAAAAATGTCTTCAGTAACCAATTCAGACTTCTTCAAAGAAGCCTTGGGGAGCCCCTGCCAGAATGCCCAAGTTCTCTACGCTTGCTCGGATCCCGATTCCATCCTTCCCTGGAGGATATTTACAATCGTCCATGACACAGGCTCAGAACCTTCTTAGGGGAAGGAAAACACACCTACAGCATTTCAAATTAACTACTGACCCTTCCTCTCGAACTATAAACAAACCCTTTGGAAAGACGGAGCCACATTGTGCCCGTGCTGATTGAAGCTTGAAGCCCAGTGACCTCATGTGGCGTTAACTTCTCCCATGCACCAACAGCATTCCGCCTTTCTATTCAATTACCCGCTTTGGTACCAGGCCATCACCACCCAACGAGCACGCACAATGGATTTCTACTTCATTACACTAACCAACAGCAGGATAGAAATAAGCAGGAGAGGAATAAACAAGCTAATTTATCATCAGGACAGAGGTCCTTCTTTCTTTCTTTCAAAGGGCTCACCCAGGAAAGCTTGCAGTGATTGGCTAAGTGAAGTAGTCTTTGCTCTCGCACTATGTTTATGAGCTTACCGGTCCATTCCATACCCTGGTTCACAACACCCTTGGGGGCCCTGGAGATTCTGTTGGCACATAGTAGGGCCCCATCCCACCGCATAAAGTTTTTCTGGATCCATCTTATTTACTTTGGAAAGCCTTCCAGACACATTTGGTAGCTTACCTCAAGCTACAAAATTAAATGAGTCTTCCAAGATGAGCCCCAAGGACCCTTCCAGCTCTGACATTTTATTAACTCATTATAAAGCAGGGCTGGGTCATTCATCTCAGACTACGTGGTCAGTAATGACCCCAGCCCCTTTGTGCAAAGGATCTGGGCTGCCTTTCCTTCATTAGTCAGGACAGAGATATCTTGGCCAGATGATTAAATTAACAACCTTGGAGGGCTTAATTCCCAGCTCTCAGACATTTGCACCATTATTCTGAATGAATTAAAAGTCTCATAGCAATTAAGGAGACTTCTAAAATGAATAGTCTGGTGTTTAAGTGAGCCACGGCAGAGACACCTTGGGAAGAAGGAAGGGAGGGAAAGAACAAAAGTGGGGTGAGTTTCAGGAATGAGGGAAGAGAACCAGTGTGAGCTTTTAAGTATCTGCCTTCCTGTATCAGTCATCCAGCCCACAGGCATTTATTGAGAGCCCACAGGCCTACCCTCTGCTAAGGGTTAGTGAGAGAAGTACCAAGAACAAAGCCTGGCCCTATTCTCAAAGAGCTTCCGTCCTCATGAGGAGACAACAAGCACACCCAAAAAGACTTAGACCTTCAAGAACATGACTAAATATCAATTTAATCAAAGTCGTTCAACATAAGGTGGTTTGGTGGAGCTTTGACATAAAGGAAGAGAGGGTGTTGGGCAGGGGCACATTCCTGGCCTTGATAGCAGCCGGTTCAAAGGTAATGGGATGTGAGAGGCCGTCATTTTGGTTGGAGTCTCTCATTTTAGAGATGAGGAGAAACTGAGGCACAGAGAGGGGGAGGTCACATAGTGAAATTGGGGCAGAGCTGGAACTAGAATCCACATCTCCTGCCTCCAAATTCAGTGATCTCTGTAGTACACCTGGTAATTTGTCAGCCAGGGGTGTGGTGGTAAATGTTTAATAACCAGCTCTGAAAAGAAAAAAAAAATTGTGCTTTTATAACCCAGTTTTAAGCCCAGTCTGAATTGCATTTTCTCCATCAGTTTCTAAAATCTAGATAAAACAACAAATCGAGCCCTGATTTTTTGGCATTTGCTTACTTCTAAGATTTAAATACTCACACTGAAAATTTACCCATCAGCTCTGACTGGAGCTGACTCCAACCCATCCTTGTTTTCAAAGCGAAGGAGGAAGAAGGCAGAGAAGGGAGCAGAATGAGCATTGAGGGGCCACTTTGAGTTCAATGACCATTTAGTAAATGCCTGTTGATGTTACGAAAAAAATCCAGGGGCCTCCGTGGATCACAAGCTCCTGTCAGCAGTGTAAGGTGGCAATCCCCAAATGCCAGGGAGATCTTGGACTGGGGGGGGGGGGGAGAGAGGGCACAGCCTCAGGACTAGGAGGCAACAGGCCTCACTCCACTGCCTTTGTCAGGCCCAATTAGGCCTGTTTAGGAATTACTAAGAGGGGGATGCCTTCAATTGTCACAGAAGTCCCGACTCTTGACTTCTGTGCCCGACGCGTCAGGCACTAGGGGTACAATGACCAAAACAAGGTTTCTGATGGGAGAGACCCTCACAAAGCTCCCACTCTACACACTACTGATTGTTTTGTTGGAGATGACTGGCTGGCATGGTAGAGAGCACTAGGCCTGGGCTCAGGAAGGACTGAGTTTAAATCCTGCCTCCGACATTTTGCAGCTCTGTGACCCTGGGTAGGTCATGTAGCCTGTTTGCCTCAGTGCCTGCAGCTGTAAAATTAGGGTCATAAGAGCGCCCCTCTCCCAGGGTTGCTGAGAAATTAAATGCAATTCTGACCAAGCTCTCAGCTCAACACCCGGTGTGTGGTAGGTGCTCACAAAGGTTTCCTGCATTCCGTTCTTATAACTGTTGTTGGTCTTACTGGTGGCAATGGGGCAGGTGTTAAGGGTAAAAGACAACTGGGAGCAGGAAGTCGAGAATCAACCAAGACCCCTAATATGCACATATGAAGCACCCACAACATGCCAGGCCCTGTTTTAGGTTCTGGAGACTCAGAGACAAGACCCACCAAGCCCTACCTTGAGGAATCAGCAGAAAGAGCCAGATTCAAGACCTGCCTTGGACAATTCCTGGCTACTAACCCTCTCTGTTCTCTGGGCAGCCCTTTTGGACTAAAATCCTTAGACAGACCACTTACCCTTCATTCCTGGGGTTGGGGGAATGGAACTCCTGACCCCCTCTGCCTCCCTCTGGGGGCTCCACCTTCTCTGCTCCCATGGGTCAGAGGCCCACATCCCCCTTTGGCTCAGCAGACACTTTACACGGCATCTAAGTAGAATATGGGACCTCACTGTCCCCTTCTGGAGAAAGGGGAACACTAGTGCTGTCCTGGGGTAAATTTAAAGTTGACAAAGACAACTCTCCCATTCACTCCCAACATTGCTCCCTTTTACCAGAAGAGAGGCCCTCCAAACAAATGTCCAAACCATCTCAGCCATGCCATGTGTTACATGTGTGATTTTGAACAAGTCTTTCATTCTATGGATCCTTCATTTCTTTACAAAACAAAACAAAACAAAACAAAAGGGGGGGGTAGTTAGGTGGCACAGTAGATAAGGCACTGGCCCTCAAGTCATGAGGACACAAATTCAGTCTACCCCCAGACACTTACTAGCTGCATGACCTTGGACAAGTCACTAACCTTGATCACTTCCCCCCAAAAAGGGTTTAAACTTTTTTTAAGGGGGGAAGGAGAGGTCTAGCTGGCTTCTAAGGTCCCACTTGACTCTAAATGTGTGATCCTATAACCTGTGTCCCCTTGGTCAAGTCCAATCCCTTCACCAGATCTCGGTCTCCCCATTTGGAAAATGAGGGAGGGTATGGGACCAGATATGTCCTGCCCTCTAAACCTCTGACCCTATGATCCTGTCTAGACTCATCTCCTCACAGGTGGTAACTCTGAAAGGGATGACAGCAGCTATCGGTCAGTTCCTATGAAGCACTTACTATGGTCATTCTCACTGAAGTGAACAGAAATAACTTTGCTAAAAACAAGCAAAGAAAGTAAAAGCAGAGTCAGGCCCTGTTTATCCTCTGAGTGTGGGGATGGGGGTCACCAGACAGAGTCCTAGCAGCTGAGAGAACCAAGGGATGGCTTCCTGCAGAGGTGGAGAAGAAAAGGACCTGAGTTGGGAGAAAGAGGCTAGGCAGGCAGCTAGGGTGTGGTGCCCTCCATCAATCAACAAGCACTTAAGAGCCTGGCTAAGCCCCTGGGGTACAAAGAGGCCTGGCTTTCCAGGTACTTGCAGTCTAGTGGGAGACACCATGTGCATATACAAGATAACTTCAGAACAGAAGAAGGGAGCCTCAGAGATCAAAGCAAGGAGTGTCCCTGTGGATGAGAGGCCAAGGACAGCAAGAAAGCAGAATAAGGAGCCAATGGTTCCCATCAAATATGCCCAGTTTGAGGTGCCAACAGCATGTGGCCCATCTGGCTCTGGAGGCTGCCAAGAGAGGTTTGGGCTGCAGGTATTAATTTCTGACGATGGTATCTCACAAGTCATAATAATACTTGCTGCAGCCGATGTTTATGTAGCATGTTCAAGTCTCCAGAGTGCTTGGCTGCCATTCTCCCAATGGATCCCTGCTGGGAAGTTGGTGCTGTGGTCATTATGATCCCCATTTAACAGATAAAGAAACTGAGGATTCCAGGAGGTTAAAAGGTTTGCAAATTACTACCTGCACAACAAAGAGCACCAGGGATTTGAAGTCAGATGCAGAGTGAAAGTTCAGAGTGTGGGAATGCAAGGAGAGTGCCAAGGGAAAAGAGAAAGAGGGAAGGAAAGGCTGGAGAGATGGAAAGAGAGGCTTGTAAACTGGGGTCCTTCAACTTTCCTCTGCCACGCACCCCTTTAGGAGTCTGGGGATGTCCGTGGACCCTTTTGGGGAGTAATGTTTTTAAATATACGAAATAATAATCCACAAGATTGCAGAGGATACCATTTGTGTGGGATTACAGTCATCTATATCTATCTATTTATCTATCGATATAATGTTAAAAGTTCATAGACATCAGATTAAGAAACCCTACTTTAAGCTTGATAGGAATCAATAAACATTTATTAAGTGCTGGACATGTGCTAAGCTCTGGGGATGCAAAAAGAGGCCAAAGACGGGTCCTGCCTTCAAGGAGCTTACGGTCTATTGAGAGACACAACATGCAAAAAGATACATACAAAGCATGGAGACAAATAAGAAGTAATTAACAGAGGGAAGGCGTTGGAATTAGGAAGTGTTGGGGAAGGCTTCCTGGGAGACTTTTATTTGGAACTGAAAGGAAGCTGGGAGGTCAGTGCTGGGAGCACAGCAAGGAGAGCATTCCAGGCACGAGATGGCCAGCCCAAATGCCCGGGTTGAGAGATGAAGGTCTTCTTTTAGAGCAGCCAGGGGGCCAGTGCCACTGGATCAAAGAGAATATGGTGGGGAGTAGGGTGCAAGAAGACTGGAAAGGGAGGAGGGGACCAGGTGGTGAAGGGCTCAGAAAGCTAAACAGAGGGTTTTGTATTTGATCCTGGAGGTGACAGGGAGCCACATAGGGGATGACATGATCAGAAGACTGAGATTTGGTGGCTGAAAGGAAGACTGAGGCAAAAGACCCTTCCCACCCCCACCCTGGAGGCATGATGGTGATGAGGGTCTGGCTCAGGGAGGGGAAATGGTTAGTAAGAGAACAAGGACCAACAAAAACATGGAAAAGGCTGAGACCCCGGAGAAGACACAAGGGAAGGTCGGGGGGCCAAGCAACAGGAAGTGACCGATGGTGCCCAATGGGGTGGGGAGGCCACGAACACGGAAGACCAGGAGGAGCCCTTCCATCTGGCCACTGGACAGTCTCATAGCGGTGGGGTGGGGAGTCGGGTGCTAAGGAAGTGTAAGCATCTGTGTCCTTATGTGGATACCAATGGAGCCTGAAGGGAAGAAGAGTCAAAACCTCCCAAGTTCTAGAGGCTACTCTCTTATTTCACAAATGAGGAAACAGGCTCCAGAGCTTAGAGGTGACGTATCCACAGTGACTGTGGCAGAATTCAAACCCAGGCCTTCCTTATTGCAAATGAAAGCACTCTGTCAAATTATACATGATCAGAAATATTCCAGAAAGATTTAAACAAAAATAACTACCTTGGATATAAATTTAGAAACCTTTTGATTCTCATCATAGCATAAAGATGGCCCTAGGGTTCTCCTGGTGTATCAAGCAAACCACAGGCTCTGACAGGTCCTTCTAAGCTGGGAAAACTTCAAGCGGAGACAGACACCTCTCCTGAGCCGGGCTGAATGTTCCTCAGGCTAGTTGGGGGGTCCTTAATGTTGGGGAAGGGGTCACAGCCTCCTTTGGCAGCCAGTCAGAGGAAGCTCGTGGATCCCTCTTCACAATGTGGGTTTTAAATGGAAAAAGAAAACAGGGTTACCAAAGAAACCAACTCTTTTTGGATACAATTAACAAAATATTTTTTAAAACCATAAATTCCAAAGATCCTCAGCTGAGAACCACAGATGAGGATCACTTCAGGAATCTTTTGTCAGTCAATAAGCATTTATTGAGGGTCAAGGCACAGTGTTAAATGCTGGGGTTGCAAAGAGAGACAAAAAACAGTGCCTGCCCTCAAGGAACTCCCAGTCTAACATGAAGGACTAGACTAACAAGGTATCTCTGGAGTAAATGGGGGATTATCAGCAGATGAAGGGCACTAGCTCTGAGGGGAGTTGGGAAAGGTTTTTGGTAAAAGGTTGGGTTTTAACTGGGACTTTGAAAAAAAAAAACAGGGTTAAGCCAGGGGGCACAGATGAGGAGGGAGAAAGTTCCAGTCATGGGGAATGACCAGGAAAATGTCCAGAGTTGGGGATGGAGTATCTGAGAATCAGCCAGGTCAGTGTCACTGGATTTTAGAGGACATGGTGGCTGAGGGAGGAAGTTTGGAAAGGGGAGACGGGTCTTTAAGAGCTTTGAAGACCAACTGAGATTTTCTATTTGATAGGAGGTGATAGGAAGCCACTGGAGAATGCAGGTGGGGTGGGGAGGAGGTGACATGATCAGATCTGTGCTTGGAGATAACTGAGCCCTGAGTGGAGGGTGACCCAGAGTGGGCTGGAGTAACTTGAAATGAGCCCTGGCTAAGGTGTGATAGCTTTGCAATCTATAGCCAAGATGCATTCATCAGAGCAGAGACTGGGAGCTGGAAATCTCAGAAGCTTTCTCCTCCAACCCCATCATTCTGCCGATGGAGAAACTGAGGGGGTGTTAAGAGATTTTCTTAAGGTCACAGGTTAGTGTCAGAGTCAGTATTAGAACCCAGTTAGTTCTTCCACCACCACAGATACTATTCCTTCCACTTTGACACACTGCCTTTGTCTAGCACTGTGGTTCTCAACCTGTGGGTGGTGATCCCTTTGGGGTTGAACAGCCCTTTCACAGGGGTCACAGGGGTCGCCTAAGACCACTGGAAAACACATATTTCCGATGGTCTTAGGAACCTCCTCCATTGGTCTCCAGGTGGATCAGCCCACAGGCAGACACACCCACATATGATTATTAAAGGATGGAGGCATTAGGAAGGTTGAGAACCACTGGTCTAGCAGAAGGTGTGTTCAATCCGTTGACCTCTGAAATATGGACCCAACTGACTTCCTCTCTGTCCACTCCGCTAAAACTTTGTGGGAACCAATAATCTTCTAATGACAGTATGTGGCTGCCAATGGTGGTATCCCAAGCTGGAGGTGACACAAAGGGGCTTGGAGAGATATTTTGCCAAGGCAACATTATATTGTGGAAAGTGCTTTATAGAAAGCTGAAGGTTCACATTCCAGCTGAGCTACTTCATACCTGAATAAACTCTGGTAATTCACCTCATTTCTCTGAGTCCTGGTTCTCTCATGTCTACAAAGAAGGGGTTGGACCTGATCACCTGGAAAGTCCCTTCCAATTAGGGGTATACTGGCAAATATTTAGCTCTCTGGGAAAAAAAAAATCCTTAGCAGGCCGCAGTTAAGTTTAATGGGCATCATTTACATGTTCTCATCCACGTTCCCAAGTCTAGACAATCAATAAAACAATAAATCAAGTCCTGGTCTGTAGCCGTCGTGGATGACTAAGGTGTAAATATTTATACTGAGAATTTCCCCATCAGCCGACTCCAGCCCATGCCTATTTCTAGTTCTAGATCTCAAATGCTGAAAATGACCTCAGGATGATGGGTCCAAGCTATAACACCAGTGAGGCTCTCCAAGCACGGAACAGCTCAAATAAGGGCATTGTGGGCCAGGGTGGAGGGGCAAGGAGGGGCCTGGCAGTGAAATGGCCTTGGTGCTGCCTGAGGAATGCCAGAAGGCTGACCACCGGACAGTACCTCCAGCACGTGGCTTAGCTCATAGGTGAAGGGTGGATGCAATCAAGGAAGAATCCCAATGGATTAGAAGGCAAGGTTATGTTAGGATCCTACCCATCAGTGTAAGGCGAATCTCCTCAGAGGAGGAATTCAATGGCCAGGGGGGTACAAGAGCCAGGGAGATGCTGCCCAACACACCTTTCATGTCTATTAACTTTCAACTAACCTCTAAAAAAAAAAATTAAGGAAACATCCAAGTGGAACAGGGCATTCTAATCAGCCAGACCAGCTAAAGAACCAAATCATATTCATCTTGATTTCATTAAGGGAAGGAAAAAATATCACCCCAAGCCATTGGTTAAAAATTTGATATCTCCGAGTCAGTAAATTCATTGCAGGCCAGGAATTTTATCTTGAGCCCTGAAATCCCACCACACTGATTTACAAAGTGCAAGTTTTCTAAGAGTTCCAAGCACAACCTCAGAAGGATTTGATTGTATGATACAATAGTCCAGGGAGTTAAGGAAAGGTAAAAGTCCTCCCCCTGCAGAAAATGGTCAGGGGAGAGATGAAGAAAAGATGGTATGTATATATATATATATATATATATATATCTGAAAGGAAATGACTGACCTAAGGTCACTCAGGCTCCCAGCTAAGAGCGTCCATTGCAGCAAGAAGACAAGAATTTGCAGGGTTTTCTTATTGTACTATAATTTTCCTAACTGGGCAAATGCACTTTAAATACAACTAAGTGAAGGCAGATATTCTCACTTTATTTTGAAATAAACATTTCCACCGCATTGTCTTTAGTGTGTACAAATATATTGTCTCGTGGGTGTTTGAGAGGGGGAGGGCAGTAATCTTAAATTTCAGTCCTTTCAGTGTTCATTCTAATCAACAAATACTTGCTAAGGATTACTTAGTTCCAGATACAAGACAAACAAAAAGTCTTTGCAAGAGGCAGTATGGTACAGGAGAAAAATTACTCATTCTGGAGTCTGAGGAGTTGAGTTCAAATTCCATCTAGGATGCCTTAGAACCTGTGAAAACTTAGACTAGTCACTTAACTTCCTTAGACTCAGTTTCCTCATTTGCAAACTCTGAGGGTGTTATCAGATGGCCACTGAGGTCCTTCCAGTGATGGGTCTTTGCTACCGACCTGAGAGAACATCTATCCCACGAGAACAAACCATATGGACATAAGACACTACATACGGCAAGTTTATTTGGGAGGAAGGCAGAATTTTTGAAAAATACATTATTTTCCATCTTTTCTTCTTCCTCAGTGGGACTGCTGTGGAAAGACCTTATCTATAGGAAGAAGCCCCAAAAGTAAAAGCTGAAATGAGTACAGGTGAGGAGGAAACAGATGGAAGATGAAGAACACTCCCGGCAAGGACACAGCCTAGATCCAGGTGTGGAGGTGGGAAATGTCCTTGACATCCAACAGGAAGAACAGGCTAGAACAGAGAATGTGTCACAGTGGGGGGATGGGGCTTGGCCTCTGTTTTCTCATCTGGGATATGAAGACGAAAATGAAATAGCCTTTGTCCTCAGGAAGCTTATATTCTACCTAATCTGTGACAGACAAAAGGAGGGAGTGGAGCATAGTCAGTGCAAGTCAATCAATGAACATGTATGAACTCCTTACTCTATACCAGCCATGGTACTAAGTGCTGGGGACACCAAGAAAGGCCAGAGCCTTCTCTCAACCTCTCAGTCTAGTGGGGGAGCTAGGCAAGAAAGCCATGGCTTCATTCAGCAGGGTCTCTCAGGCCTGACTCTCCGAGACCCCAGAGCAGGAAAGCACCTCATCCAAGATCACACAGCCAGAACCACTACAATATGCTGCCCTTTTGTGTCAAGAACTGTGGGCCTGGTGTGCAAATTATAAATGTACAAGTCGATCTACACAGGCCAATGGTAGAGATGTAACAAGGGCAGGGTGACCAGAGCTTTGCCCCAGGGTGTCAACATGGTGGCAGGGGAGAATATCCCCCTCAGTCCTCCTGCAGCCTTGTTTGTGATGCCCCAAGGGGCACACCACTCTCTTGAGCCAGCTTTTTACCAATGTTTTCCAGGGATGGCACCCTGCAATGGTAGATCATCCTCTTCCCCCACCTTGTCCAAGGGCCAACAGCATTGTAGCTAATGTGATGCCATCTCTTTCTTAGGATGACCCTCCACATACTGCAACAACTATAGGGATTTACAGTGGCAAGGACCCTGGGAGATCAGTGAGTCCAGCTCTTTCTTTCAGCAGATAAGAACCATGGAGGTCCATAGAGGATACATGATTTGTTCAGGGCACACAGATCTTCAAACACTAAGTGCAACACTCTCACCCCTACCACAACATGGTCAAGCTGCCTGAATTCCCCACTTCCCATCCCAAGAGCCTCTTCTGTGGAAGTAGTCACAGGTGGTTTTCAACATGACAAGAAGGTATTTCCAAGTTTCTGCACACAAGAGCCAGACATCGCCCATTCCAGGGCCCCCACGCCCCTTCCTCCGCCCAGGCATGCAAACCCAGGACCTATTTCTCACATGCCATGACTGGCTGAGCAGAGTCTGGCAAGGCTGGAATGTGAGGACGTGAACTTTCTTCTTCTGAGGCATTCCTGCACTCACTGAGGCCACTAGCCCTGGAGAAAGTAGTACTCTTCAGACAACAAAGAGGGCAAAAAAAAGTGACAGCTAACTACCCCTCTCTGCCAATGAGGCTTCCTTCCTCAGTGGCACCAATGTGGGCTGAGGAGCTCATCTGCTTCTTGCTCCTTGAAAGTGCCCCAGACACTTTTGGTTATAATCGCTTCAAGGCAATTGGGAGGGGTAAGGAGAGAAAAAGAAAGAAGGAAGGGAAGAAAAAGAAGGGGCAGAGAAAAAGAAGCAGAGAAAAAAGAGGGGGAAAGGAAGAAAGAGAGAGAGAGAGAGAGAGAGAGAGAGAGAGAGAGAGAGAGAGAGAGAAATCCATTTTAAATTACAATATTCCCTTAAGCATGAGGAAGGGAAGGCACCACACCCTCAGTCAGGAAGGAATCCTATTTCTTATTCCATGGTGTATTTTGAAACCCACACCCGAATAGCCTGAATGTGTATAATTATGTCACCCCACCAGAGATTAGCTAGGTGTATCCCTTTACAAAATTCACAGAGGAATTAAGTACACAAAAGGGGGGGAGGGATTAGAGTTATTATTAGCTTTAAAAAAAGATATAGAAGAGTTAATAGAGCTGTAAGAACCTTAAGAATGTCATAATAAATGCCATTACTTTCTTCATGGTACCTACACGTTAGGAGGCAAGATGGCAGGAGCTTGACAAGGTGCACTCCATTCCTGTGTCCCTGATCTGCTATTTCCCTCCATGAGGTGTCCCTGGACTTTATCCTTCCCCTCAGTAATGGCTACCCTCTCCTGAGCTCCCATCAAAGACCTCCCGACTGTCTCTCTGCCAAACCCCTGTGATTTCTTGTCTTTCACCCAAAGACAAATCCCCATTTTACAGACAGGGAAGCTGAGGCCCAAAGGGATGCTTTGCCAAGGTCACACAGCCACTAAGCATCAAACGCAGGATTCCTCTGACCCTAGAGTCCTGGCTCTTTCTCCAGACTCAGTCCAGAGGCCATCTTCAGCTGGCTGTCTGCTTTTTCTCTTTTGGAATGCACCAGGCTTTTTGTTTTAGCCTTTGGAAGGAAAAGAATTTCCTTGGAGAACCCAAAGCAAGTCTGTGGTTAGCTCTGTTCCATGACCCTCACCGATGCTATGGAAGCTGAGCCTCAGTTTTCTCACTTGTGAAATATGGCAAGGCAATAAACATTTATTAATCACTTACTCTGAACCCTAGGAATATAAACACCATCAGAAGGAATGAGAGCTGGTCCTCAAAGGGGAAGATAACACCCAAAAACAGCTGAAAGGGAAGGGGGGGAAGGAGAGAAACGGAGGAGGGAGGGAGAGAAATGGAGGGGGGAAGGGAAATGGGGTCAAGGTCCAAAGATTCAGATGCAGAACTGTCAAGGGGAAGCTGAGCCCTTCTTCTCAATGGAAGTGGAGGAGGACACGTGAGGAAAGTTCCTAGGTGGGAAGGCAGCTGAGCAGCAGGGGTAACATGCAGAGAGTTGGAGGAAGATAAAGGAAGGTCTAGGAGATTGGTGAGGGGATCAGATGAGTAAAGTTCTCCCTTGGGATCAGAGGATGCCGCATGGGAAGGGATCTTAGGTCATCCAGGCCCCCATCCCTTAGTTTCCTTACTCTAAATGGCTTGCCGAGGATCCACGCTCAGGTTTCCTGACTCAGAATCTTTACTCTTTTCCTCAAACAAATCATCTTCTACTCCTGAGTGTGCCCCTTAAAGTATTATAAGTCAGCCATTATTAATCATTCTTATCACTACTTTGCTTGGCATCTCTTGGGCAACTCTGCCTTGTGAAGCAGGTGCCCACCTGTATCATCAGAGGAAGTGCCCACACCAAAGAAATCCCTGGGCTAGCCCCAACTTAAAAAAAATATATATATATATTATATATAATATTTTATATTATATATATAAAATATATAATAGACATAATATATTATATATTATAAATATATATTTTATATATATATAACTCCTCCTAGTGAGAGAGTGCTAGATTAATAAGGTCAGGGTGGAGCAGAGGGCAGGGAGCTTTACTGGGTGACATGCGGACTGCTTCCTCTCATGTGCAGGCTCCCATGTGCCATGGGAAATAGATTTCAGGGGGGAACCAAGGCTAGGGAGAAGCCCCTGGGACTAGGGATCAGAAGCTGTGGGTTTGATTCCCAAACCCCTCTGCTTTCTAGGTGGGTAACACCTTGGGCAGGATCCCTGGACCCTCTAAGGCTCTTTCTTCAACCATGAAGCAAAGATACTAACTCTCTCCTAACTGCCTCGTGGGCCCTTTGTTACCTTTAACAAGCTATCTGCACCCTTGGGTTATTGCCCCCTTGCCAGGCTTTTCTTAGGTTCCAGTGAGTGAATATTTCACAGAATGTCAAAATTACCTTAGCTAACATTTCTGCCACCCTCCTTCATTTTGCAGATGAGGAAACCGAGGCCCAGAGAGTAAACGTCTCCCATCCAAATTGTGGTCCCTCTTGGGTGTGATCCGTGTGAGTGACCCTTCGCTGCTGACAAGGACAGATCCATAGGTCCAGACTGACCAATGTGAGGTCACACTGCCCATTTCTGAAGAAAAATTACTGTGCTTTCCATGATCAGAACCTCAAAGAGCAAGGACTCAAACCATGTGATCATGGAATTCATTTTTTTCCCCACTAATCAGGACCCAGCTCCACTAAACTGGCTTACCTTGGTGAATAAAGACAAAGGCTTGTGTTTGTTTAAGTCCTCAGAGTTTTACAAATACTATGGAGATTTGGGAGCCTATCTGAAAAGTACCTTGGGTATTTCCCAGACTTGGCCTAGACATATGATGAGCACTGCAGCACACAGTAAGGTCCTGGGTTCAAGTTTGTACTCTGACACATACTACTTATATGACCAGAAACAAGGCTCTTAACCTCCCCTAAGTCTCTAAGACTGTGAATTGTGGCTTAACTGGCTGTCTGAATCAGGAGAGCTCCTCAGCAGGAGACACATATGCTGAAGAAAGTTAAAGAAAAGAAAGCCCCCAAACAGGAAGGGCCAGAGTCAGTCTAAATCTGGGCACAAGCAGGTAAAACATGAAGATCGGGGGGTATCTAATAAGTCCAGTCTCCCTCAGATTCCTTGTGAGGTTTACTGGGGAGAGGAAGGGATAGTAAAAAGCTTTATGTGATTTCCAGTTGAACAAAGCACCAGGCTCCCCTTTTCCATGACCTAGATAGAGGGCCTTTCACATTAACCCTCTCATCAAAGGAAAGTTAGAAAAGCAATTGCCTTTGGCCAGCCTGGGACTTCAATATCTCTACTGTCCCCAAGCTACTCCAGCAGGGAAGCCTGTCTGGGAACCTTGGCTTCCTGGCACTGTGGCCTGGTGGGCCACTAGGGGGGGGGGGAAGAACCAAGGGGCCTTGAAGCAAACAGACACAACCTTTTCATGTCTTGGGGTTTTTCCATGAGCTCTCAGGGCCTGTGCCAAGACTGAGGGCCACAGGAATCCTTCCTTAGTGGCACACTCTGCCAGAGTGCAGAATGAACTTTTCAGGATGACAGAAATCTGTATGTGAGGGCTGACAGGTTGGGAACATGGAGCAACTCGGCGTGGGTGTGCCTGGGTGTGCATATGTGGGTGCAAAAGTGAAACGCACAGACTTCCAGCTTTGGTTGTCCTGTTCTCTGCCCCATCCCACTCTTACCAGTCTGCTTCTGAGCCCTCCTGGAATCAGCTGAGATATCTCAAGGGACTCAGCCCGGTGCCTAGCACATAATAGGTACTTCATCAATGTGTATTCCTTCCCTTCCCTCTTAAGATCATACTTTTAAAGGTGGGAAGGAATCTCAGAAGCCATCAGTCCAACCTCCCTCATTTTATAAATGAGTTCAGGGAGGCACAGAGGTCTGAGTGGCTTGCTGGGGCAGGGGTCACAGAGCTAGCATGCGCCTGAGATGGGATTTGAACCCAAGTGCCGTGTCTGTAGACTAGGCCATGCAGCCCTCTCTGACACCTCCAGCTCTCCATCTGTCCTGCTAACTGTGACCACACAGAAATCCCAGAGGCACATGGCATTTGGAGTCAGAGTCACCTGTGGAACCTAGGACAAGTTTTTCCTTCCCTCTCTGGCTTTGTTTCCCCTTGGAAGTAGCTGCCCTTCAAGGTAACCCCTAGCTCTGAATCAATCAATCAATCAATCAATCAGTCAATCAATCAGCTTTGATAAAGGCCTCCCCATGCTAGCTGCTAGGAATGCAAAGAATCCCCATTTGCAATGGTCTGCCCCATCACTTACAGAGGATACAGGGCTGGCCTTCATAAAACTTCCAAAATTGTGAGCTCCCTTTCTGGGGCATGTGAGCCAGATCATGGCCTGGATTGCTAGTAACTGCCCAGTCACTGCAAAGCTTCTATTAACCTGGCTGGAGCTTGTGGGAAAAAGCTGCTGCTAATACAGCATCCCTCGAGGCCGTGGCCCAAAGAGCTGGGTCCCATTCATTTTAGACAAGTGCCTTCCCTTCTTCCACCTCAATGTCAACTGTCCTTGAAAGACATGAAGGCCTTTCTTTGTAGTATAAAAGAAATGGGAACAAAGTGGTCCCCCCAACTGAGGAAGAGCCAGACAAACTGGTGCGTGTGGCCGTGAGGGCATGAGATGATTCAGTGCAAAATGATAAAAGAGGAATTCTGAAAACTCAGAAGCTGAGAGTCTGGCAGAAAGTATCAATCCTGCCTTACTAGCTGAGTGACCCTGGACAGGTCACTTCACTTGGGTCTACCTCAATCAACCAATCAAATATTGACAACACCTCGGGAATCATTCCAAACAATTTCCTCATCAGTAAAATGGAGTGCTGTATACCTGCTGGCTCTCGTTGTAATTAATCCAGATAAAAAGAAAGCGCAATGAGTAAAACCTTAATTTCCATGAAACCAGGTATGTCTGTGACTGCAATCATGTTACTATTAATGGCATTGGAATGATTGCTGGAGTTTCTAGATCCTGGGAAGGAACCTCAGGAGCCACTGAGATCAACTCCTTTGTTTTAGACATAAGAAAATGAAAAGCAGGATTCAAACTCAGGTCCCTTGGCTTCAGCTTTAGTGTGCTGACCCTGCCTCCCTGCTGCTGGGAAAATAAAAGAT
>CM053593.1:7581637-7592829 GCA_028646575.1 Pseudocheirus occidentalis | reverse complement strand
GGGGGGGGGGGAGGGGAGGGGGAAAGCAGCATTTGTGCTGATAAAGTCAATCAGAAGCCAAGCATTTATCGGGCATTTACTATAGACCAGGTGTTGTGATAAGGGACTAGTACAAGAAAGGCAGTTAGGGATAACAACTATCTGGGCTCAGCTCAGAGGGAAGACAAGGAAAATCTAATCTTTAAATATTTAACCTCCGGTTTCTAGAATCACAAAATTTTAGGGTGAGAAGAACTGTCTGTGGCCATAAAGCAGTCCCCATTGTAATCTACCACTACTGGAAAATCTCCAGGGAGTGGGAAGGCCCATCTCCCTGGGGTGGCCCATTCCATTGGGGGGAGGGGAAGGTGGCCCATTCCACCGTGGGACACAGGAGGCGGGGGAGAGAAATCTGTGGTCGTGGCCCATTCCACTGTGGGACACGTCTAATAAGGAAGTGTTTCCAGACATAAAACTTAAGTCTGCTTTTGCAGCTTCTCTTCAGGACTCCCGGCTCTGCCTTCTGGGCCAATATTTCCCTCACACAATCCAGTCCCTGGGAGCGCCGACACTCCCCGACCTAGCTCCGAGTCCCGAGTGCCAGTATTTGCTGGCATGCCATCTCCCCCATTAGACTGAGAGCTCCTTGAGGGCAGGGACTGTCTTTTGCCTCTTTATATTGGCAGTGCTTAGCACAGAGCCGGGCACACAGAAGGTGCTTCATAAATGCTGACTGATGATTACTGATTGTTGAGGCCTTCCTTCATTTCCTCAGAGGTTAGACAGGATGGTCTGTGAGGGTCTTCCTATAATCTCTGGTCACTTGGACCTGGAGAGGGATGAGACAAAATGGTCTCTAAGGTCTCCCTCCCATCTCAAACATGAGGATTTTAGGAAGCCTGGAAGGAGGAAAGCCAAGCTAGGTTTTCTGTACCCTGGAGAGACATCATGGCACAGGGGAGGCCAAGGCCTGGCTTCCAGTCATACCTCAGTCACCCACTGGCTCTAGGAAGGTCTCTATGCTTCCCCACCTGTAAAACAGGAAGGAAATGAAGACACTGAACTCATAGCTTGGCCCTGAGGACCCCAGGAGATGACTGTGTAAAATGCTTCCCAAATATTCAAGGATAACATAAAAGTCAACCATGGGCTGCTAATTGTGATGATCAATATTCCCACTGCCAGGAGATCTCCAGAAACAGTTAAATGAAAACCCTGGGCTTGGGCTCTCTGCCTGGGGAGCAGAGAAGGGGGACGGCTAGCTTGGCCCCACAACTCCTTCAGGTAGACTTTTGAAAACTTCAAAGTCAAATGTCTCCTCCGTTCATTTCTAAGAAACTGCCCTTGCCTCTAGTGGGAACAAAACAACATCAAGAGAACTTCCTTTAAAACAATGGAAATCTAAGCCCCAAACTGAAGGGATGGCAGGTCCTCCCTGAAGCCCAGCGTGGGAATCAGCACACTCAAGTTCAATATGGGTTTACTGCTCTGCCCAACTCAGTGTTAGTGTTCTTAATTTTTGTACTAAGAAAATCCAAGCCCAGTTAAAGAAGGGTTTGCGTTTTTCTTCTTCAGAGATTTGTGAAAAGAACTGAGGGGCTTTTAAAGCAGTTTTGAAAGCCACCTTAGGGACTTTTCAGAGAGGAGACAAATAAGATAGTCTAGCATTGTGGGTACAGAGAGGGTCTGGGTTCAAATCCCACCCCTGACAGGCTAGCTATACAACCCTGAACCAAATCTCTCTAATGTCCCAGAAAAGTTTCTAAGGCTAACAGGTGACAAAGCAAGTCCTTATTCTGGGCTCCTCAGACAAATGAAATCACAAGCCCCATCTCTCTCTCTCTCTCTCTCTCTCTCTCTCTCTCTCTCTTAATAACACACAAAGGAAAATGCAACGTTCAAGGTAGTCTTCTTTCATATAGAGAGTGAGTGCCCCAATACAGGGGAAGGGTATCCCCAGCCCAATTTCAAAAGAAACCAAATTAATTGATAAGTGTTCAGGAATCCCCCTGTATTCCCAAACTGGGCAGAGTTAACAGAGGAAAACCTGCCTAAGTGAAAATCGTACAGAATAAGGCATGAATAACAGGCTGCTGGAGGGAATGAACAAGAGCATGTGCGAGCACGCGCGCGCGCGCGCGCGCGCGCACACACACACACACACACACACACACACACACACACACACACTCACTAAATTCATCCCCCAAAAAAGTATGACAGAAACTTGGGGGGAGGGCAGCCAAGGCTATCTATCCCATCTTAAGTCAGTATTGATCACACCGGCAGGTAGTTATGTGCCAACAAAGGGGCAGAGGAGAATTGAGAGCTCCACCATTCTCAGCTTGACAGATGGAGAACGCATAGAATTTGGAGTCAGAGGTTCTGAGTTCATGTTCTATCTGTGTAATCTGGGGCAAATTACTTTTCTTTCTGGTCTCAGTTTCCTTACCTGTAAAATGGAGGTGATCCCCAAGATGTTACTAAGGGGGGAGGGGAACATGATGGTTCTGCTTTGAATTGAGCCAGACCAGATTCAGTCCTGGGGAAGCCTAGGACCAAGGAGAGCTTCTCCAGCACTTGTTTCTTCCTTACAGACCCCACCCCAGCAGTCTAAGGAAGATCTGGATAACAAAGGTTGACCATGGCTGAAATCTGGGGCTTCCCCTTAAACAAGGACCAGCAGGGCATGCTGTAGGAACTGTTTGGCATACACAGTAGATGTCAGATATAAAAAAAACAACTATTTAAAAGCCTCTTTAAGACCTGGCCTCCCTTGGTCTTTGTGATCAGGGAAACAAGGCTCCTTCCCCAAGACAGCATCGATGGACAAAAAGATTCGGCTAAGAAAATAATTCACACTCAGGAAGGTCAGCTCCAAAGAGAGCAAATCTTTCTGGGCGTGACTCCCAACCCAGCCAAGGACTCAGAGTCAAATCCAGGCTGAGCCAATTTACAATCTCAGAAATCCTGGACAAGGACATCACTTCACTGCCCTGGGAACTGTGAAATGAAGGCACTGGACTAGTTGCCTCTAAACTCATATTAACTCAAAATCTACGATCCTATGAAGCTCCCTCCCCTGTTGGCAGGCAGGGGACTAGAGTTGTGGAATACTGAATGTCAGATGCCAAATGAAAGGCATGATGGATTCACCTAGGAGCCAAGATGGTGAAGTGGAGAGAGTGCCAGACCTGGAGTCAGAAAGATGGAAGTTCAAATCCAGGCCTAGACTCTTTCTAGTTGTGTGACCTTGGGTAAGTCACTTAACCACTATCTGCCTCAATTTCCTCAATTGTAAAATGGGGATCAGAATAGCATTCACCTCCCAGGGTTGTTGTGCCAGCGTCTTGCTCATAGTTGCCACTTAATAAATGCGTTTCTTTCCTCCCTTCCCTCTGTTCAAATATCTATGCTCCTAAGAGACCACTGGAATGAGGAAGAGAGGGAGATGAAAATGTAATTAGAAATTAAAGTTGATATAACAGCAAAAGTCATCAATGAATTTTTTAAAAATTGGGGATTTAGAATAGGTATTTCATAAAGTCACTTTACACTATAAAAGTCAATCATTCTCTGACTTCTGGAAACCAGAGGTTCTATTCCTTCACCGTGAGGCCCGGTTATTTGTTACCAAGAGTACTTTGGCTATGTGACCTGATCCCAAGATCAGCTTCCATTTGTCAGTGACAGCCCCAGACTCTTCCCCTTTTAACTCTTCCCCCTCCCCAGCTGTAAACTTCATTAATTAGGTGGCTTTTAACAGCACTTTACAAAACATTTTCACACTCAGGCTCTCATTTGATTTTCACCACTCTCCCCCTGAGGGTAAGTAGGAAAAGTGTCATGCCCATTTTATAGATGAACAAATTCAGGCTCTGAGAGCTTCAGCAAGCTTGCTCAAGGTAACAAAGCTAGTTTGTGGCCCACCATAGAGCTCATACTACTTAAGTATCAGTAAGAGTTATTAATGATCCTTCAGTCCAAGTCTTTAATCTCTTCATGGATCACAGACCCCTCTGCCAGCCTGGTAGGGACACCTGTTCAGAATATAAAGGTCACTGCCTACCCTCATATATGAAGAAGGTGGAAAATTTAGAAGTTAACAAAAATAAGGAGGTATGTTTTCTCCCATCCAAGTTCACAGATCCCCTGAAATCTATCCAAAAAGCCCTTGAAGATTCACAGACCCTAGACCAAGAAACCCTGATCTAGTTCAGCTCCCTCTTTTTACACAAGGGGAAAGAAACTGAGGTCCACAAAAGGAAATCTTAACTATTGTCAAACAGGCAGGAGATCATGGGGATCCCTGGTGTCTTTACTACTTGGCTCATATGCTACCTCCTACAGGAAGTCCTGATTTCCCTGGTTAGTCTTAATTTCTCCCTCCTCAAATAATCACATGCTAGAAGTCTCAAAAGTCTTAGTGCAGTTTTAAGCTAAATAGGCGCTTAGGTGCCTAAGCAGTGCCTGTCAGATGACCAGACCGGTTCTAACACTATTAATGGGACTTCTCCATGTGTTGAGACCTTCCTTTAACAGCCAAAGTTCAGCGGTCTCTGTCCGACATCTTCGAATTTTTTAGGGTTTGGTTCAAAAATCTAGAGAGAGTTTTCTTTTTCCAGAATCTTTTCTGCACGTGACATGACCTCTCTGGGTCACCTCCACGCACGTGAGGTGCCATGGAGACAAGACTACACTGAGAAGGCGGCAAAGGTTCCAAGTCTAGCTTTCCACCACTTGGAGCTGCGTGATCTTCATTTCTCTGGACCTCAATAACTTCAACTCTACAATGAGGGCCATACCCGGCCAGCCCATCTCATCCCACTTTTTTCAGGAGCAAATGGATTAATGGAGGTGGAAAGCCCTTTGTGGAATGAGAATCCCACAGAAAGCAAAGGAGTCATCAAACCACTACAATTTTGAGCAAGAAGAGACCTTAGAAAGTCATCTTTGGCATCCAGATGGAAAAGCAGTTTTACTGCAGGAGTTGCTAGGAACCGACAAGCAAATATAAATGTCTAACATAGTAGGTCCCAGGGGAGAATGAGAAGACAAAGGAAAGGATCCCGCCCCCCTCAAGGACCTTACATTCTAATGGGGGAAAGCAAATTAAACAGAGTTGGAAAGGCAGGGAAAATATCGTTCTTGTGGCATAGTATGGAGATGGGCTAGAAGTACCTTTAGGGTCTGATAATTCACTCTTTTATTTCCTATTTTTCCTGTCTATAGCTCATTTTCTGTACATTTGTTAGCATATTGTCTCCCCCCCTTAGATTGTAAGCTCCTTGAGGGCAGGGACTGTCTTTTGGCTCTTTTTGTATCTCTGAAGCTTGTTAGCACAATGTCATCCACGTGGTAGGCACTTAATAAATGTTTATTGCATTGAGAGCTCACCTAGGAGGGTCCCCCAAACCAAGAAATTCATATTATCAATGTCAGTTACAACCACAGGGAAAAAAATAAGCCGCCCATCCACAAAAACATAAGGATATTACTAAATTGGCTTCCAAAAAAAGATGGATATGGAGAAGAGAAACAAACTCAATCAAAAAACTCTCAACTGGAACTAGGAGACATCCACTAAAGACCAGAGAAGGGAACTGATCAATAAATAACAAAACTGGCCAAGTAACCACTTATTCCCAAAATGCTGGAAGGAAACAGAAGTTAAAATTATGGACTTGGGGGATAGGAAAGAACCTTAGAATTTCTGTCTTATCACTCTATGTATGAAGACCCTGAGACTCAGAGAAATGACTTCTCCAAGGTCACACATCAAGCTCACAGCAGAGATCAGAACTTACAACTCTATCTCCCAATTTCTTGTCCAGTGTTTTTTCTTTGTCTTTATCACATAATCCTGCCTGTTTTGCCTTTCAATTTCCCTTTCACTTAATAATTAACATTGATATATTGTAAGGTAGTTTAAGTGACATCATTTCATTTGATAATGAAACACACAGACACAGTAGCTATTACACAGATAAGACAACTGGGTCTCAGAGAAACAGAGAGATTTGCCCAGGCTCACACAGCTGCAGTCAGAGGCAAGATTGCAACTGACCAAGGCCCTCTTGATTCCCAAGCCGAGAGGGCAGAGGACAAATGGCCAGGTTATAAGGCAGGTAGCTATTTTAGAAGTGAACATGTTCCCTCCCCATGGTATCTGTAGGCCCTCTGTTCCTGTGTGATTATAATCTCACCCCACCCCCAATCCTGTCTAATTACAAACCCCCGTTGTGCCTGTGTGTCTCTCCCCTCTCACATTCAGGAATCCCACTGACTTCAAAGGAAATTCTATATGGTAGTGGAGGGGGGGGAAGGGATTGATGCCCCCAGGGGGGACAAGCCTGGTGACTTGACTTTGTTTGTTTTCTCCCTACCCCCCCTTAATACCTGGAAATGCTTAAACCTCAGAAGCTCAGACTAGGATGAGCTTTAGGCAAGTTAAGGATGAAGTCCCTGGATTCCAAGGTGGAAGGCAACAACGATCTCCTTAGACTTCAAGGGAGCTGGAAGGCCCTTAGGCCATATCAGCAGCCTTCTCAGGTGGGCATTCTGGAGGACAACAAGCTTAACCAAAAAGGGACAGATTAGTAGGACTGGGTCACTCTGGGACTTCGGTTCGGCCTAATGGGCAGCAACCACTGGGGTGAACTGGGAGGATCCTCAGGGAACGTTTAGTCTGACTAAAGAATGACAGGGCTAAGTTTTACAACACCCTCGATAGGCAACAGACTACAATGGAAGTGAGGGTTTTGGCTGCGGAGTCAAAGGACCTGGGTTTGAATCTACAGTGAATGGGGGCAATTCTAGCTGCAAGAGACCAGAGAAGTCAGGTAGCCCAACCCAATCATTTTCCACAAAAGGAAAACTGAGGAACCTCCCAAGGTTACACAAGTAATGAATAAAAGGGCTCTAAAGCCAAACCAGGTCCTTTGTTTACAAACCCAGCCCTCACTCCTTCCACCTGCAATGGGCCGGCCAGGCACTGAGGATGGGGAAAACAGAAGAATGAACTCCTCGATGCCCTCAGCAAGCTCATAATCGGCTGGAGAAGGGGGAACAGGAGATGGCCAAGAAAACAAATACAAAATCAAGTCCAGAATTTCCAGCGGGACTGGGAGAGGCCTCAGGATTTCATGAGCACAGGGAAGTCCCTAGAGGAGGAAAGGTCCTCTACCAGTTGTGGCAGGCTGCTTCTGGGAAGCTTCAGAGCACTGGGAGAGGAGGTGGAGCATGCTTGGGGCCAGACTCCCAGGCTATGTCAGCTAGGACTTGCCCCAAGGTCTTACTGGATCCAAAGCAGGCTCCCTAACTTCTACCGCATTTGCCTTCTTTCCAAAGTGGATAGAGAAGGGTTGGCCTTGGATTTCCTTTGCTTAGGGGACCCCTCAAGGAGAAAAGGCCATTTTCTATGCAGGACAACACTTTCTCTGCAGCTTTTAATTCTTTAGAGCTGCCTAAGAGCACTGTGAGGTTAAGGGACTTAGTCACAGTCATTCAGCCAGGATTTCGGAGGTCTTCCTGGCTCTGATGCCAGCTGTCAAGAGTGCCAATGAAGGGGGAGAAAGAGGGTAAAGGGAAGGGGGAAAAATGACGAAATCTCTTAGAAGAGGAAGGCCCCAGGTGACTGGGACAGCCTTCTATTCCTTGCCAGTCATTAATTGAATCTGGGCCAGCTTCCTTTTCTAGAAAAGGTAAGGGTTGGACTAGATCCTTTCTGAGGACCATTCTAGCTAGGAGATGGGATAATTGACCTCAAGCACCTGGAAACTCTTTGCCTCATGAGGATAGTGCCGTTGTGGGCACTGGAAAAGGAAGTTCTTCCCTCCTTTAATACCAAAGCTGGCAAGGAAAGCTATTTCAGTGGGCTTGGAATCAGGTCTTGGGCCTGAATTCAAAGTCTCTTAACACCTCTCTGCCTCAGTGTCCTTCCTCTGTAAAGCAGAGGTAAGAATTGCACTGACCTTACATGGATTTCAAGAGGTTCAAATGAGAGAAGATATTTCAAGTGCTTTGCAAACTTAAAAAAGGCTACACACATTAGCTATTCCAAAGAGCTCACAGTTTTAAAAAGGGTTTCCTATGCCAGATCTCATCTGATGCTCCCAACAGCTCCTCCAAGTAGAGTGTAGACCACGGGGAATTGTTATAGAAGAACCACCAGCCTGGGAAGGGTGAAACAGCTTCCTCAGGGAGAGAGAGGCCCGTGGGAGCCCAGGGCTCTCCTGTTTTCAAAGTACAGCATTTTCTTTCTCTCTCTCAAATGCTTTTTACAGTGACCGGTTTCCCCTCTCTGCTTGGTCTCTTGCTCTGACCTTCATTCTGGTATGTGGGCAAGGGGCACAGTGCTCACCCTTCTCTGTCACCCCCACCCCTCGGCAAACCTGCAACAGTTGATAATGGCCCCTTGAGTCGAGGAGATCGGCTTTCA
Organism: Pseudocheirus occidentalis; assembly: GCA_028646575.1. Taxonomy (NCBI): domain Eukaryota; kingdom Metazoa; phylum Chordata; class Mammalia; order Diprotodontia; family Pseudocheiridae; genus Pseudocheirus; species Pseudocheirus occidentalis. The sequence goes on along the minus strand of CM053593.1, from coordinate 7,584,410 downwards.
GAAGCATGCACGTACACAAACACACAAACACACACACACACACACACACACACACACACAACTCCGTACAATCCGTTCCCCCAGCTTGTGCAGAAACCTCAAACAGGATGAAGGTCAGACAGGGATAACAGGCCAATTTAATTCCAAGCTCACAAGGTGTAAGCAATTTTAATTACGGTCTGCCACTGAAATCACACAAAGATCGGATGGCATCTCAGTGCAACTGCTCATCAAGGGAGACAAGAGGCTTGTAATTGTAACCGGCGCATAATCACGGATAGTGGCCTCCAAGAGGGAGGCAAGGAGGGAGAGAGCCGAGCTGCCAGCGGCGGCAGCTGCAGCCCGGGGCTTGCCTGGGAAGCCTGGAAGAATGCAAACCGAGGAAAGGCACGGAAGGAAGGAAGCCTTGCCCAATGCCAAGGAGGAGGCTGCAGCGTGCCGTGGAGCTGAAAGTCCGGGACCTGCATCCAAAGGCACCGGCAAAGCTTTGGACAGCGCGGCGCGAGGGCTCCGTAGCTTCGGCTGGGCCGAGACGCGTTCCGCGTTCCAGCCCCCTCCTCCCCTCCTTTGTTCCAACAATTTGCTCGGATGTAGCAGCGGTTTCCAGGACCAGACTCCTAATTAGCTTGCATCAAACCCAGCTCCACAGTGCCGGGAGAGACTCATAGACCTCCCCGAGTCCAGGAAGCACTGGATACAGAAAAATCACGGACTCCAGAGTCAGAGGTCCTGGGTTCGAATCCAGGCCCTGCCCCTTAAATAGCTGCGTGTGTCCCTTGGGCAGGTAGATCTGTTCCCCGCCCCTAAGCCTCAATTTCCACGACTGCGAAATGAAGCGAGTTGGAGCGGATGGTCTCTGAGGTGCCTTCAGCAATAGAGTTAGGATCCAGTGAGCATCCGGGCTGCTGCCCAGGGACCTAGAGTTTGCAAACCTGCTCCCCCTCCCCTCCCCCAGCACTTCCCTTCCGAAGAGGCGCCGGGAGCCCCGCAGCTGGCCAAACTTTCAGCAAACAAGCGGGAAGCAGCGCCCCGCCCGGCCCCCGCCCGCTGCCAAGTTTAGGGAGGACTCGGTCCCGGGGATGCCCGCCGGCTGCGGGGGAGGGGGGGCGTGCTAGGCGGGGCAACCCACCGGGGCCGGGAGGGGGCGGCCAGGCCAGGCCCAGCTCGCACCCGGAAGGAAGCCGGGATAGCTAGCCTGCTTTCGCTTCCAGGAGTCCCCGCGCTGGGGCCGGAGGGAAGAGAGGATCTCACAGCTGGCCCCCCAGCAGGGCAGGAGGCAAACGCCGCGGGGGGCGCTGTCAGCGGCCCCAACTGGAGCAGAGCCACAATTCCTGCTCCGGGAGAGGGGCCACGCTTACATTTGGGGACTGCGGGCGAGGGAGGACTTGCTGGAAGTCAAGGGGAACAAGTGTACCTCCTTTAGGACATATTGTCCCCCCACCTCCGCTCTCTACCTCTTCCTCCAGCTGTGACTGCTCAAACTTGCCTCCCAGAGGCCAGTCCCAGGCCTAGGGAGTTGGAGGAGGGGGACACAGCCAGCACAAACCCGCACCCCCTCCTCGGAGCACACTCTTGACACTCGGTCTGCACCCCTGCCTGCAGTCGGTCCCCTCCTTCTTCCCTCGATATGGGAGGCTCTCGCCTGCTACCGATCTCCCAGGCTCGGGGGCGCTTAACAAAGTGGATTACGTCGCCCTCTGGGAGCTAGAGGAAAGGGGGGGCGGGCCGCGGTGAGGGGGGGGGTGTAACTGGAGGGTGAAAGGAGAGACGAGAAGAAAGAAAAAGAAATCAAGTTTGTAGGCGAGCGCTTTCCCGGCCGATCCCCGTCGCCATGCTTAGGATTCCGGGCGCCCCCCCTTCCCTCTTCTTTCTTTCAAGTAGATACTGAAACTAGGCCAAAACTTTTCTTCCCCTGCCTTTCTCTTAGGCACTAGACTGAAATGTGCCCCACGGAGCCCCATGGAGCTGGGCTTTCTTAGCCACAATGGGCAGACTAATTAGATCATAGAAGCGAGCCAGTGATACTGTAACTAGGAGCCAAACAAGAGTGAAGGCAAGAGGCGAGAAGGGGCCGGAGCCCGGAGACGGACGGACCGAGACAGGGAGACCCGGGAGCAGAGGGAGAACCACGGAGCGCAGAGGGACCGCGGGGCCACAGAAGGAAATCCCGGGGGCGCGGAGGCAGAGCGGTGGGGCGCGGGGGGCCCACAGGGGCATAGAAGGAGATGGGGGGGCACAGAAGGAGATTCCGGGTGCGCGGAGAGCCACGGGGCGCGAAGGCAGAGCCACTGTGGCACAGGAGATCCAGGCGGTGCGGGGGGACCACAGGGGTACAGGAGATCCGGAGGGGGTCACAGAAGGAGATCCCGGGGGCGCGGGGGGGGGACCACGGGGGCACAGAAGAAATCCCGGGGGCGCACAGGGAGACCACAGGGGCACAGAGAAAGCACGAACGAGGCCAGGAAAGTTTGCACCTTCCTACTCACCGATCAAGCCTCCCACCAGGAAAGCGATGACTTGGAAAATAAGCAGTATTCCACCGACAACGCAGAGCTTCTTGGTGCTCATGTTCTCTATAATTGCCCCAGCCATATTTCCGCCTTTCCCCCCACCCCGGCGCCTTTCTTTTCCTTGGCTTTCTAGCTCCGCGTGTGCGGGAGGGGTGGGCTTCTCCGCGGCCCCCTCTTCTTTGGGCGCTTCGTACACCTCCGGGCTCCTCTGCGACTGCAAAACTTCAGGGGACTAATGTGGGCACGGGATGGAGGAAGGCAGC
>CM053593.1:7558335-7581537 GCA_028646575.1 Pseudocheirus occidentalis | reverse complement strand
TCTCTCTCTCTCTCTCTCTCTCTCTCTCTCTCTCTCTCTCTCTCTCTCTCTCTCTCTCTCTCTCTCTCTCTCTCTCTCTCTCTCTCTCTCTCTCTCCCTCTCCTCTTCTTCTCCTTCCCCCTCCCCCTTTCTTCTCTCAGTTCTGTTCTCTCTGACTCTTCGCTTCTCCTTCCTTTCTCTTCTTTCTTCCTCTTTTCTCCTAGTCTTTCATCCTATCTCTTTACTTCTTTCTCACTGTCTCTTTCCCTTTTTCTCCCTCTTCCAGGGTACCCTCTCTCCTATCTCTCCTTCTCTTCCCTCCTTTCTCCTCCCTTTCTCTCTCCTCCTTTCTACTCCTCCCTCTCCTCTCTCCTTCTTTACAATTTCTCCCCTTTCCCAATGCCTCTCTTTCCATCTCCTTCATCTTCTTCCCCCTCTCTTTTATCTTTCCCCCTCCCCTTTCTCTTATCTCTTTCCCTCCATATTTTCTTCTTTCCTCTTCCTTCATCTCCCTTCCCTTGCCCATTTCTCCAATTCTTTCCTCCTAACTCAGTTTTTTCCTTTCTTGCCTCTCTTTCCCTCTCCCCCCACTTGTCTTCCTCTCCTCTCAGCTCCACTGTCTTTCCATCCTCTCTATCTCACTCCACTATTGTCTTTTTCCTATTCCAGATCATTTCAGTCATCCAGCGTCACGCCTTGTGTGGTAGTGTTCCTTCTGATAATCCTTTCTTCCCCATTTGGGGGCACTACCCACTTGAGCATCATTATTAGGGGGGCATGCTTTCTCCCACCTACCAGCCCAAGTTTCCCAAGCCAGAGGTAGAAATCCCCACATCTAAGGATATATGTCTTCCTCACCTCCCTCCCAAGTCAGCTCAAATCCTACCTTCCACAGGGAGAAAGCCTCTGTCTAGATTCTCCCACAGACCTGGCCTTCCCTCAGGCCAATTTACTTTGTATATACTTAAGTAAATGCTGTGTAGTCTATCCAGATAAAATGCAAACACCTTGAGGGCAGTGACTGCTTTTGCTTTTTCTCTGTATTTGTATTACATTGTCTGGCTCCAACTCCATCCTGAGTAAGAGATTCATTGCTGATTGATTGAAGACTTAGAGCTGCTAGGGCTTTAGATGTCTTTTAGTTCACTTATTTTACAAATGGGGAGACTGAGGGCTGAAGTGGTGAAGTGGCTTGACAAGTCTCCCTGATAGTAAGTGGCAAAGCTGGGGTTTCCTCCTTATCTCCAGGGCTCCTTCCACTGCATTTAGTGGGGAGAGGGAGGGTGTGTCGCCCATAAAGACCTAGAGACAGTCTCTGATTGACAGGGGAATATTCTGGCACCTCTAGAGGAATCTTAGAAGGGACGACAGGAAATTGTTTGCAAGCCCGAGTTAAACAATATTCCAGGGCTGTCAACAAAACCTGTTGTAAGAGCAAACCTGGTGGAATGTAAATTCCTACAGGAGGAAGATTGCCTCATTTTTTGTTTCTGTGTCCTGAATTTCACCCGATGCTGCAGACACTGATTAAAAGCTTCACTGGCCGATGGATGGATTAGATCACCCTCTTCTTGCCTGGTTTCCTGCACTGTTTAGCTTCCTCCTCCTCCTCCTCTTAGAATCCATTCTGGATTCACCTGGATTTGGGTGCCCTCTTCCTCAGTTTCCCCAGCTCTAAAAGGAAGGAGTTGGAATAGGTGGCTTCTGAGATGGTGGCTGCCAGCTAGAGATCTTTGGACTTCCCCGGGCGAGTCTGAGGGAGGACTTGAACAATAGCAGTACTCTTATCTATCACAGCAGGCAGGCTCTCAGATCTCATCAGGAAAGTATATTGGAGATTATATTTATTACTACTTTATTTATTACTAATTGTTGGTTTCAACTTGTTGGTACTGAGGACTCCAGAAGCCTATTTAATGCAATTCTGTTGGAGATCATAGTGATAAATCTAGCACTGCAGCAACTTCAAAGGCCGTCTAGTTCTTCCCTTCCCCTATTTTACAGATGGCAAACTAAGGCCCAGGGAGGTTGTCTAAGGCCACATGGGAAAGCCGGAATTCGAACCTGGGTCTCCAGCTCCATCTTTCCACAGTGCCAGGTTGCCTCCCTCCTACCTTCCTGGCATTCATAGACACAAAGAGAGGACAAGCTCACTCTTTCTCTGCTCAGCAGCTGTCTGACTCCCAATTCTCCGTTACGTAGAGCAGCCCAGCAAGCTGTTGGCATTCAAGGAATTTTGAATAATAATGATGCCTTTGAGTTAGAGTTTTGTTTTAAGACCTAGTGATTTTGCAAATCCAGGCAGACAGGTTTGAGTTGTAAAAACTGCCCTCCTTTTGACCCTCTCTTTTAACCATGCAAGAAAGGAAAGGGTCCTCATGAACTCCTGGTATGAAGAGAAATGACATAGGATCCTTATTTCATTGTATCAGTTTCTTCATAAATATTTTCTTCAGATTTGTATCAGCCTCTACAACATATCACCTGCCTCAGTCTACAACCCATCTTGGCTGCCACTGGCATGGATCACTGCCTCCAAACCAGCTATGTGACTTTGGACAAGCTGCATAAGTACCCCTGGACCTTGGTTTTCCCGACTGTAAAATAAGACAGTTATTCTTTGTGGTAGAGAGGTGAGGGTGGGGTCGGCGGAGGGTGCCTGTCCTTGCAAAACGTTACAAATGCTAACAGATATCTTCTCTAATGGACCATAGAGATCGTTTAGGTTAACCCCCTCTTTTATAGATGGGGTGCCTGGGCCCCAGAAAGGGATGGTAACTTCACTTGCCCTGAGGTAAGGTGGTAAGTAGCTAAAGCAGGAGTTGAATTAAGGTCTTCCAGACACTATTAAATATTTCTGCTATGCCAGTCAAAAGCCAACTGTTTTTAGGTTGGTAGTGTCCTTCCCTTTCTCTGTCTCCTTATAGCTCTCATTTAAAGTGATCATAAATTTTGACCTGGAACTATCTAGACAAGCCCTCTTAGTGTATAGATTAGAGAACTGAAATGAAGTGACTGGCTCACAATCACACAGTGTCTCTAGAATCCAATCTTGGGGGCATTTAATGGTTTGTTTTTTTTTTAGTCACCTGACTCCTTCCTACCTCTCCAGCCTTCTGTGTACTTTCTAGTTCAGTTAGTCTGTCTTCATTCCTTTATCCTGACAGTCCCTCATGCTTTGGTGCCTCAGCTCCACCCCTTGGAATCCCCTCCCCCCTCCCTTCAAAGTTCAGCTCTAGTGACATCTTCTGCCAGAGGCCTCTGCCGCTCTTACCTTGTGTCATTGCACACATGGATGTAGATAGTAGAGCTTGAAGATATTGTATTTTATGTTGTAGTTGAACATTTTTGATATTTACATTTCAATTTACTATTTACAATTGAATTGTAAGTTACTTGAATTTAGATATTTAAAATATATTTAGTTTATCATTGACTTTATTAAAATACATTTACAACTATATATCATCTACATATATGTATGTCTTTATGTGTACACAGATATGCATGTGTGTGTGTGTTTGTACTTTACACATATCTTGTGAATATATACTTTAGGCATGCTGTCTCTCCCCCAGCTCCTTGAGGGAGCTTTTGTCTTTGTCTTTGGATCACGAAATGGGTAAAACCTAGTGACTAATTATAATAATAGTTAGCATTTATATTATACCGACTACATGCCAGGCACTGTACTAAGGGCTTAAAAAGTTTCACCTCATTTGATCCTCACAACAGCTCAGAGAGGCAGGTGTTATTATTATCCTTATTTTCAGATGAGGAAATTAAGACAAAGGATCACACAGCTAGTGTGTATCTGAGACCTGATATGACAAACCCTCTATCCCCTGGGCCATCTAGCTTTGTAATAGTAGTGATGATGGTGGTGGTGGTGGTAGTAGGAAGAGAAGGAAGAGCAGGAGCAGCAGGAGGAGGAATAGTAGTGATGGTAGTAGTAGTAGTAGTAGTAGTAGTAGTAGTAGTAGTAGCAGCAGCAATAGCAGTAGAAGGAAGAGAAGGAGAAATAGTAGTGATAGTAGTAGTAGTGGTGGTACTAATAGTAGTAGCAGCAGCAGTAGTAATGGTAGTAGTAGTAGTAAGGAAATCAGCATGCCCCGGGCTCACCTCAATACCTCACATACAGCAGGTACTTAATAAATACTTTTGATCAATTGATTAAAGCATCAGCAGCAGAATTTGAGCCTAGTTCTTTCTGGCTTCAAGTCCAGGATTCTTGCCTTCTTTAGTAGGGAGCCTTGAGTTGAACACTCTTGCTTCTAGGAATATGAAGCCCCCTGAGGGACTCAATGAATAGACAAAGAGAGGCAGTAGCAGTAGACAGAAGAGGTGGAGTCAAGAATGCTGAGCATTAATCCTGAATCTGACACTTCCCCCCTGTCACCTAGAGTAAAAATCACTTCACCTCAGTCTGCTTCAAAGTCCTCATCTGTAAAAGGAGTAGGAAATGGTAAGAGCACCTACTTCCCTGGGTTATGGTGGGTGCTAGATAAGACAATATGCCCCAAATGAACCCTGAAGTGTAATAGACATCCTAGCTCTCATTAGGACCCTAGATCTCTGGAGAACACTGGCCAACAGGATCCAAGACAAACTAGAAGTCAGGATTGCCACTGATTCCTCCCTCTTGGCTGCCTGGTTCCTGGTGGGGAGAGACCAAAGCCACTCCAAGCCTCTGCTAGTACCTTACTGCTTCAATTTTCTCTCTGTCTATAACTTGCTTTGTACATAATTGTTTCTGGGCAGTGAGGTGCCTCAGAGGGTAGAGTGCTGGACCTGGAGTTAGCAGGATTCATCTTCCTGAATTCAAATCTGGTCTCAAACATTTCCTAGCTGGGTGACCTTGGGCAAGTCATTCGATCCTGTTTGCCGTCTGGTTGAACATCCCCACTCTCATTCTGCAGATGAGCAAATGGAGGGCTAGAAGGGTTTTATGAGTAGTCAATGACAGAGTTGAGACTTAACCTCAGAGAGACCTGGGCCCACATCCCCCCTCTCACGCTTGATATATGACTAGAGTAGGTCCCTTAATCTTTTTAAACCCCAGTTTTCCCATCTGTAAAATGGGGATGATAACACCATCAGTAACTACCCTATTGGGGCATCATGAGGATCAAAGAAAACACTTGATAAACTTTTTTGAAATTGAGTTTTCCAATCTCAGGCTTGAAGTGTAGGAGTCGCTCATGGTCAGATCCTGCTCCTGGCCAGGGGGAGAACATTGCCCAACTCCATTTTTCCAACCTGGGAATCAGTCCTCCAACATGGCAGCCCTCACTTCCAAGGCTCACCATTCTGGTGCCAGACTTAATGCAGACACTAAATTGGTTTTGAGCCCTAGATCTGCTCGGCATTCCAGAGCTCAACTGATCTACCACCCTTAGCCTTCCTGGTAGTAGATACGGCAGGACTGTTTCACCATATTTGGCAGCTTTGCAGCCTTTGAAAGAGGTTTGTGTTAATATCATCATTCTTCTTGTAGTTAATTTAATTCTTTTCATCTTTCTGATGAAATTCAGATAGAAATGGTCCTGAAACAACCAATCAGCAAACATTTAATGAGGCCTTAGTACCTTTCAGATACTGTATGTACAAAACTCTGGGAATGGAAAGACAAAAAAAAAAGCAAGAGAGGAAGGAAGGTAGGAAGGAAGGAAAGAAGGAGGGAAGGAAGGGAGGGAGAAAGGAAGGAAGGAAAGAAGGAAAGGAGGGAGGAAGGAAGGGAGGAAGAAATGAATGAACTCCACTCACTATGAGCTTTCATTCCATCAACAAGTCAATATCATCACTATCCTGGTAATATTCTTTTGTGTTTCAGGTTCTAGGGACTATACCACAGAAAAATACAAATTGCTGCTTTGTGTAATTGAATAAAAATATTGGGATGTAAGTTCCTCTTCTGTTGACTTACTGAAAGTATCTTTGGGATGATTCCAATAGCCTAGGGAAGAGTGGAGATTAAATCTACCTCATCCTGGTTGTACATGGAATTTTTCTACTAAGTCTCTATATTTTGAAGATTTTTCATTTTACATAGTTTGGTGATTATGAATATTCATTATGGTGATATCAGTTGAAATGTGGCTTTATTGTTATTAATGAAATGGGTTTTCTCTTCATCTTGTTCAATGATGTTAAGATAGATATAGCCCTAGAAAGAGCTTCTGTTATTCATTTGTAGTTAATGTTCTTTGGACTAGTGCCCAGGTAGACAAAATAATTTCTTTTTGCAGTTAAAGTATTAAGATATAAGCTCATCCCCTGTGGGTTCACTTCAAGCATCCTTGGCACACAACTTCAGTAATGTATAGGATGATGGGAATTATATGTATGTCATCTTGTTCCTGTATGATTTTAATTTTTTTCCTGCTCCATCTCTGTGTTTTGAAAGTTTTTATTCCATGAAGTTTGGAGATTTTAAGTATCTGATACAGCAACACCTGTTAGAAGTATTGTCTTTAAGTTTTTGTGCATGGCCATTATGTCCGGGAGATGGGTAGCGAGGGTTCCCAATGTAATCATGCTTTGCTACCAATATGGTTTATCAATTCAGTTCTGAAAGATATTTGAGACTTTTTCTTATCATTGTCACAATTATGAGCCTTGTGGTGTCATGGGTTTTGTGGGTGCATTTTGTTCTTCTTGATGTCGCCCAATCCATGTCCCGATATTTGCTGGGTTTATAACTCATGAACTTGCCCCAGGGAGGAATAAAAGTCTGGTTGATCTTACTTTTCTCTCATCTGCTCCATATGTTAATTCTGCTTATAGTGTTCTTTGTACAGATTTGTTTACATGTTGTCTTCCCCATTCAACTGTAAGCTCCTTGAGGGCAGGGATGGCTTTTTGTCTTCCCCCCCCCCCCCAATCTCCAATGCTTAGCACAGTGCCTCGCACATAGTGGGTTCTTAATAAATGTTTACTGTTTGATGGCTTTATATAGAGAGCCACTGCTCCCTTTCAACATTCTGGCCCCCTTGTTTCAGAGTAAGTACCTCTTTCTTCAAAAGGTCCAGGGTTGTTTTCTGTCCTAAAAATCAATACTGCAGTAAAAAACAAAACGTTTGTGCCCTTTTTTCCAGAATCTCAATTGGAAGGGACCTCAGGGGCCACTTAGTTCAATCTGTATCAGAAAAAGATTCCCTTCCATGAGATCTTTAGGTGTCATTATCAACATTTTCTTGAAGACCTCCAGCAAGGGGGAATTTACTCTCTCCTTATTCTACTTTTGGATGACTCTGGTCATTATGATCCTTTTCCTTATATGTCTTTTTAGTTCTTGTTGTTAAGTCATTTTCAGTTGTATCTGACTCTCTCTGACCCCATTTGGGGTTTTCTTAGCAAGGCTGCTGGAACAGTTTGTCAGTTGTTTCTCCAGCTAATTTTACAAATGAGAAGACTGAGAAAAACAGGGTGAAGTGACTTGCCCAGGGTCTCACAGCTAGTGTCTGAGACTGGATTTAAACTCATAAAGAGGAGTCTTCTTGACCCCAGGCCCAGTGCTCTGGGCACTATGGTGCCTACCTCTCAGACATTTTCATTCATGCCTCCCACTTCTGCCCTCTAGAAAAAGACCCAGAACAATTTTGAGCCTTTTGTTTCTTAAAGACAACTGTGAAGTTCTTCTGAATCTTCTTAATACTAATCGTCCCCAGTTCCTTTTCCCACTTCTTCTGCAGCATGGCCTTTCATCCCTTCTTCAGCCCACTTATGTTCCTTTGGATGCTCTCCAGCTTGGCAATGTCCTTCCTCAACTGTATTGCCCAGAATTGTGTTCATACAATACTATGGATGTGGAATGGACCAGGGCAGAGGACAGAGTGACAACCACCTCCTTCTTCCTGGACACAGCTTTCATAATATTGCCTAAGACTAAAGCACCTTCTCATCCACCTTATCAATCTACTCTGTCTTGTCTTTGTTGTCTCCATGTAAAAAATAATGGACAACAGTTCTTCTGTGCCAACCTCTTATGAAGGGTGACTCAAAGCCTGGGGTGTTTATTAACAGATGCATTATATTATGTAAATCAAGGCAAGGAAGCATAATCAAAGTAGGGAGAATAGAGGATAATGACCTTATCACATCCCCTTAGCTGTGTTTTCATTCTCTCCTCCCTCACTTTTGTTAGAGGATGGGGGTGGGGGAGGGAATTGCTAAGGAAAACAAATGTACTTTATATTCATGGAGGTCCTATGAGGATTTCTTTGGTGGAACCCCATTAAATGTGTTTGGAGAACAAGGAATTACTATAAGGCATTAAATGGGAGTTGCAAGGAAGGTGCATAGATTTTCTAATCTTAGGTCAAATAAAGGCTTGAGACAAAGACCTTGATCCTATTAGCAGGAAGAAATAAGTTAGAAGAATGGACTTATTTTCATTCTTGGGACACTGCCAGGTTTGGCAGTGGGGCACAGCTCTTACTAAAAAGCTTCCAGTCTGCTCTTATTAGAATGAGGCTTTCCATTTACTGCTCCCTAGCAGATGGTAACCCAAATGGCCAATGGGTCACATGAAGAAATGAAGCCTAGATTCTGGTAGCAGAGAGATCAGGAACCATGGGGCCAGTGGATACACCACTCAGGGAAGAGTAGACCTGCTGAGACATCAGTGATTTTCTAACCCCAGAGATATGACTTATCTTTCCCCACCTGTTAACTATGTGTGCAGGTCTTAATGCATATAGCTTAGTCACACTATATATGTGCTTTCCACACATATTCCCTGGGCATAGTCCCTCATCACTGATGGCATGTGATATATCAATGGAAGTCCATAAACTACAATTTTTTTTAGTAGATACAGACCTAAAAAGTACTTTAATTTAGGACAGCTTTTGGGGTAACTTTGTTCAAGAAGGGCTACATTTGATGGAATATCTGATACTGATCACTTGTTTTAATATCTCTTGTAAACCCCTATCCTGTCCCAGGCCCCCACTTTACCTTTTACTTTCCATATACATTCAAATCACTCCTTCGATAATGATTGTTCTAACTTCCATAAATATATATATTTTCCAATATCCTTATTGGGACTACATCATAGGCAATTACAGAAAGACTCATTTGTCTTTCTTAGAAACAGGAGAGTGGGCTGCTTTGGGAGGTGGTGGGCTCCCCCCTCACTGGGGACCTTTAATGTTATAAGCCTGCCAATCAGAATGTTACAGAGGGGATTCTTGTTCATCAGGTTCCCCTCCCTAAAAACCAGGTCACTTATTTGCAATCAAAGCAATAAAAACTTTCTCTCCATACTAAGAAAAATCACATTATTAGAGAAAATATAAAAAGTTCACAGATTTAGAGTTGCAAGGGACCTTAGAAAATATTGCCTTCTGACATATCTACATTCAGAGAAAGATGTAGAAAGACCAGAGTTTAAATGGAGACTGAAGCAATCTACATGCCATGACTCTTTTCCATGTTTGGTTCTCTATCTTTTTCCCCATTGTTCATTCCGTTGGTTACTATCCTTCTATACAACCAGACTAATGTCCAATTTGAAAATATTTGCAGATCCAGTACTTGATTGCATGCTGCCATGGGGGGGGGGGGAAGAAAGGGAGGGGAGGAAATTTGAAACTCCAGATATTATGGAGCTGAATCTTGTAAATTAAAAGTAAATAAATCAAATTTTTTAAAAAAGAAAAGAAAATATTGCCTTCCCACATGGAATGTGCTTTGGGAAGGTCTGTGCCCAGAGACCTTGTTTAGGTCCCATGCTTGGGTCAAGGGCATGGCCAGGCACTCCTGTCTGCTTACTGCAGGTCCGTCCCAACAGATGGATAGCCTTTGCTATCCATTCTGATGAGGAAACTAAAGGCCAGGAAATGGACAGAAATTAAAGTGATCGTACAACTCCATTTTCTGCTGAAGACCCTGATATGTCTTTATTAGAGAGTATTATTTGGCTCTACCAAAAATCAGGACCTTCATTTACAGTTTCTAGCAAACAGCTTTCATGTACATACATTAAGCACCCTCCTGCCTGCAATAAGATAAAGAAGAATAAAAAATCGAGGGGAGCAGGGAGGCTGCCAATAGAATTTCTACTGCTTGGTCCTTCCCACCCCATAATCTCTCTCTCATGTTGCATCTAGAGAGCTCTCTTTGAAGTTAAGAGACCAGATCCAGCTGTAGCAGTGAAGGGAAACAAATTCAATCTTTTCTTTGTTGCCAAGCCTCCCCCCCCCCCACTCCCACACACTCAATGCCCATCTTTTCTGCTGACTCCTGGCAGCTCTTCAGGAACCTTTGTGGGCCATTGTGCCTTATTGTCCTTGCCTGGGTGCTTGTCAGCCTTCTCGTCTGCTCCATACTCCAGCCTGCTCTCTCCATCTGCACCTCCCTCCCACTCATATCACACTCTTCCATCTTCTCTGGAACACGTGGCTCTTCCCTGCTGAGGGCCTCCGAGAGTGGAAGATCTAGCTTAGAGTGAGGTGATGCCTGGGAACAACTGCGATGCTTGGAATTCTGGAAAGTTTCCAGAGTGGTCTTTCATTGGATAAGTTATTAAAAGGCATTTGGGAGGAGCAGGATGTTATAATGATTAGACAGTCAGATTCAAGGTTTGGAAGGCCTGGATTCAAATCTCAGCTCAGGCACTTACTGGCTGTATGGACTTAGGGCAAGTGATTTCACTTTTATGCACTCAGTTTCCTTATCTGTAAAATGAAGAAACTGGAGTTTTTGGCCTCTAAGACCATTTCCAGTTCTAGACCTTTGACTATCTTCTGGTCCATACTGGCTGTGTGACCCTGGGCAAGTTAACCCTTCAGTGCCTTAATAACTCTCCAAGTCTATAAACTATGGAGAAGATGCTGGGCTACATGAAGGGAAAAGGTTCCTTACTGGGAGCTCTCACAGTGGTGAAATCATGGATCTCATTTTTTAAAAGAGCCTTCTGAGGTGCAGAGTCTATTCAGAACTCTTTAATTTCTTAGTTGATTGCAAAGAGAGATTTTTTAAAGCAAAATGGTCAGTATTTATAGGATCATACACAAAGATGTGGTCATAGGATTATGAGATCTCGGACTGGAAAAGATGTTGGAGGCCATCTAGTTCCCTCTCCCCCATTTTATAGTTGAGAAGCCTAGGTGAAGTGTCTGGCCTCGGTTATGTGGCACCAGGTGAGAGGAAGGCTATGGATCCAGAGTCACTGACTCCAGTACGAGCGTGCTCTTTCCTGCCACGCTACTGGAAAAGGCCTTTCTGAATAGAACACCCTCCCATAGTGGCTGGATAGGAGATCATTCTTTCTACTGAGAAAGGACCTGCCTCCCTGAAACTCAGGGCAAGCATGTTTCAATTTCTTACTTCATTGTGACATTTTAGAAGCATCTGAAGCCTGGAAATGTAGCAGGAAGGGCTTTATGATGCTCCTCAAATATCTAAAATGTTAACAGTAACACAAATGTTAACAAATGTTAATGATGTTAACAGTAACAGACCAATTCACCAAGCTTATACATTCTAATAACAAACTTCGTTCTCAGAAACTTTGTTACCAGTGAGGGATGGAGAGTGGGGAACATTTGCAACACTTTCCTACTTTGTTGACTGTTGATTAACTTTGCTGATTGCTTAAAAAAAAAGTCTTTGTGCCTCTTTTGTTCTTACACCAAAAGGGAGGGCCTTCTGGGTAGCGGAAGTAAGATGTATATTGGTAAATGTAGGTGATGTGTAACAGGGCTTTGCATAATAGTCTCTTCACATAAGACTTTTCTCATTGGTAAAGATTCATTAATTGATGTTCTGTGCCTGTATGGATAGAGGAGGTGTTGAGAGAAGAGACAGACTAAGTCTTCTGATTTCCAATTTCATGAGAGAAGACAGGAAGCTTTATATTCCATCCAGGGAAAGGTTCCTGAAAGGAGAGAAAGACTGGGAAGAAGCCAACACAGAGAGAAGGCAGAACTTCAGTCCTGTCCCTCCTGCCCCATTCCTATGACAGAGAATTTCGAATGAGATCTTAGGGTGAGATCTGGCTTCTTCTGTTTGAGATGAGATCTCTTGCTCCCAGCAGAAGAGCTTATTCAGCATCTGTTATATTCTCACCTGTATAACTCTGGTTTCTGTGTGTATTATTATTAACTTGAATACATGTATTTATTTGCTATTTGTTAAGTATAGCTTTTGTTTAAATAGCATTTAGTAAATATATGGCTTGGGGCACTCTTTCCCCATTAAGAGATTAGTTATCAGAAATATAGCTTGCAACTAAAAATGATGTCTACACTAATAATATTTAGGAGTGGAATAGATAAATAGAACTCCAGCCCAGTGCCCTTTCTCTGAGGACCTCTGGGATAATTGTCTGGTGACAATTTCCTGCTCTTCTCTTGGAATAAGTCAAGGTATATTTTGAAGAATGTAGGGCAGAAGAAACTCTAGAGAGATCTATTCATAGCTGTTTCCAAGTCACATCCCAGCAGAACCATGTGGACTCACATGGCTTCTATGGGCAACACACACCACAGCCCTTACATGATGTAAAAACAAAAGATAGTGAAATGGTTTCTTTTTTATTTGTAACCTTACTACCAGAGGTTGAAATATTATAGGAGATATCACACACACAGTCTCAGAGACCCTCCCAGATTTCTAGAGGGCCAATATTGGAATAGTTCCTTATGCCTCAACCAGGATCTCTTCTTCTGCATATCTGACAAGTGGTCATTCCAACTCTGTCCCCTGATTGTGTGATCTGAGGCAAATCACTTCATCTTTGCAGGCCTCAGTTCCCTCATCTGTAAAAAGAGGAAGCTATATTAGATGAGGTCCCCCTAGCTCTAAATCTGTGCTCCTGTACAAGCTTTTCTTGAAGATTTCTGATGAGGAGAAATCTGTCAGCTCCTGAAGCAGCTCCTTCCACTCTGGGACATCTAATTGTTAGGAAGTTTTTCCTGAAATTGAATCCAAACTCACCCCTTTGCAACTTCTAGATGACAGTAAAGCCTCTTTAATAGAATTCCCTCAGATACTCAACGGAGGTACTCAGCACAGCGCCTAGCATGGAGAAGGCAGATGTTCACTTACTCGGTTCAGATTATGTTCATTTCCCAACCCCCTTTCTCCCCAGTAAGTCTCTTTTCAAGGCTACACATGAACCATTCTTTCAATCAGTCCTACTATGGTATGGACTTGAGACCTCTTGCAATCCTGGATCACCTTTCCTATACACTCTGCAGGTAAAGAATGTCCTTCCTAAAAACACATGCAGAGCTTCATACATGATCTGACCAGCCCAAACACTGCAGCAGCATCACTTTGCTCCACCTTGATGTTACATTCCTATCTGAGATGTGAGCCACGTGGGACAAATGGGGCTCTGTCCAGAATGCAGAACGTCTCCCTCCCCAGAAGGGCCCACTTCCCCACCTCCTCCCAACACTCCTCAGCTTCCTGTTCACCAAAGGTATGCAGTATTACCTCCCCCTCCAGACTTTCTGTGAGACAGCCTTGACATCATTAGATCTGGATGGGGCTATGGTCCTCTTCTACCAAGAAATGATCTGCCCTCCCACCCCTGAGACTGTCCCCTGCACATAAACTCCATTCCTCCTCAACTGAATTCTGTCTTCCCACAATCTTGCCTCATTGTGGTGCTGGTTTCAATTAATGCAGCCCCAAATCAAATTCCCTTTTTGGGGATACTGTGCTAGAAAGCTGATGCCTAATGAATCGGCAGTCCCTCCAAACCCCAGGCTCACTTTCTGGGTTTTCACTTTGATTGGTATCCAGCCCTTCCTGCCATTTACTAAATGTGCCGTGTGCTCTTGTTTTATTTTTAACCCAAGCAGCGAACTTTATATTTATCCTTCTTGAGTTACATCTCATTAGATCCATCCAATCACCTGAGACTGTTAAGATTTTTTGTGAATCCCAGTTCTGTCATTCAGTGTCTTGGCTAGCCCTCCCCACTCTGTATCTCCACCAGACATTTGCAGAGCTTGTCATCTCCACCCTCCTCTAAGTCAATGGTTTCAAACTTTTTGGACCTCATGCCCCTCCCAGTAAAACATTTTCGAGCATGCACCCCAATACATATCGATGTAGTTATAAATTTTAAACAGGCCCTATTGCAGTCATATATTTTGTGCATTATGAAATATGCACAGAATAGAAATCAGTACAAAAGAGTAAGATCGAAGGAATAAAGAATAATTTCAGATTTTTAATTTTATTTTATTTTATTTTCAGCAATGTCAGAAATGGCTTTTTTGTTCTTGAGAGCAATGTGATGAAATAGAGTTGATTATTCTCCTCTCTGTGTATGTCCTGGAAGATAGGGTGGGCTTTAAATACTCATTGCTTATTAGTAATGCATTATATTGTCAATTTGATTGATATGGCTCAACCAGCAGGTCAATTTCTTCCTTTTAAAGATATTTTTCATTGAAAGACACATGCCCATAAAATCAAGTAACAGTGAGAAGAGCTGGGGCAGCTAGGTACCACAATGGATAGAACATCAGACCTAGAGGCAGGAAGACCTGAGTTCAGATCCAAACTCTGGAACTTAATAGCTGCATGCCCCTGGGCAAGTCACTGTACAACTCTCTGTCTTGGTTTTCTCAGTGCTAAATAGGGATAACAATAATAGCCACCTCCTTCGGGTGTGGCTGTAAAAATGAGATAGTATTTGGAAAACTTATCACAGTGCTTGGCATCTGTACTTGCTGTTCAGTTGTTTCTG
This sequence comes from Pseudocheirus occidentalis, assembly GCA_028646575.1. Classification (NCBI taxonomy): domain Eukaryota; kingdom Metazoa; phylum Chordata; class Mammalia; order Diprotodontia; family Pseudocheiridae; genus Pseudocheirus; species Pseudocheirus occidentalis. Next base: position 7,566,839 of record CM053593.1, on the reverse strand, counting down.
TAATTTCTGACTCTTCCTGGCCCCATTTGGGGTTTTCTTGGCAGAGATATTAGAGTGGTTTGCCATTTCCTTCTCCAACTCATTTTACAAATGAGGAAACTGAGGCAAATAGGATGAAAGGACTTGCCCAGGGTCACACAGCTAGGAAGTTTCTGAGGTCAGATTTGAATTCAGGAAGAGACTTCCTGACTCCAGACCAGGCACTCTATCTGCACTACCTAAGTTCCCTTCCTGACACAAAGTAGGTGCTTGATAAATTCTTCTTACCTTCCTTCAAGGAGCATCACAGTTTTTTGTCATGTTTCTCTATTTATCAGTCTTTGCCACACAAGCAATGAGCAAACATTACTTGTCTATCCCCTGCAGCACCTTATGTAGAGAGGGCAATTTTTAATTTGATTGTTTAAAAAGTGGTTTGTCTCTGATTCCAGTTCACCACCAATTTTCCATTGGAAACCATTCTTTCCTTATGTGGCTTTGCCTAATGGAAGCTATTGGGCTTACTTTCATATTTCTGTTTGAATTTTTTGCTTGAATTTGTGTGTGGGTGGAGCAGCAAGAACCAAAGCAGGGAGTACAAGAAGGAAGAAGTTTTCTGACGGCAAAGGTTGGCTGGAGCCATCTTGTGAAGAGCTTCAAACCCCTAACACAGGAGCTGCTATTTCATCTTGGAGTCAATAGGGAGAAAGTGGAGGCTGTAGATTAAGAGGATGACATGATCAGTTGGTGTGCCCAGAGACCACCTTGGCGGGGTGGGGGGGCACAGGGGGGGAAGAGGCTAGATTAGAGTGGTGACCAGTCAGGAGTGCATTGCATCAGTTCAGGCAGAAGGCGACAAGGCTCAAATTAGGGTGTTGGCTGTGAATGAGGAAATTGTTACAGATGTGAGACTTCTTGTGATAAAAATGACAAGATCTGGCAACTTCTTGAAAGGGAGGAGCCCAGGATGACAGTGAGTTAAGAAGAGCTGGGCTACTGGAAAGATGATGTTGCTCTCAACAGAATGCATGGGACCTCTTGGTTGATCCCATAGCCTTTGGGGTCATGACCCATACCCTGGAGATCACTGATATAAATTCTGAAAAAAAAAGTTGAATGGTAGAAGTCTGGGAGCAGCTGGGTGGTGCTGTGTATAGAACACCCAGCCTGGAGTCTGGAAGACTCATCTTCCTGAGCTCAAATATGGCCTCAGACACTTCCTAACTGTGCAACCCTAGGCAAGCTCTATTTGCCTCAGTTTCCTCAACAATAAAATGAGCTGGAGAAGGAAATGGCAAACTAATCTTTGCCAAGAAAACCTCAAATGAAGCCACAAAGCATCAGACATGACTGAACAACAAAGTACAAGACTAAGGACAAATCATTGGGGTCTCTACTTGAGGCTGCCATCTATCCGTCAGTGACCACTCTTGGCATCTGCTTATCTACCCAGTAGCAGTCCTAACTACATAGACAAATTTCTCAGTCTGGTCTGCAAAGATCTCATGAGAAACTCTGCCTTGCTAGAAGACTAGTAAGCCTTCAGCAGTCCCCTAATCTATCAGTCTAATAACTGTCATGAAAGGTAAGAAGATTAGTCTGATGTGACCAGTTCCTTTTGCCCCCATGTTGGCTGTTCTTCAGTACTGATCTTTAATGCAAACCACCTATGTAATGATAGGTTTCAGGATTTTGTTAGGAATCAAAGCCAAGCTTGCTAGCCCATATTTTCGATAACCTACCATCTTCCTGTTCTTGAAAATGGAGACACCAGTTGGCCATCTCCAAGCCTCAAGAATATTCCCAATGGATTTTGGTCCCTCAGCCCCAGTCACCAACAATGACTTTGTAACTACTTTTGCAAATTTCTCCAAGCCTGGTGAGTTCATGTTAGGTAGGTATTGCTACACAGTAAGCTTTCTCTCAGGGCATCAGGAAAGAGAAATCGTGGAAGGCAACTATCATTCCATTGCAACTAAAATGGTCTCAAATACCACTACCAACATAAATAACCATTGGTGTAATTCATATTTGTTGCTAAAATAATACTAATTCTAATGGTGTAAAGTGATATGGAATCAAAATAATAAAATGTATTTTTTTTCTATTATGACTTGGGCAAAGCTTTTTTGAATTGCAAAACACTCCACCAGCATTTTTGTCTTCTGTTTCCTTTGGAGGAGAGGTGACCCTGGGTTCTTGAGGGCTGTCCCACTGATCACAGGCTCTGATAGATAGGGTCACAGGAGCTAGAAAGCCTCAGAGAATGGGCCCAATGATGAAATTTATATCTGGAGTCAAAGAAGCAGTGAAGGAAATTCCAAGGGGTTCCTCAACAACTTGGTCATGTGGTGATCCATTTTTAGATACAGCATCTCCTAAGATCCATGTAAGGAGGCATAGAGTGCTGGACTTGTAATCACAAAGGCCTGATTTCAAAATCTGCCTTTAACATTTACCAGCTATGTGCCCAGAGACAAGTCATTTTACTACTCTGGCCCTTAGTTTCTTCTTCTGTGAAATGGGGGTAATAATGCCTTCCGCACTGGTTGTTTGGAGACTCAAATATGGTCATGGGTGCAAAGTGATTTCCAAACTTGAAAGCCCTCCCAGTTATTATCATCTGTGAGGGGGCAAACAATGGGATACAGGAGATGGTACGCTAGTCTAAGAGCCAAGAAGACCCAAGTTCAAGGCCCTACTTCTGGAACATACTGTATGACCTTGGGCAGATCACTGAACGCCTCAGTGCTCTAGGCAATTTCCTAAGACAAAAGTCACCAAAGTGCAGACCTGAATTGGTAGAGGGAGTTTCCTCATATGGGAGTTTCCTATGGCAATAAAATTCCTGTTCCTCCTATTATTATATCTCTTATTCATCCGTGGAAGTTGTACCTACACAGAAAAAAAAAATCATAGCTACTTCTAGGAAGTTCCAGACATGGAGTTGCTTGACACAGCGCATCCACATGTGAGCTCTCTCTGCAGCCCTGCTCTGGACCATTGGCCCAGGCCCTAGCCCAGATGTCAAGAGGGGTACAGGACACTCAATGGCTCTGCTGTGACTCCTCTAGTTTCCAGCCAGGAGCAGCCTGCACAATACCACCCCCACCCCCAACCATTTCCTAACTCCCCGGTCTTTGAAGCTTTAGTTGAGATGAAAATCAATTTGTATAAATGTGCAGGAGATTATCTATTAGCCACCAGAATGGGCTCCCAGCAGTTTTAAAGCCTGCTTCTTGAAAAAGGGCGGCAAATAGAAATCTGTGGAGGGCAAGCTCTGCCAATCCTAGCCAGCAGTGTTTTCTAGAGCACATGGAATTCTGCTTTTAACTTGGCTGAACTAATTATGAAGGAGCTTTGTTGTCAGATGGATGGCAAGTGTAGAGGAAAGAGCTCTGGTCTGGGAGCCAGGAGATGAGACTTCCAGTTGTAACCACTGCTCAGGTCACTGTGTGATGGAAGGCATGTAATGTAACCTGCATCACAGCCGTTCTGGGTCTGATGCAAGCAAAAAATCTCCCTAACAGTTAGGCCTGCCTGAAAGTTGAGTGAGCTGTAATCATAACAGTAATAATTATTATTACACAGCACTTTATGATTTGCAAAACATTCAAAAAGTGTTTATCATTTGATCCTCCAAACATTCTCCTGGGAGGTAGATGTGATTATCTCTCTGTTTTGAGACGAGAAAACAGAAGCTCTTAGAGAAGTGCTTTTCCCAGACTCACACACCTAGCAAATGTTTGAGGCAGAGTTTACACTCAGCTCTTCCTGATTCCAAACATGCAGGACGCCTCCTAACATCTTTAGGAGATAATGGGATTCTCCCTCCCTGGAGGACTTTGAGTGAAGGGTGGAGTGGGAATTCCTCTGCAGGTGCTGTTTGGAATAGTGGGAGCCTTGGCCCCCTTCTATCAGATGACCTTTAGGGATCCCTTCATCCCTAGGATTCCATGATTCTACCATTCTCTAATGGGGGAAGGGTAGCATTGATCAGAGTTTGTTGTTCCTGTTGTTCAATTGTGTCTGATCCTTGGTGACCCCATTTGGGATTTTCTTGGCAAAGACCTGGAGTGGTTTGACATTTCCCTCTCCAGATCATTTTAAAGATGAGGAAACTGAAACGAACAGGGTGAAGTAACTTACTTAGAGTCACACAACTAGGAAGCGTTTGAGGCTAGAATTGAGCCTGTGAAAATGAATTTTCCTGACTCCAGGACCAGCACTCTGTCCACTGCGCACTTAGCCACCCTGTTGAGCAATTGTTTCTTCCAACTCTGACCCAATTGGTGAAGTTATGGAATTAAAGGGGCAGGTATCAGACAAAGACAAACCCTGTTAACTCTTAGATCAAATATAAAATCCTCTGTTTGGTTTTTAAAGCTCTCTCCAATCTGTCCCCTTCCTAGCTTTCCATTTTTACATTCTATCCCCTTCCACGTAGTCTATGATTTAGCAACACTCTATCTCCCCACTCCATGCTGAGAATAGCATCAGCTGTTCCCCATGACTAGAATGTTCTTCCTTCCCACCCCAACCCCTATGTTCCCTGGCTTCCTTCAAGACAAGATTCAAATCCTACCTTCTGCAAGAGGTCTTCCCTAATAGACTCCTACCCATGCAAGTGTCATGTCTGAGATTACTGTCCATTTACACTGCATATATCTTGGGTGTACAATTTTTTGCATGTTGCCTATTCTATTAAACTGTGAGTTCCTCCAGGATAATGAAAAAAAATGTTTTACTTTTCTTTGTGTCCTGGGGACTTTGTACAGTGCTTGGCACATTGTAGGTGCCTAATAAATGTTTGTTGACTGATTGTGACAATGTGTTGAGATCTTAAACCAAGTGCAAAAGTGAATGTACCTTTCTGAGGTATAAACTGAGTGGCTTCAGAGGATAGATAGCATTGGCCATACCCTCTACAATCCTTAAAAAAAATCCAAGATGTTCTCTAAGGAGAAAGTCAAGGCTAGAGATAGCGCTGAGGAGGGTTACTTCTGGTCAGCCAGTTTTAGAAGAATCTTAACCTTGAGAGGGAAGCATTCCTTACCTCTGGGAGGTGTGCTGGAATTGCTCTTCCCCACTCCAACATGGCCATTCTTTCTTGTGGTGTACTATTTCCCCACTAGGTGATTCTGAATCCATCAGGTCAGTCAAAACAGGACATGGTTCTGGTGAGTATAAGTTCTATGAGTCAAGATAGCTAGCCACTTCACTCAGGAGATGAGCTGCAGAGGGGAATAGACTCAAGGATCCAGGCTGGTTGACCTGCCTAGCAGAGATGTTGCCCTCAGAGGAGCACCATGAGGAGACCAATAGAAAGGAGAGGAAACTGGCTGCTGCAATGCCAGAGGTGTGAGATGTCTTGACCACATGTGTCTCTTAAAGGTGTGTCTTTCTACAAGTGTACTCTATGTGCTTGTCTACTCTTACTATTAACACTCTATGTAGTTGTGGGAGATTACACCTCAGGTTTATAGAAGGAAAGGGGGTTGTTCTGTTATTACTGGTGTGCCATGTCGTCTCACTAAGCTCCTTAGCTTTGAATTAATTGTGTCTACTGGCTGATTATTAAAGGCAAGTGCTCTGGTTGGGGCTTGTAAATAGTAACTTTACTAGTGACTACCTGTGGAATACCTTAAATCTGGTCATTTGTGAAGAATGAAGAAAAATGCCCCTCCAAAGTGGATCCTTGGAATTTTCTTTCCCATGGGTTGTGTTTATCAGTGTGTAATTATGTAGCAAGCAGAATCTTTGTCAGGAAGCATGTTGAGTCATTCATCTCTCCTCAGACCTCCCCCTACTCTCTCAGCTGAGAACCCTGCCTCATACTTGACATAGCTCCCTCTTCTCCCCTCTTCATCCCCTGTCACCCTGCCACTCTCTCCTCCTTCATCTGTCTCACCCAATGAAGTGGCCTTTTCCTTTACCAAGACTGACCCCTACTTGTTCAAGTGATCCTTTCCCATCCTGTCTCCTCCTAAAGGTTGTGCCCACCCCCACTGTTATGCTCACATTATCACTTATTTCAATATCTACCTGTTTACTGGTTCTTTCCCTTCTGCCTACCAATGCGCCCATTTTCCCCATCCTGAAAAGCAATCCTCACTTGATCCTTCCATCTCTGCTATCATCCTATATCTCTTCTGCCCTGTGGGGCTAAACTCCTCAAAAAGGCCACACAAAAGGCCTTGGCTCTCTTCTTAACCCTTTACAATCTGGCTCCCAACCTTATCATTCCACCCAAACCTCTGGAGTTCCCGATGATCTTAGTTGTCAAATCCTAAGGCCTTTTCTTAATCCTCAGTCTCCTCGATCTCTTGGCAGCTGTTGATGCATTTGATCACTCCCCTGATAATCTAGTCTTTTAGAGCCCCCCCCCCACCTTCCTGATTCTCCTCCTACCTCTCTGACCACTCCTCAGTCTCCTTTGCTGCATCCTCATCCGAATCATGTCTCTAACTGGAGGTGTCCCTCAGTGTTCTGTCTTCTCTTCTTCTCTATTACCTTACTAGGTGATCTCATCAGTTTCCCTGGATTTAATTACAATCTCTATGCTGATGACTCAAATACCTAACCTGCTTGAAATGGTCCACTGACCTCCAGTCTTGCATCTCTAACTGCCATTCGGGCATCTCAATGTGAATGTCCAGTGGACTCAATATGAGCAAACAGAACTCATGATCTTCTCCCCTAAGCCCTGCCACCCCCTACCTCCCATATTATTTTAGAGGGCACCACCATCCTCCCACTCCTTTAGACTCAAAACCTGGACTCCCCACTATCTCTCACCGCCCCCCCATCTGAGTCATTGCCAGTCCCTGCTAATTTCACCTTTGCATCATTTCTCTAACACACGCCCTCTTCTCCTTTGGCACTGCCCCCTCCCTGGCCCTCATCGCCTCACACATGGGCATTTGGAATAACCTGTGGGTGGGTCTGTCTTTCTCCAGTCTTTTCTTATTCCATCTTCTATTGAGTGACTAAAGCCCATATCCAGCCATAACAGCTCTGTCCTCAATAAACTCCAGTGACTCCTTATTGCCTCCAGGGTCAATACACCATGCTCTATTTGGCATTCCAAACCCTTTCTAATGTGGCCCCATTATACCTCTTCAGTCTTCTTATACCTTATTCCCCACCACTTACTCGTCAGTCCAGTGAAACTGATCTCCTGGTTGTTCCATGAATAAGACCTTCCAATTCTGGAGCATTTTCTCTGCCTGGAATGCTCTCCCTACTGATCTCCCTGGCTTCCTTTAAGTTTCAACTAAAATCCCTTCTTTTACTGAAAGCCTTCCCCAACCCGTCTAATTCCAATTCCTTCCCTATCTTAATTATTTCCTGTTTATCCCATCTTTAGCAGGGACTATCTTTTGCTTCTTTGAGTATGTCTAGCACTCAGCACCATGCCTTTCAAACAGCAGGCACTTAATACTTGTTTATTGATTGGTTGGAATCCTTGTTGTGTGCCAATAATGTGGGTATGTGAAGAAATGAAGAAACCCAGGCTATGGAACCCAAAAGCTTTCCATGTCTGGGTATAATTTTTTTTTCTACCCTTCCCAGCCCCACAATTATTCTCCTCAGTCTTGAAAGTATGAGCTGGTGAGTTGTCACTAGACCTCTCTTGTTAACTGCCCATCCATCACTAGCCGTGATCTTGTTGTGTTTCTGGTCTTCCTCCTACCTCCAATGTAGCTTTAAGGAAAAAACCCCTTTTGTAGTCTCTAAGCATGTTTTGCCAGGTCCATCTTGCTCTCCTCACCCAATTTTTGTTGGGCTCTGCTATTTTTTTGTCTTTGTCTTCAGCTTCCTTATCTGACATCTGTTCTCTGTTAAGTTGGTTGATGAGACTTGAGTGTGTATCCATAATGCTTTCTCTAGACAATTTCCCCTATTCTTCCTCATAAAAATAATTTACATTTCTGTTAAAATATCACTCTTGAGAATTTCTCATCCCCATTGGTACAACTTCCTCATCTTGGAATTTTAGGCCATGGGATACTATTTATTTTCTCTCGGACACTTTGTAAATCTCCTCTCCCAAAGCTTGAGGTGAACACCAGACAAATTTGGAGATGGTAGGGTCAATTCCTCCCAAAGTTTCTGTTATTTTGATTTTGGATGCACATCTCCTTATTGATCAGAAGTTCAAGCCCCCAAACATCCCATGACCAAATTAGTTTGGAATACTCTTCCCACTGCCCCCCCCCCAGGAATCTGTATCAATTTTTTTTTATTAATTTGATTTTTTTTATTTACAAGATTCAGTTCCATAATCTCCTGAGTTTCAAATTTTCTTCCTTCCCTCTAACCCCTCCCCTATGGTGGCATGCAATCAAGTATTGGATCTGCAAATATTTTCAAATTGGACATTAGTCTGGTTGTATAGAAGGGTTGTAACCAATGGAGTGAACAATGGGAAAGAAGAAACAAAACAAAACATGGAAAAGAACGATAGCATGTAGATTGCTTCAGTCTCCATTTAAACTCTGTTCTTTCTAAATCTTTCTCTG
>CM053593.1:7540206-7557835 GCA_028646575.1 Pseudocheirus occidentalis | reverse complement strand
TTTGGCTTGCTGAAAGCGCACCCCAGGACCACCACCCAAGACCATGATCCAGGCCACTCAATGCAAGAGCACTTGGCCCTGATCAATCTACTCAGCCCCCCTGCGGGGTCCGCAGGCCAGGGGCTCTGAAGCAGCCCAGTGTGGGCAGCCACTGGTTACAGCAGTTCCTTCCCTTCCCCCACTGCTTCCTTGCCCTGGGAGTAGATTGGCCAAACTGCTTTTGCTCCCCCAAATTTAGCTTGAAAGCTTCACTCACTTTCACTGTCCTCTAATCCTGGCTTAGTAGATGTGAAGATTGCTTGAGGTGCAGTAGATCTTTTCTGAAGTAGACTCATGCTGTGGCTTGGGAGGCTCGGCTCCTCTGGACATCCTGGAGCCTGGCCACATGGCGGTTTCAGGCTGGGCTGGTCTTGGCTCCTGGCCTGCAGGCCTGTGAGATGAGCCCCTCTTGCCGAGCTGCCTTTCTCTAATTCCTATTTTTCACTCCTTGGTAGATGTGGAGTTGCTGGAGGCTGTAGATCTTCTCTCTTGTAGACTGGCTGTGGCTAGGCTCAGCTCAGCTCCTCCTGACCACCCTGAAGCCTGGACGCATTTCGGTTTCAGGCTGGGCTGGCCTCAGCTCCCGTCCTGCCACGATGAGCCCCTGCTGCCAAGCTGCCTTCCGCAAGCGATGTGTTTTCTGTATTTTTGTGAGTTTGAGAGCCGTAGGATTTGTTCAGAGTCATATTTTATGGGTATTTAGGGTGGCTGTGTGGGAGCTGAAGGACCTTGCTGCTTCTATGCCACCATCTTGGCTCCACCCTCAAGCTAAACTTCTGATCACTATTTCTTAATGGGGAAAGGACCCAAGTTTTGTATCCAATGCTTAATTCCCTTCCCACCAAATACTGTGAACAAAACGACTATACAATGACCATAAACAGCAAGTAGCAGAGAAAGCTATTTATCCATGTCAATAACAAAGCAAAAATCAGAGAAAGTATATGAAAGAAAATGTGAGCAGAGAATCCAGAGGGAAGGAGGGAGGTCACTTAGCTCAACTGAGAGTCCCAGATCTCACCCCAGGTGAAGTTCCCCAATGTCTCTAGAGTATGAGCTGGAGACAAGGGACAGGATGGGCAGTGCTGACTCTCCCTAGAGTAGGGACTTGAAGTGGGGTTGGTGAATTTTGTCTTCTCTCTAGAGTTGCCTGGGTACTACAGAACCCCAAAGGCTTCCAAGACTCGTACAGCCTGAAGAGGATAGAGCTCTCTTCTTCCACACTCCCCCCCCCCCCGAATGTCCAACTCCATCCGCCCCTCCTGCAGACTCAGGGCAATGATTTCCAACAATGAAAAGAAAGTCCTAGACTAATGGCCTTCAGGACTTGACGTACATAACCCAACTAGGCATAATGAGGTACTTGTAGAGTGGAGGGAAGGTAACCCCAGAGAGAAAGGGCCCAGCACCTGGGAGGACTGATAGTCTTTCAGGAAGTGAGGTTTGATCTGGGAATGGAAGAAAGCCAGAATGGCCTAGAAGCTAGCCTCACTTTTCTACTTTTTAAGAATTGCAAACTTGTCCAGATCACATCTTCAAAGTCTCAGTCTCTGAATCTGTCCAATGAAGATACAAAGTATGGCCAGATATCAGACTTTGAATGACAGTCAGGTGTGTGTGTGTGTGTGTGTGTGTGTGTGTGTGTGTGTGTGTGTGTGTGTGTGTGTTATGCTTGTTTCCAGAAGGTACAACTGGGAAGTCTCATGATAAGAGACCTTAGCTATCTTCTGGTCCAATGCCTGCATTTCATAAATGCTGATGCTGAGGTCCAGAGAGTCTGAAGGACTCCCTCAAGGCCATACAAGCAGGATGGGGTAGAGCAGGGATTTGAACTCAGGTCCTCTGTCTCCAGATCCAAGTTTTTCTTCCTCGTCTGTCTTCCTCCAGTCCATACTTTGCCATGAGTTTGCTCTGTGACCTTGGCTAAGCCAATCCTGTTATCTGCATAAACCCCAGTTTTCTCATTGATAGAGCAAGGAGCAGATGGATTGCCTGGGCTCAGGTCCTCACTAGCTATGTGTCCCTGGGTAAGCCACAGAAGCTCTCCCAGCCTCAGTCTCACTGCTTGGAGAATGAGGGTAGTAACAGGCCCCCCTCCCAGGGGACTTGTGGACATAAACATATTTGGAAAGTGCTTTGCAAATGTTCTGTGTCCACGTAGCCTATAAACGCGCACTGTTGTTATTCTCAAAGCCCAAACAACCACCAAGTTATCCAACAGCCTTCAGATCCTCAGCCCTTGACTTGTCCCTGCTGGGCTGTCCCTTTCCTTGGGCCCTGGACAGAGCCCTCTCTTAGGAAAACACAAGTTTGGCCATGGTTGGCTCAGCTGGCTATGCTCTGTTCATGCCATCTAGTGGTCACATGGGAGAACAGCCTAGATTTATTGTGGGCTGGTAGCTAGGGAACTCACATATACATTTATTGAATAAAACAACCATTTGGCACCTACAGAATTCAGAAATAGGTGCTAGGCACTGGGGGCAAAAACAAAGGAGGCAAAGACATAGTCCTTGACCTTACAGAGTCCATAGTCCCAGAGCCCGGACCTGGGAAGGACCTCAGAGGCTGCTTGGGCCAAGGCTCTGATTGGATTTCATTTAATTAGATTTTTTTCAATTAATAAGCATTTCAATTTTTTTTCAGTTATCAAACATCTATTTTCTTTTCTTCCTATCACTTCTCCATTGCCAAAAAGGAAAAAACAAGCCCTGATGACAAATTATGTATAATCAAGTTAAACGAGTCCCCATGTTGGCCATGGACCCAGATTCCTGCCTCATTCTGCAGGCTTGAGCCTATCACCTCTCTCTGGTCATGCCTGCCAGCAGGTGGGTGGTATCCTCGCTTCATCATCAGTCAGTTGTTGGAACTGTCTTAGGTACTTCCGAATCAGCACATCCACAACAGGACACACTTCATTTCCTCCAGACGTCCCCCTTTCTGTTGAGGGGACCATCCTTCTTTCCCTCATTCAGGTCATCTTTAACTCTCTCCCTCACTCTCCACACATTCAATCAATTTCCATGTCTTGTCAGTTTAATCCCCCAAATACCTCCCAAAGCTCTCCTGATGCTCTCGTGGTGGTTGTTGTCCTTTGTTCTCAAAGAGGGCCAAAATGGCATCACTATGCTAAAGTCAAATTTCAATGTGTTTCACTGTGGCTGATTAGACCAATAAGAGCTCAGAATGCTAACCTTAAACCTAACCCTATTCTCTCGTCATATGACCAGGGGTAGGTGGTACTGGTAAGTGTTTGACTATCACCTCATTAAAAAACAAACAAACACAAGCAGGACACATTTTTAAGTTTAACCTTCATCATTAACATTACTCTCTATCATTTTCTTATGTCTAGCTAATCAACAAAGCAAGTCTTGATTTGTGGTGTTTGCTAATTTCTGAAGTGTAGGTGCTAACAGTGAAGATTTAACAATCAGCTCTCCCTGATAGGAGTTGTCCAGCACCCTCTTGCTAGAACCTGTCTCATAATTCAGACTCTTATCACTCCTTCTTTATACTACTGTCGTAGCCTTCTAATTGACTTTCATTTGTATTTTTTCTTAATCACACATAAACAACATTTTTTAAACATTTTAAAACAATTTTGGAGTTCCAAATTATCTCTCTCCTGCCCACCCTTCTCTTGGAAAAAGCAAGCAATTGGATTCAGATGACCTCATCAACTTTCTATTCTCTCTCCTCAATGAACTGCCTTCCACACAACCAACCTATGTCACACCTCTCCTCCAAACATTTCAATGGCTCCCCATTGCCCCCAGGAGAAAATAGGGAATGGCCATGTTGAGCCCTCCAGAGTATGGCTCCCACCAACATTTCCAGTCTTATTTCCTATTTTTTTCCTTCCCACTTCTCCTTTCTGGTCCAATGAACTTGCATGCAGGTCTCCATCTGCCCATCCATACATGAGTGGTTCCTTATGCCTTGGCTGTTCTCCCCCTGATCCTTTGCCTCTGTGAATCCCTAGCTCTGGTGAGTCTAATCCACAGCTCAGGTATCCCTGTTTTCTCTTGGGATCACTTGGCATTTATTTACCTATGTATCTGTTAGATCTTAGTCTAGAGCCTGCCTCAGGCTCATACTAGCTGTGTGGCCCTGGGCAAGTCACTGTTTCATCATTTGCATAATGAACTTGGTTGAAATCAATGGCCCCTAAGATCCCAGGCAGCTCTGAATCTTGGAACCTGAGATTCTGGAGGGAAGGGGCTGTTTATTGCTTTTGTCTTTGTATCTCTAGCATGAAGTGCAGTGCCTAGAACTTAGAGGTCACTTTCAAAACATCTACAAAATTGAGCTGAGTCCCTGCACCATGCCACGGTCTTCTGTTTCAATCCATCTGTGTCAAATGCCCCAAGAAAAGCTCTAATGGTTAAAAATAATGGATCGTTTGGGATAACAATTGAATATTTCTCATTACTGAAAAAAAAAGAAAAACCAGAACAAAATGCACCCAGCAACAACCATCACTCTGTCTGGTTCTCCTCTCATCAATCACTTGTATTTGAAATCTCATTTACACAAAGATTAGCCAAGCATCTTTAGTAATAAATAACAGAGCCAATTTCCAAGGAATGGAATAGACTTTTCTCTTAAGTAATACACTAGAAAAGTGGTGCTTTGCTTAAACTGGGCAGGAATAATGAATGTGCAGCTTCAGAAGACAAACTGCCTCCACCCCTGGCTCTTCCTGCCCTTTGATTTCTCTAGCTCTTTCTCCATCCTCTGGGTACCAGTTACTCAGGGAATAGGGCTGACTATGGGGAAAGGGTCAAGTTCTCTGGCTAGCATTTCTTTTATGGATTGTGGCACCTTCTGGTGGACAGACTTGAACATTTTCTATTCTTAGTTTAGTAAGGCAATCATTCCCAGAGTAGGATGGAAGCAGGAGGGGACATCTCAGGTCACCCAACTCAGCTTCTTCATTTTACACTGAGCCCCAGAGAAGTCAAGAGCACGGAGGTGTCATGTGTTTTGTGAGAACCTTGAAGTTAAAGTGACTCTTCTTAACTCGGGTCTGTGAGCTTGTTATATAAACTATCTTCAGAGCTGTATTTCATGACAACTGACTTTCTTTGCAATACTATTTTTTTTCTCTTCTATACATTTAAAAACATTACTCTCAAAAAAGGTCATTAAAGTTTATAAGCATGCCAAAGAGGTCTATAGAACGTGAAAAATTTAGGAACTCCCGGAAGGTGTTAAAAATGAAGCCCATTTTTCTTTTCTCTTTTCCCAGTTGGGGAAGGGTGAGTGGGAGGGACAGGGCAGAAAAAAGGGAGAAAAAGAAAAAGAAAGAAAAAAGATTTAGTGAAATATTTACAAATGCACAAAAGAGAACCGAACAGAAGGAAGATTTTAAAAATTGGAGACAAGTAGGACAACTTTGGGCTACACCTGGAATTTATCACATACACACAATACCTATTTATACATATATATTATAAATAATTGAGAGCCAGTTATATTTATACTGCTCCTCTTTCCCCCCATACTCTGTGTATGGAAATGATTTTAACTCACCATTTGTTAAGTTCAGGATGATAAATAAGCCAATTAATTACAAAAGAAAAATACATGCATTTGTTTACTCCTAAAACCTGAGCTTTTGCAGTATGACCAACAGAGCAAGAAGAGAAGAAAGAGCATTGCTTTGGAATCGGAGGATCCAGACTCCATTACCTCTTTAGCAGCTGACCAAGTGTGTGACTTTGGCCAAGTCCATTCCCTTGTTGTCTGGGTTTTTTCATTTTCCTCATCCATAAGATGAGGAATTTTGACTATATGATCTCCAATATCCCTTCCAACTCTGAACCCTACAGTAGTATAGCAAATGAGATAAGACATGGAAAGTACTTTGTGATTGTAGGTGGCTGCTAATCTTGTAACTTTGATAGCAAAATTCATGTAGATTTATAAATTGCTCTACAGCAGTGGTTCTTAGCCTTCCTAATGTGGTGACCCTTCAATACAGGTCTTCATGTTGTGGTGACCCCAACCATACAATTATTTTTGTTGCTACTTCATAACTGTAATTCTGCTACTGTTTTGAATCGTAATGTAAATATCTGATATGCAGGATGTGTTTTCATTGTTACAAATTGAACATAAGCCACAGGTTGAGAACCACTGCTTTACATGAATGATATCATTTGTGCTCTCTGTCTGTCTCTGTCTGTTTCTCTTTCTCTCTGTCTGTCTGTCTCTCTCTCTGTCTCCCTGTCTCTGTCTGTCTCTCTCTCTCTCTTTCCATCTCTATCTCTGTCTCTCTCTCTTTCTCTCTCTCTCTGTCTCTCTCTGTCTCTGTCTCTCATTCTCTCTCTCTCTCTTTCTCTCTCTCTTTCTCTCTCTTTCTCCCCGTCTCTGTCTCTGTCTCCACTGATGGTTTCACTGAGTGCTGAAAACCCGCTTGTCTTTACCAAGCACTTTAACGTTTGCAAAGAAGGCACTTGACAAATACTGTCTCATTTGATGCTTACAACAACCCTGGAAGGAAGAGCTATTCTTATCATCCCTGTTTTACAGTTGAGGAAACTGAGGCAAACAGAGGTTAGGTGACTTGACCAAGATCACACCACTAGTAAGTGTCTGAGACCAGCTTTGAGTTCAAGTCTTACTGACTCTGGGCCCAGCGCTCTGTCCACTGAACCACCAGCTACCTCCACAGGAGCAGATTGACAACTTCTATATAAATTAAGCATTTTTGAGACTTGTCTTGGAGTTGGAGGGGGGAAGGCAGGGCAATTGGGGTTTAGTGACTTGCCCAAGGTAACACGTATATGTTAAGTGTCTGAGGCCAGATTTGAACTCAGGTCCTCCTGACTCCAGAGCCAGTGCTCTATTCACTGCACCACCTTATGACTGCCCCTTATGACTAACTTTGGGTGTTATTCCACTTCTCTGGGACTCAATTTCCTCAACTACAAAATGATCAGACTGGACTAGATGACCTCTGAGGTCAGTTTCAACTTTAAATCTATGATCCCCTGACCTCTGATCATACAGTATTTATCACAGGCAGGACTTGAACCCAAGTCTTCCTGAGTTCTCTAGAACATCATCACCATCCTTTCTAGAGCCCAAATCTAGAGCTGGAAGAGACCACAGAGGTCATCACACAGATGGTAGGTGTCCCAGGTGATCATCATCTCTACCCTGATTGGACATAACCAAAACCAGAATGAACAAAGCCTTAGACTCGACTGAGTCAAAGGCCTGAGTCTGTCCCTTGCAAACAGTGGGACCACAGAACACCTTTAAGATTCTTTTCTCCTCTATCCAGTGGGTTAAATAAAGCCCTGCCTATTGTAATGTTAACGGAGTTTAAGATCATATCCTTCCATTAAAAGACCCCACCTAGAGCCCATTAAGGGAAGCTTGCTTAAGGGAGGCTTGCTCTAGGAAGGCTTTCACACCTTTTGTTAATTTCTAATTAGGCACTGAGTCTAACTAAAGCAGGTTAGTCATGAGTCACCAATGAACACAAACATACAAAGTGCTTGACAAATGGTAAAGAGAAGATAGGAAGTACATTTAATGCCCCAGACTTGTCAAAGTTACTTTGCACAACAAGGGTTGTGATGCCATCTAGCTCTAAAAAGGTTATATATACTCTGAGGTTAGCATTTTGCTTTGGGGTTCACTCATTGGAAGAGTGTTCTTGTGATTTGGCCAGATGAGACTCTGGGTAGCCATTGAGGAGCTGTCTGTCTTTGAAAAACTCAGATGTTGGTACTTCTCTCTTTGGTAACTATGCATGTATTGCCTTGGTCAAATAGCTGAATCTGTCTGTTGATCTGTGCCAATTTCTCAGATGGTTAGAAGCCCCCTCTGTTGGTTGTTATTTCTCTGCTCGTATTTTCTCTGTTTTCTTTGATTGGATTTTCTCTGAAGTTCAGGGTGTTGATTTTTTCTCCTGAACTAATGAATACAATTAAAAAAGATGGTTGACCCCTTGAACAGCTATCTTTCCAAGAAAAGCATATCTAAGAACCTGTCAGCAGCCATCCTGGGTATGCCAGTGTGGTTGCTGCCACACCTAGCTAAAGCAGGTTAATCATGAGTCACCAATGAACACAAACACACAAAGTGCTTGACAAATGGTAGAGAGAAGACAGGAAGTACATTTAGTGCCCCAGACTTGTCAAAGGTACTTTGCACAACATTAGGGAGATCAGTGCTTGGTTGTTGGTGAATATAAATGAGAGAAACATTTTATAGAAGAATCTAACAAAACTGTCGGTCTTCATGCGGAGAGCCCCCAGATTCCATAGTATAAATCACCAATTTCTTGTAATGGACATTTTACTACAAGAAAAACATTCAGCTTGTTTAAGAAGGGTTGAGGAGAATAGACACAAAGAAGGCATTATTGATTCATACAAATTTATCCTGGAAATAAATGCTCTCAGGTCAAAAACTGCATGGAACAAAGGACCCAGTTTACCAGTCTGGGAAGGGTATTATACCTAGAGGCTTGAATTCTCACCTTGAATCCTGGTGACCTCATCTAGCTGTCAAGCCTGGTGTTGCAGCTACTTGCAAGCATGGTGGTCATGCTGTCATGTGGTGCCTTCCAAAGGAAGTTTTGTTAGCAGCAATGGGTAAGTCACAATCCCTTTTTAAAGTTTTTTTTTCATGTCATTTGGTCTGTATATCATGGGGGAGTGGGAGGGGACAGGAAGGTGGCTGGGCTGGTCCTGAAGGGGAGTTGGGAAGGATTTCAGTAGGAAGAAATAAAGGGGTTGGGCAAATGTGTAGGAAGGATGAGTTCAGGAAAGGGTGGGTGTGACATTGTGGCTGGGCTGGCTCTAGAATACATAAAAGGAGGTGGTGGGATAGGAGCTTGGACACATAGGTGTGGGGAGAATATTGTAGAGTCTTTTGAATGCTCAACTAAAGAGCTTAGGAAGAAATGGGGAGCTATTTTATGATTTCTGAGCAAGGGTGTGTCGTGATCACCCAAGGACAAGGCATCTTTCTTAAAGGAGTCTCCAGTCAGTCATGGAAGCCTTCCTGGTATGCAGCAGTGCCCAGGAAATCCATCCCACCACCCCTTTCCCTACAATTCTCTCACAATGGATATTCACTGTTCTCCATTGACATAGCTACCTATTCCAATGTCCAAAGCTTTTGCTAAATTATCCTTTCCAAGACTTTCTCAAGACTTTGGGCGCTGACAGATTGTTCAATTTCCCTTCTTGATCTTGTTGGGAATCTTAGAATTTAGGAATGAAGGGGAACTAGTCTACTTTCCCCTCACTTTACAGATATGGAAACTGAGGCCCGAAGGAGGGAAGGCACTTACCCTCAAATCACACAGATAGTGGCCAAGCCAGCTGTGCTGCACAATGGATAAAGTTCTGAGCCTGGAGTTGAGAAGACCTGAGTTCAAATCTAGCTTCAGATACTTATTAGCTGTGTAACCTTGAAAAGGCCACTTCACTTGTGTCTGCCTTAGTTTCCTCAACTGTAGAGTGAGGATAATAATAGCATCTGGCTCCCCAGGCTTGGGGAGGCTAGATGAGGTCACCAGGATTCAAGGTGAGAATTCAAGCCTCTAGGTATAATACCCTTCCCAGACTGGTAAACTGGGTCCTTTGTTCCATGCAGTTTTTGACCTGAGAGCATTTATTTCCAGGATAAATTTGTATGAGAGAACAAAGTGAGACATTTGTAAAGTTCTCAGTACAGTGACTGGAGCATGGTAGGTACCATATAAAAGTTAGCTATGAAGAATAAGATGATGATGAGAAATAAGAGGGCATTGGTAGTGATGATGATGCTGTCTTCTGACTTCCACACTGCTCAAGGTCATACAGGTAATTAGTAGAAGAGAAGGAAGTGGTTTCCATTGGCCATAGTGAAAGTCTCTGGTCTTGGGCTACTTGGGGTAGGGGGAAGAATAAGATCCTAATGGAAACAGTGATTTGGAGCTGGAAGGAAACCTGGGGATCTTTGAATCACATCTCTTTATTTCACAGATGGTGAAACTAAGGCTCAGAGAGGTTATAGTTGACTTGCGCAGGGCTACACAATCCTTTGAAGAAGGATTGAGGGGCTGGGATCTTCCTGACTTCAAGCCTATGCTCCAGCCACTTAGGCACCTAGCTGCTATTAAAATCTATCCTGATTAGATGTACTAAGACCTAATTAGGGCTCCATTAATTTAGGGACTGAAGGTTACACCCAGAATAGCTCTCTCCTCCTTGGAGATATTTGCAGAATATGTAAGGTCATGGATTGGAAGCCAGAAGGGACCTCAGAGGACAATATTCTCATTCCACAAATGAGAGCCCTGAAGTCAGAATGGAGAAGTAATGTATACAAGAACCAGGATCTGAATGTGGAGACTTTGGCTCCCAATCCATCCTTGTTTCCCCTGTACTAGCTGCTGAAGAGTTAGGGGAATATCATTATTGTGAATCTCTCCCGTTAGAATGACCGATGCCTGAGGATGGGCTGGTGACTGGTAGGTGAGAGGAAATATTGCTGGGAGGGGGGTGTTTGAGGAATGATCTCCCACTCCGTTTTTGTAATAACTGATGAGGTGTAGGCTCTGGGACACCCCCCTCCCCCACCATAGCTCAGATTCACATTCTCTAACCGATTATTTCATGAGATTCTCACAATAACCTTCAGAGATAGGAAGTATAGTACCTATATCCTCTTTTTATGGCCACACAGCTAGTAAGTGTCAGAGACAGGACTGGAACCTAGGTCTAGTGAGTCCAAGGGAAGCCTTCTTCCCAGTCTACATGCACACCTTTCCATCAAGCACTGAGACTATCTTATGCAAATTATCAAGACTATTAGAGCTGCATGCCCAGAGGACCCACACCCCCTCCTGCCTGGAACCCCATTGCAAATACCTTCCTAGGAATCTATTCCCTCAGGATCACTGTATTTTTCTCCACTAATTGGGGTTACATTAATATTGCATTGATTTTTATGTAACCAGAGGGGGAGAGAAAGTTGGGCAGGATTTTCTTTTTCATCTATATTTGGCCTGGAACCTTTTTCTCTGAGACATAGAATGTGCTTTGGTTAACCCAGGCCCTTTTGATCTCCAGAACATCACCCTGCAGGGGGGCAGCCTTTGAAGTCAAGTCTACCTGAATTCTCTGATGGAATAGATATGGCTCTTCACGGGAGACCTCCCTCAGTCACAGGAGGATGGTGTTTCTGACTCGTTCCTTTTCTTATTCCTTCACAATATCTCTTTAAGCTTGTTTCTTACTTCCCATTTCTACTACCACTGAAAGCATGTGATTATCCCGACCATTTCCTGCCCTGTGGCCTCTGCTCAAAATCCGTGTGATTCTGAGTAGTAACTACCCTGCTCAAAGCTCCCATCCCTCACCTCCATGTCTGCTTCCTTGCATGCACGCATGTTGACCGTACCCCATCCACATTCCTACCCAAATTTACTCTCCTTTTCCATTATCCCACAACCAGCAAGTCAATTCAATTCAATAAACATTTATTAAGGGATTGCTATACACAAAGAGGAAGATTCAGTCTTGGTATCGTGGGAAGAAAGTCCTCGAGTCTGGAGAACTCACTTAAACCTTTAGAATCCCAGGTAATTTGTCTCAGATTATTAGCTGCCTGCCAAGTGCCAATCTGTATTGGTAGAAGGAGTTTCCTCATGGAAAGTTCCTATCACTAATGAAATCATAGATTCAGTCAAAAAACAGATAGTGCAAACACTGGAGTTACAAAAATGAAAATTTTAAAAAAGTTCCTTTTTCAAGGAACTTACATTATCTAGGAGACCACAAATATAAAAATAAGCATAACCCAAGGACCTCAGAAGGAGGACAGAGCAGCGACAGTGGGGGTGGGGTGGGGTAGAGGGGATCAGGAGGGCTTCAGGACGGTGATGGCACCGAAGATGAATCTTCAAGGAAGACAAACATTATGAGAGGTAAGGAAGAGGAGCCAGCACATTCTAGGCACAGAGGATGACCTGTGCAAATGCAAGGGGACAAGTGATGGAGAATGTCCATTCTAGGCTCCACAAATAGTTCAGTTCTGAAGTCCTTCCAAATTGTCTGTTTTTGTAATATTGTTATCCTGTAAAGTACCCTCTTGTTCCTCCTCACTTCATGCCACACTGGTTCACACAGGTCTTGGCTTTCTCCGAAACCATCATTTCTAACAGTGTAATAGTATTCCATTCACTGTTCCTTAATCTAGGGTCATCCCCCATCATTATAATTACATAGCATTAAGTTTATTTCCCCTTATGCTGTTGTAATCGTCTTTAATACTACAAAACAACCGTTATAAATGTTTTTGTGTCTGCGGATCCTATTCCTTCCTTTGATTCCTTTGGAATGTAAGTTTGGTGGTGGCACCCTAGCCACGCCCTTCTGTAAGACAAGCCCATCAGTTCAATCAATTTGCTGATGTATAAAAAAGCTGGGAGAGGGGCAAGGGCAAGCATCAGGAGAAAGCCCACTATTTACTCTTCTTTAGAGTTCCTCATTAATTAACCCGCCTTTGAAGTAAGAAACAAAAAGTCCTGGAGGCAAGCTGAGACAGATACATAAATGCAGCTCTTGTTAGTCTGAATCCTTGCAGTAGCTAGGGTCTTTCCTGCTTGGGCTGGTGGTTGGCAGTCTCCTGCATTATATGTTTGGGTTTCCAATTCCACCCCTCATTGAAAGTGAAGCATTCATTTAAAGCATCAGATTCCTACAGAAACAACTGAAGTAAAACCTCAGAATTCAGAACACAAATTTTTAAAAAAGTAACTTTATTTTCCTAGAGAAGCCAGAGAAATTATGCTCTCCCCAAACCATAAATTGAACCTTTGTTAGCTCAAAATGGGAGTGGTGGGATCTATGAGCAGAGTGACTTCTAGACTCACTCTCCCTGCCCAACGTTAATAAAAATGCTGCTTCCTCCAGGAAGTCTTTCTTTCTTCCCAGTTGTTAGTGTCCCTTCCCCCTCACCTAGACAAAATGACTGTATTATTTACCAGTACACGTGTCCTCCACTACCCTGGCCCCCAGAGGAATGAAAGCTCCTTGAGGGCAGGGATTATTTTCTCTTTGGTCTTTTTATCCCCAATATAGGCAGAGTACCTGGCACAGAGTTACGTATATGTCATCTCCTCCATTAATCTGTGAGCTCATTAAGGGCAGAGACCCTGATTTTGCTTGGGAAAGTCAGCCACAGAGTCCCATGAGGAATGAAGAGGAGAAGCCTCATCACCTGGCCACTTTCCTTAAAATGGCAGTCCTGGGACAAATTCCGGACAGTGGTTCTTTGGTAGGGGTCGTGCCTATAATCCAAACTGAGTGTATGGACTTTGGCAAGTGATGCTGAACTCCTCTCCATTCACCAAAGTCACCTTCCAGAGCATGAATATGACACTCTATTCCATCAACAACCACTAAATATTTATTCAACACTTAGCATGTATGAGCACTGTCCTAAGGAGGCTATGGATACAAGAGAGGTGAAGGACAGTGGCTGACCGCAAGGAGCAGGACCGCATGTCACCTAGAGTCACAACAGAAAAGGGACAGTTCTGCTCAGTTTGACCAGACTGGAAAGTCTTCATGGAGCTTAGACTTGGCCGTGGGGCATCTGGATTCATGATTCTCAATTACAGCCGAGGAATGGGACTAAACTTCTTTTACCCTAAAAGGCTAATTTTTTCATATATGACAACATGCCAGCTGCCAGCTGCCAAAGCTTTGTTCTCTGCCTTTTGCCACTGCTTGGTTTCTTTTTTTTCAAATAAATGATAATGTTACTGATCGCTTTTAAAAATCATTTAAATGTCTTTGTGTCCCTACCCTTCTTTGTTCTCAATGCCTTCCCTTACAACTAATAATTCTTAATAAAAAACTGAAGAAAAGGGGAAAAGAATCAGCAAAATCTCTCAATATGTCCCCCCCCCCCCATCTGACAATATAGCAGCCTCCCTATCCCCCAGCCTCTGCAAAGGCAAGGGGAGAAAGTGTCTTCTCACATCTCCTATCTGAGGTCAAACTTATTCCTTGCAGTTTTGTAACATTCATTTTGGATTAGTTTGTAATGGCTGTCCTTCCCATTTACAGCACATTGGTAGTGGGAGTACCATATAAAACTAATTGGCAAAACCCCAGCTCCCCAGAATGCATGTAGACTAAAGCTAACAAACCCAGAGACTAGTGTTGCCCTCCGCCATCTCCCTTCCCCCTTCCCCCCCAAGCCCTGTGCTGCCATGGAACAGTTAGTGTTTCCTGAGCTCCAGCCCCTCATTCCTGATAAAGCAATTCAGAAAATACTCCCATTTCAATAGTTCAGATACTCCATTACTTTATGATAGGGCAGCCTAGTAGTTTATGGTTTATTGTCTAAACCTCCCATCTTTCTTGACAAAGATGAAAAAATTTGGGAATAGCCAATGCTGAAGGTATTGCACAAAGATAGGAACAAGAATTATATAATATGAATACTGGAGCCACTTGGTGGTGCCATAGTGCACAGAGCGCTGGACCTGGAGTCAGGAAGACTCATCTTCCGGAGTTCAAATCTGACCTTAGACACATACTAGCCGTGTGACCCTGGGCAAGTCACTTAACCTTGTTCGCCTCAGTTTCCTCATCTCTCAAATGAGTTGGAGAAGGAAATGGAGAACTACTCCAGTATCTCTGCCAAGAGAACCCCAAGTGGGGTCGCAAAGAGTTGGACATGATGGAAATGACTTAAATAACATCAAACAAAGGAACACTAATGAAGTGTTGGTGGAGATAGAAAATCAACAAACTATGGAGAGCAGTTAGGTATTATCCTAAAAAACATGATTCAAGGGCCTATTTTCTTTGACAATGACATCCTACCTCTAGGTACATGCTCTGGGGAGGTCAGTGACAGACAGAAAGCTTTCTTATATGCATGAGATGCTTGATGCGGGGCATTCATTATTAACAAAAACCTAGAGAACAGGTGTTCAGCTACATAGGCAGAATAGGTAAGTAAATGGTGCTTCCTACTCGAATGGAACATTGCTGGGTCATAAGAAATGATACATGTGAAGAATTCAGAGAAACCTTGGAAAATTTATATGACCTGATAGATTGAAGCAAGTAGGACCAGAAAAAATGACTACAATAATGTAACAGGAATGAACAATAAAAGGAAATGTAACTAAGTGCTCTGTAGTTATAATGACCAGGTCCGACCCCAGAGCAAAGTTGAGGAAATGCACCTTCCTGTCTTCATCACAGAACGGGAGATATAGATCTGGGATGTTGTGTATGTTGCCGGTCATGGTCTGTGTCAGCTGGGTTTGGTGAACTCTGTCTTTGCTTGTTTTTAATCTTTTTTTTCAGGGGAGGATTTACCTTTCAGGAGTATATCTTTGGAAATTAATGTCATACAAAAGAAAAATAAGGGATGGCAATAAAAAGGACAATGGAATGGTGAGCCTCAGGAAATAATGGGTCTTTCCCTCCCTATTACTGCCTTCTGGCTTCCTCCACGCCTCATCTAAAATCTCACCTTTCGTAGGCATCCTTTGCCATTTCCCGTTAATTCTAGCCCTTTCTCTCTGCTGATTGTATGTAATTTATCCTGTATACATACTGTTTTCGCATGGGCTGTTTGTGTGTTATCACCCCCATTAGACCATAAGCTCCTTGAGAGCAGTGTACTTAGTACATGCTTATTTACTGACAGACATCACTGGAGGACTTAAGACTCACCCCAATGGCCATCATCCTCCAAACTGACAGGGTGTCATTGTCCATGCAGTTAATCCTTCTTCACTTGTAACCCAACAAGAGGGGGGCAAAGTCAGGTCAGACCCATGGCCCTGGAATTGAGGCACAAAGCTCAAAGTCATGCTGCCTAATTAGCATTTCCTTCTGTCTCAGGTTGGCTGCTTCCAGTATGCTGCCTTCATAGGTCTGCCCTCATTGCAGTCGGATGGAATGCTGGAGTTCAGAACCCCAGGACAGGTCCTTGGTATCAGTCACTTTAATATAGTTGCTCATATCTCTAGTGGATAGCTAGGTGACAATTCTCTCTGCTTCTCCTTTTTAATTTTGTCTCTTTCTTAGAATCACTGGATGCAAGAGCTGGAAAGGACCCTAGGGGTCAGCTAGTCTCATTTTATGGGTGAGGAAATTACAGAGGTAGTGCACTGGGGTAGGAATAATGTTGGAGTCAGAATAAGAAAACCTCAGTCCAAACCCCACTGGCTATTTACTATTCTTATGACACCTTGGACAAGTCAATAACTTCTTTAAGCCTCAGTTTCCTTATCTGTAAAATGAGGGGATCAAACTAGAGGAAGCCTAAAGTCCCCCCCAGATCTACTCTCTTATTTCATGAATTGATTCAAGTCAGTGAAAGCTATTGGCTTGCTCAACATCCCATGATTTGATCAGAGCTGGGACCATGGTCTAGGTCTCTAGACTTCCTTTCCCCTGCTCTTTTTCTTCTGTCTTTACAACTTTAAAAAGCTGCAGATGAGGGGTTAAAATCTTAATGTTGAAAGGAGTTAAACATCAATCTCACTTAAAACTGTCACCTGCAATGTTTCTATGAATGTGTGCTACCAGGCACCAAATTTTATGAATTTGAGTCAAACAGATCCATTCAATCTTGGATAGGCCTCTTTTTATGTATAACTGTGAAATGTGAACTCTGGCCTATTAGAATAGGAGTGTTTATGCTCAGGCTGTTTGCTATTGATAAAAAGGCAGTTTAAAAAATTACCCAGTCTCCATTTTCAAGGTCTCGATCTTCTACCTGCTAACAAAATGAAGAAAAATGATCCACGGGGCTCCATCTATTCCCTGACGTAAATTGCCTTTTGATTAAAAATAGTGCTGATTATTACAGGACTCTCTTAATTTAAATTAATGATTCTTCCAATATGAGTCATTGCCCATTATTTTTGCCTGCCATGAGAAATCTTTGGGTTACTGACTTGCATTCTTCCCCATTCAGAAGCAATCCCTGCTCAGCAATGCCTTAGTCCCTCCATTAATTATTCTGGATTTCTTCATTCATATGCACACAATTCTATTCCTGCAGAAATACATTCTAATGAACATTCTGGAAAGTGACAAGCTATAATTTCTATCCAAGGATTCTGTCAGGGCTAAGCAATAGCAAACTGGTGAAAAGAGACTGTAATGGCATTGGGGGAGAAAGGGAATAAAATCCAATTTTAATATTTTAATTATATCCTTAATCAGAAGAAAATATCGATATCCTTTATGCTCAGGGCACCTGACGCTGAAGAACTGTTCCTGATGGAAAAAGCATATTTTTTGAAGAGGAAAGAAGGGATATATCCGTGTGTAGTGAGAATGAGTTTGTTACTTTGACTTAACTGATTCCACTTTGTGTTAAGCCTCCTGTGACAAAGTAGTTGTCATACATTGTTTTTCTACCATAATAAGATAAGGATTTGAGTTGTATAGTTTGACGATGATGTATGCTTTCCCGAAATTTGGTAAACAAATACTAATGATGTGTGTGTCCTCAATCCAAAAACTACTTCTAAACACTTGCTCATGACTTAGGTTTAATAGATTCCTTTCATCATAAGCTTAGG
>CM053593.1:7511115-7539706 GCA_028646575.1 Pseudocheirus occidentalis | reverse complement strand
ACCTTGGACACATCACTTAAGCTCTCTGGGTGGTGCCAAGGTCATAGATTTGGAGCCATAAGGGGTCTTGCAGGCCATAGTGTCCACCCCTCTCATTTAAAAATGGGAAGCTAGGGGCCCTGAACGAGATCATAGGCCCAAAGAAGCTCAGATTTAGTACTTAGAACTTCAACTCATTATCTAGGTGGGCAAACAGAGGCCCAGGGAGTAAAGTGACTTGATGATAGTCACAGTTATTAAGTGGCAAAGCCAAAGTTTGAACCCGAATCCCCTGACTCCCAGATCAATGATACTTCTATTACAGGGTGACCTCTCAGACTAAGCTGGAGGGAGCTGCTCTAGGCATGTAGGGGTTAAATAATGGAGGCAGAGACACAGCCAGAAAGTAATAGAGACAAGAGTTGAGATAGTGCTCTGGCCCTGTCCATGCTGTGTAAAAATCCTGAGATGCTGTTGGTGTTGCTGAGTTTTTCAGTTGAGTCAAATTCTTTGTGATCCCATGTACCATAGAATGCCAGGCCCTTCTGTTCTCCACTAGCTCTCAAAGTCTGTCTAAGATGATGTTGGTCGTCTCCATGACACTATCTATCTCATCCTCTGTCACCCCTTTTTTCCTTTTTCCTTCAATCTTTTCCAACATCAGGGGCTTTTCCAATGAGCCCTGTCTTGTTATGTGGCCAAAGTATTTAACTTTCAGCTTTGGTATTTGACTTTCCAGTGAATATACTGACTTAATTTCTTCAAGCATTGATTGATTTGATCTTGCTGTTCAAGGGACTCTCAAGTTTTCTTCAAGCCCATGATTGGAAAGTGTCGCTTGTGTGGTGCTCGGCTTTCCTTAGAGTCCACCTCTTACAGACATATGCTGCCAGTGGAAAAACCATAGCTTTGACTCTATGGGCCTTTGTCGGCAAGATGACATTCTTCCTTTTTGGTATGCTGTCCAGATTTGCCATAGCTTTCCTTCCAGGAGCAAGTGTCTTTTAATTTCAAATAACTTATTTTTAAAATTTCAACTTAATTAAATTTAATTCGTTTTAAGTTTCATTTCATTTCATTAAATTAAATTCATTTTTAATTTAATTTGACTAAGTGAAATTAAATTTTAATTCCACTGCAGTGGCTATCTGCAGCGATCTTTGAGCCCAAGGATCTAAAATCTGCTGTTTTTTCTTCCTCTGTGTGCCCCAAAGTGATGGGACCAGTTGCCAAGAACTTGGGTTTTTGATGTTAAGCTTCAAGCCAGCTTTTACACTCTCCTGAGGGCTAGGAAGGAGTTTAGAGGTGCCCAGACCAGGCTAACGGTCCTGACGCTTCCATTCTGCAGATCACAGGACCATAGGTTTGGAGCTGGGAGATTTTTTAATTTAATTAATTGTTTAATAAGGTGAAGAACAAGGTGAAGTGCCCTGGGTCCCACATCTAGGCAGCTGGGTGGTACACGGGATAAAGGACTGGATCTGGGTTCACTAAGATCTGAGTTCAAATCCTTTGAACACTTAGCCGCTCTGTGAACCTGGGTAAGTCATTTGACTTTTCTCAGTCTCTGTTTCTGTTATCTATAAACCTATATCATAGGACTCTGGGAGGATCAAAGGAGATATGTGTAAAGTTCTTTGCAAATCTCAAAGCATCATATATATATAATATATATATGTATATATTATATATATATATATATGTCAGCAGTTACTAGTAGTAGTAAGTGAAAGGGCTGGGCTCACTGGGATCATGGAGATATCTCCATTTTTTTCCTCTTCCAAGATACTTTTGCAACCAGGAATAGCTTAGCAATTTATCAATTAGTTTTTTTTAAAGTTACATACAATCTTTTCTTCAATCAACAAAAAATTCATTTTGTCTCCCCTCATCCTTCCCACTACTGAAAAAAAAAATCCTTGTAATAAATATGCACTGTCAAGCACAGCCACCCAACAAAATCAAGGACTGGCCATCTTCCCATGAGATGTTGGGGACATCTCATTGTTGTGGGTCTACTGTTGAATGAGCATACAAGATTTCCACATTTTCCTCTTGTTAAGGAAATAGGAAAGCCTGATTGTGGTTCCCTTCCCCATCCCTCCACCCCTTTCCTAACTATTTTAAATGAATGAGTTCATCCCTTTAAATTGTGAGCTACTTGAAGCCAGAGACTGATTTTTTCTTGTATCTCCAGCAACTCACAATGCCAGGCACACAGCAGGTACTTACTAAATGCTCACCGACTAACATTTCAATTCACACTTGTGATGATTAATTACACCCTTCTCTCCATTTTGTTCTGTAGAACTTTCCCTTTCCCGTTTCCTCTTTATAAAGCAGAGTGTGGGGAGAGGACTAAGCCCCACCAGTCTTTTCTTCTTCCTCACCCAGAGCTCAAAAACATGCTGTTGTCCTTTCTTTTTTAAAGCCCATCTTCAAAATCCAAAAGATTAAATGCTTATTTCCTTCTTTTCCTTTAGACAACTGTTAAAATGACAAGGGGCTAACATTGACTTGAAGTTCCCTTTCATGAAATTCAGGAAGAAATACTACTGATTCCTCAGATAAGAGACAGACTGCTTGAGGTAAGGAATGTCTTTGTTTCTGGCTCCATCCCCAGTGGCTGGGCACAACACCTTATACACACGGTGTTCCATAAATGCTTATTTACTTAAATTAAGCTGATCTTAGAGCCACAAACTGAGCATCATCAGATCACAGAACCAGGACTGGATTTGAGCCTAATCCTCCCAATTTAACAGGAGGAAATGGGGCACAGAGAGTTTTTCAAGGTCTTGGGGCAGGAAGTGGAAGGAAAGAACTTTCCCTTTGCCACCAGTTTCAGTATCTTTTTCCTGTAGAGGCCATCTCAATTGGCCCTAACATTATTCTGGATGCTTTTTTGATAATTTGATCTTAAAATGTCATTACACCCCCTGGCTCTTTGCTCTGTGTCTGTTCTGGGCCTTTCTCCAAAAGCAACAAAATTCTAATCTTAGTGTTTGAACAAGATTAACAGGAAGGACTGAGTCTGGCTTCATTCTATGAGTAATATCTAAAGGAAAGTTGCCCATTGCTACTTCTGTTCCTGGGGAGGCATTGATTCAGAATAATACATATGCCCCATAGCACACTTGTCACACAAATAAATAGACAGCACCTAGTTTTATCTTCTGGTTATTAGACATATTGATAACTGTGTTTATGTGTTTGCATACACACACACACATTTCTATATACACATATCTGGGTGCCCAAAGTCCTTTCCTTCTGTATTCTTAGTGCTTGGCACATAGTGAACCCTTAATAAGGGATGGTAAACCGACCTATACAGGGCACAATGACTCAGAATAAAGCAGTCTTTGGAAGTGGGGGGTGGGATTGAGTGTTCAGTTTGGAAAGAATTGAATTTAAAGGGCACAGATAGGACTCATTGTCATTGGGTTCTAGAAATGTTGATTTGGATCTGGATGGGACACCAGAGGTCATTGAGTCCAATCCCCTCATTTTAGACATAAGAGAACTCAGACTTGGAGATATGAAGCAATTGGAGCTTGGGTGGCAAGGCTGTGTCAATTAGTAATATGGGAACAACAGAGCTTAACACCTCATTGGCAAGATGAATCCCAGGCGTTCCTCAGAGACACGGTGGGTGCGCTTCCAGAGCAATGTAATAAAGCAAATAGTGCCATAAAGGGAGTCACGCGAATTTTTGGATTTCTCAGATGATATTTACACTGTACTCTAGTCTACTAATTGTGCAATGGTATTATGTCTAAAAAAGGTATGCATCTTAATTAAAGATACCTTCTGGCTAACCACTGTCTGAACCTTCAAGGAGCCATAATCTTTTTACTGTGGAAGATCTTGCCTTGATGTCTATGGCTGCTGACTGATCAAGGTGGCAGTTGCTAAACTTGGGGTGGTTGTGACAATTAAAAAAATAAGACAACAGTGGTTTGCTGCTTCAATTGACGGCTGTTTGATAACATTTTGTCCCTAGTAAAACTTTCCAAATTGGAGTCAATCCTTTCAAACTCTGCTGCTGCTTTATCAACAAAGTTTGAGTAATATTCTTCAGTATTGTTGTGTTTCCAGGAATAGGGAGACATGGGGATAGGGAGAGGGACTCAGAATGGATGGCCAGTTGAGCAGTCAGAACACATATGACATTTATGGATTAGTTCCCCCTTCTTCGATGGGCATAATTCATGGTGCCCCAAAACACAATTCCAAGAGTTAACATCAAAGATCACTGATCCCAGATCACTATAACAGATGTAATGATAATGAAAAAGTTTGAGATATTGCCAGAATTGCCAAAATGTGACATAGCCCACAATGTGATCACATGCTGTTAGGAAAATGGAGCCAACAGACCTGCTTGATGCAGGGTGGTCTCAAACCTTCAATTTGTGAAAAATCCCAAGCCCCTTGATATATGTGAAGTGAAGTACAGTAAAGCAAGATAGATATGCCTGGAATTAAAACAAGGAGTTGGCCATGGCTGGCCTCGCTCTGCACCTCTTCAGCTTAGGGAGCAGCCTAGGGAGCAGCTCTTGCCTCACCAACTGCTTTGGGTTTTCAATTCTAAGACACGGGTCACGTCTCAGCCTTTCTTTTGTTCTCCAGGCCCTTTGGCATCTCGATTGCTTTCCTCTATAAAAACAGTGGACATTTCTCCAATCCTTATGTATCTCATTTGAGCCTCACTATAACCCTGAGATGGAGGGACTGTTACTATCCCTTTGTCAGGAAAGAAGGAACAGGCACAGAAATGTAGAACTCCAGTCCTTTGACCTTCCAGGCTATCATGCCTTGCATTGTGCTCAACTGTCTTTCAATACATGAATAGGTGAAGGATCTTGTTCTTCATCTGTGGGTCACTAGCTCTCTCTGTGGGGTGACTCCTTCCATGTCTCTATGAATTAGGTGATTTCCAATGAAGGAGGGGCTCTAGGAGGCCGTAGGATTTAAGTGACAAATGATAGAACCTCCAAGTTGGAGGTGACCTCGAAGGAACTCTAGCCCAACCCCTCCACAGTGGACAACAATCTCCTTCAGAACACTCCCCAAAAATTATTAATAAGTTTCCACAGAAAGACCTCAAATGATGAGTAGCAGGGAAGCCACATTCCCAAGAACAGCCTGTGTGGTTAAAGTCTAGATTGTTTTTCTTACAACTAAGAAAAGCCTGACTCTCTCAAATGTTTCCCGGGGCTCCTCTTTATTTCTCATCAGCCTACACTTGGCACTTCTTCGTTATGACTCAGAAGTCTCTTCATCTCACCAAAGATGTGCCCTCTGCTGGGTGTCCCCTCCCAGAGCTGCCATTTTCCTCAAGGTGTTTTGGCCAGCTTCCTTTCATTTCTCAGGATGCATTTTAGACTTTTCCATCATGGCCCAACCCAGTGATTACCTTCTTCCTTGTCTCCCTTTTTCTAGCTTCCCTTCTGTTAGGATGGAAACTCCTTGAGAGTAGGGATGTATTTCTTTTTTCTTGTTTTTGTATCCCCAGCACTTAGAACAAGGTTGGGCACAAAGTAAGAGTTTAATTAATGCTTGTTGACTGACCAATCTGCTCAGCTCGTTGGGCTCAAGTAGAACAAGTTTAATGTAAAATTCTATTTTATAAGCGACTTATTCCAAAGTCACTCAGGATAAGAGTCTGAGAGGTGAAAGGGTCCTCTGAGGCCATAGAAGCCAATCCTCTTATTTTTCAGATGAGGAAATCTGTAGCCTAGGGATGTTGAAGTGACTTGCCCAAGGTAACACAGAGGATAAGTGTCAGAGGCAGGATTTGAACCAAAGTCCTCTGTCTCCAGAATTAAGGTTCTTTCCACAGTGAGGACTGTAAAACTCATCACGGCTGGAATTTGAACCTAGGGTTCTCCGTCTCCAAGCCTAGTACTCTGTCTATGGTACCTTCTACTTTTCACTCTACTCTGCGTATGGAAAACAAAACAGGCATAATGACTACGCATCTTTTGGTCTTATTTATAATTATTTGATATTTAGTTTAAATCTACCAACCCCTGCCCTTGGAACCACCCTCGTTCTCGGGCTCCCTCCCTGGCCAGTCAAAAGAGAGATGACATTTGACGTTGGAATAAAACTTAGAGATCATCTAGGTGCATCTTATGCCTTTGACAGACAAGGGAACCTGATGGGCGGGGGAGAGGGAGGAAGCAGGACACCCTGGGGCGGAGTGGGTTGGGCTTACAAGGCATCTCTCTTTTGACTGGCCAGGGAGGAAGTCCCAGAATGAGGGTGGTTCCAAGGGCAGGGGTTGGAAGAAGCTCCCAGAGAAAAAGACCCTGCCAGTTACACAGCTGGAGACATAACTAAGACCTGAACATTTGTAATGTTGATTACAAATGATTATTAGCCTAGAGAGGACTGAATGGTTCCTCAATTTTTGGACAGGTAAGTAGCTGGGGCAAGGGTTGATTGATGGTTCTGTGGGCCAGAGCTAAGACTGAATTTGCCCTGCTCCCTCCCAAGCTGCAAGTGTGCTGTGTTTATACTAAAAAATACTGGAGTCAGAAGGACTACCTCCCATTCTCTAATTTTTAAATGATATGACTTCTTGAACTTAGGTCACTTGTCTATTTGGAACTTGTGGTGGTATATGATGTAAGACACTAACCTAATAATTATCAAAACTATCTGGTACTGGCTAAGAAATACAAAGGGGGATCAATTAAACAGAGTAGGCATACAATTTCCAGCAGCAAACAAACACGATAACCTTATTTTTGACAAGTGTAAAGACAAGATTTTGGAATCAAAATTCATTTTTTGGCAAAAATTGTAGGGAAAACTGGAAAACAGTCTGGCAGAAATTAGGCATAAACCAATCTCTTATACCATTTACCAAGATAAGATCAAAATGGGTACATGACCTAGATATTAAGAGACATATTACCAGACAAATAGGGAACATGGGATATATTACATATCAGACTTATGGATAGGTGAACCATTTATAAATGGGATAGAAAGCAAAGTTAGATGTAAAACAGATAATTTCAATTACATTAAATGAAAAGTTTCGTATAAATGAAACAAATATAGCCAAGATCAGAAGGAAAGCAGCAAATTGAGGGGAAAAATTTTATAGTTTATCAGATAAAAGTCTCATATCTAAAATATATAAAGATCTTTGTCAAATCTACAAGAATACAAGTCATTCCCCAATTGATAAATGGTCAAAGGATATGAACAGGTAGTTTTCCAGTGAAGAAATCAAAACAATTTATAATCATATGAAAAAATGCTCAAAACCATTTTTGATTAGAGAAATGCAAATTAAAACAACCTTGAGATATCATTTTGCACTTACCAGGTTGACTAAAATGATTGAAGAAGAAAATGACAAATGTGGGAGGGATTGTGGAGAAATGACACTAATTCATTATTGGTGGAATTGTGGAATGATCCAACCATTTTGGAGACAGAAAAGGAAAATAACAAATGTTGGAGGGAATGTGGGAAAATTGAAACACTAATGCACTATTGGTGGAGTTGTGAAGTGATTCAACCATTCTGGAAAGCAGTTTGTAACTATGCTCAAAAAGCTATAAAACCTTGCATACCCTTTGATCTACCAATACCACTACTAGGTCTGTATCCCAAAGAAATAAGAAACAAAAAAGGGAAAAGACCTATATGTACAGTTCTTTTTATGGTGACAAAGAATTGGAAATTGAGATGATGCCCATCAATTGGTGAATGTCTGAACAAGTTGTGGCATGTGATTTTGATGGAATATTATGGTACTCTAAGAAATGACAAGCAGGATGATTTTAGAACAACCTGGAAAACTTATATGAACTGATGCAAAGTGAAGTGAACAGAAAAAGAACAATATACATAGTAACAGTAACATTGCAACAACGATCAACTATGAATGACTTTGCTATTTTCAGCAATACTATGATTCAACACAACTCCAAAGGATTTATGAAGAAAAATGCTATTCCAGAGAAAGAACTGATAGAATCCAAATGCAGATTGAAACATACTTTTAAAAAGCTTTCTTTATTTTTCTTACTATTTTTCTGTTTTCTTTCACAACATTACTAATACCAAAATATATTTTGCATGACTGCACGTGTATAACCTATAACAATTTGCTTGCCTTCTCAAGAAGAGGGAAAAGGAAGGAGGGACGAAGGGAGGGAGAGAATTTTGAACTCAAAACTTTAAAAATCATTAAAATTGTTTTTACGTGGGAAAAAGTAAAATATTAAATAAAAAAGAAACCATGGGCTAACTGTATTCGTGTGCTTCCTGAACTTCTTTTTCTAACTTTTTATCATTGCTTTGTTTTTAACCATACCAAATAATGTTCATGATTACTGACGTAACAT
The DNA here is from genome assembly GCA_028646575.1 of Pseudocheirus occidentalis. Taxonomy (NCBI): domain Eukaryota; kingdom Metazoa; phylum Chordata; class Mammalia; order Diprotodontia; family Pseudocheiridae; genus Pseudocheirus; species Pseudocheirus occidentalis. The sequence continues at coordinate 7,531,349 of CM053593.1, read as the reverse complement.
AGATTGAAATAGGTTCCCTTCATTGCTATTTTTTCTTCCTGACCTTTTCTAGTAGACATCCTTCTAAACCATCAAAAAATTCATGTAACTCACATTATTATAGTATTAGTATCCATTGACTGAAAAAATCCTTGACGATAAAAGGCTTTGATTAATTCAATAATGTTTTAAATGAATTTATAATTTATTAGTCACAATTATATCTATATGCATGTGAAAGATGATTATGCTCATATGCATGTTTTTTTTAAATCAGCTTACAGAAGGTATATTTGTTTCTTATACTGTTACTTAATGAGTCACTTAATATTTATGGACATGAGGATTCCCAAACTACTTGTAAGAGCTCTGCCTTTCACTGGATTTCCATGGCAAGCAGGTGGGAAATTGCCAATTAAATTCAACCTTTTTATTTTACAGATGAGAAATTGAGGCCTAAATAATTATTTATCCTCTCCTCTGTCCTATCTTTTTTTTTGAAGTGTGATTTTAAAGGAAGTAGATGATTCCCATAGTTACTTTTTATTTTTTTTTATTTTTATTTTATTTTTTGCTTTTTGGAGGGCAGTTGGGGTTAAGTGACTTGCCCAAGGTCACACGGCTAGTTTTTTGTGTTAAGTGTACGAGGCCGGATTTGAACTCAGGTACTCCTGACTCCAGGGCCGGTGCTCTATTCACTGCGCCACCTAGCCGCCCCTCATAGTTACTTTTTAAATCAGTTTTTTTCTTGGTAGTTTAAAATATTACCTACATTTCCTTCCGACAGAAAACCAATCTTTTTAACAAAGAATGAAAAGGAAGGAAATACTAGTTTAGCAAAATGATATGACATTTCATATTCAGTATTTCACACCCATAGTTCCCCATCTCTGCAAAGAGTTATGGGATAAGGAGGTACCTTCTCATATCTCTTCTTTCAGGCCAAGTTTGTTTATTAAAACTTTGAAACATTTTGTTTTGATTTATTGTTGTTATTTTTTCATTTACATTGTTATTTTTATTATATAGATTATTTTCCTGGTTCTTTTTACTTCACTTTGCATCAATTCATATGTCTTTCCAGGTTTTTTGTATTCATTATATTCAGTTTCTTGAAGTACAGTAATGTTTTGTTTTATGTTTTTTTTTAAATTAATAAGCATTTATTTTACTCTCCTTTCTACTTCCCCTTCCCATTGGAAAAGAAAAAACCCAACATTTAAAAAAAGATAAAAACCACACAAACAAATTAAATTTCACATTGACTATGTCCAAAAATACATGTTTCGTTCTACATCTTCAATTCATCACCTCTCTGTCAGGATGTGAACAGCATGCAATGTTGTCAGTTTCCTGAAATTGTAGGTCATCAGAGTTCTAAGTGTTTCAAAATTATTTTCCTCTATCATGTCATTGTTGTGCAAAGTGGGATTGAAACAACTCAAAGGAGACACAGGATGTGCAAATTTGGAGAATCCACCCCAAATGTTCACATGGACTACTTGTGCCTGAGCTGTGGCAGAACCTTTTAAGCTCATATTGGTCTGATTAGCCACTGTCGGACACACTGAAACTTAATTCTAGCATAGTGATTTCATTTTGGTTTTCTTCAAGAATGAAGGACAAAGATGAACCAACCAGCCAATTGTATAAATCATTCTCCTGCTTCATTCAGCTTCAATTTATACAAGTCTCAGGCTTCTCTGAAATTTCTTCTAGTGACACAATAGTATTCCATCACATTGATATGTTTCCTTCATTTTTTAATTGGTTCAGTCAGTTCTCAAGTTGATACCCTCCCTTCGTTTTAATTTCACGAGTTTTGCCCCCATAAAAAGAGACAGAGTAGTAATATTGTATCACATTCATTTAAATAACTCACTTAGCCATTTCCCAGGCAATGGCAGTGATATTGATTTTTTTTTTGCTGCTGCAAAAAGTACTGATATAAATATTTTGGCATATCTCATGAGTTTCTTTTTGACACTGACGTCCTTGGAGTTTGTGCCAAGAGATAGGTTCTCATCATTGTAAGCAATTAGATACCATATTAAGCGATTATTCCTGTGACTTCCCACAGGTATCATGTGGATGAACATTCTCCTGAAGAAGCCCTTCTTAGATGTTGATATCTACCTGTTTCTAAGACTGGTGAGAGTTCACACCTGTAGACCGATGGCCAGAGGTGAAATAAAACCTTGATCCCGAAGAATTCCCAGATGTTGTGTAACACACAGTGTAGAGGAATGGCTGATCTCATCCAAGACCATACTGTTCCTTCTTCTGATGCTAAGAAAATCCAAGTACAACAGCTCCTTTCTGGTGTTAGATGGAACTTTTCATCCAGAACAGATGGATAGAACTGAAGTGAACCTGAGAAAGAGTAGAGCTTGCATTCAGAGCTAATGGGATATTCACTGATGATTGCTTGGTGATCAACAAGTTTGCATCTCAAAGAGAAATTTTCTTAATCAATATGTAGCCCAGAGGGCCCACATAACTGAGTTAAGACCATGTTTGTTTGCCTTCTAAAAAGCTAATAATTATGATAATGATGATGGTAAGTACAAAGGATAAGAAGGAAGAAGACCTAGAAAAAGCCTCATCTGTTCTCTTTTTCCTATAGCCTACCATCTTTCTAATACATTTCCACTAAAATGTATTCTACTCCACTCCAATTCAATCTATTCCAATCTAACCCCAAACCAATGGACTCCAATCTTACCCAAGTCAAGTGAAGCTAATTCAACAAGCACTTACTGAGTTTACACTCTATGCAAGGAATTGTGTTAGGTATTAGGGATACTTAAGGCAAAAATGAAACATTCAGTTGTGCCTGACTCTTCATGATCCCATTTGGGATTTTCTTGGCAAAGATGCTGTTATGGTTTGCCATTTCCTTCTCCAGCTCATTTTACAGATGAGGAAACTGAGGGAAATAGGGTAAAGTGACTTGCTCAGGATCACATAGCTAGTAAATGTCTGAGATTGTATTTGAACTCAGGTCTTCCTGATCCAGGCTCATGGCTTTTATCTACTGTGCCACTTAGCCACCCTGTGTTAGTATTAAGGATACTAAGGCAAAAATGAAATAAGTCCTGCCTTCTAGGAGCTTCCTAGAACAGATATAACAATTGCATAGATAAATATTATATATATGTATATATATATTTCATAATAAATAATATTACATAATACACACATACATTTGTATGTATGCATGCGTGTGTGTGTGTATGTGTGTGTGTGTGTATGTAAAAGTTAATGGAGGAAGGAGAGTGGTAGTAACTGTAGGTAATGGGAAAGGCTTCCTGGTGGAGGTAGAAAATGACACTGAAAGAAGCTGAGAATTATAGAAGGTGGAGGTGAGGAGGGAGACCATTGCAGAGATTCAGTGTAGCTCATGTAAAGGCAGGATATGGGAGGCTGAGCCTGAGGAACAAGAATTAAGGTCAGTCTCACTAGAAGGCAGTCTGTGGGAAAACTCAATAAACCAGATTGTGAAGTGCTTTAAGTGGCAATTAGAAGTCTGAATGTTGTTCTAGAGAGAATAGGGAGCTGCTGAAGATTCTTTTTTTTTTTTAAACTGTTTTTATTGATTTTTAAAAATTTTCTTTCAATTTATTTTTAGTTTTCAACATTCACTTCCAAAAGATTTTCAATGTTCTCCCCCTCCTCCCCAAGATGGCATGCAGTCTGACATAGGCTGTACACATACGTTCCTATTAAGCACGTTTTTACATTCACGTCTTGCATAGCACTACCGAAGATTCCTGAGAAGGGGAGAGCCATGGGCAGACTCGTACCTTGGGAAGATTCTTTTGTAACCTGTGGGGAGGACATCAATGTTGGCCTTCACATACTCTATGATGCAGTCAAACTGGGCTGGCTATTCCTGGCATGCCCCATTCTATATCTTGTTTCCCGAGGGTTGCAGTGCTGTCCTTCTTTCTTTGAAAACTCTCTCTCCCGATTGTTGTCTCTCAGAATTTCTTGTCCCTCCAGAGCCGAGATCAAGCACCAGCTTTACACGAGATTCCTCGTGCCTTCTTTCATGACCTCTTGAATTTGTGTGTGCTCTTTATTCCTTGTACACATTCATGCTGTGTAAGCTCCTTGAGGGCAGGCACAATTTCCTGTCAGTCAATCTCAGCACAGAGTCCAATATGTAGCAGGCACATAATAAAGCCTTGCTGCTATTGATTGATGCATTGGAAAGGGGAGAGAATGAAAGCCTGGAGTCTAATAGGCATGATACTGCACACAGATGGATGAGAAGTACTAGGGGGATGAACTAGGGTGGTCAGGTGTCTGCAAGAGGGGGAGAGTGGAGAGAAGGGGGGTGGGTCTGAGGAATGGTGAGGCACAGTGGACTGGACTTGATGGTAGATTGGTTATGAAGGATGAAGGATGAAGGATGAAGGAGGGGAAACAGATCTGAGGTGACATGCTCCAGGATTGAGTGAACAGTTGGCATCTGAGAGTTGTGGAGAGGCTTCATGTCTTGTACGGAACCTGCTGTAATCACACATAGCTCACTGGCTAGTAATTATTCTTCACGTAGGTTGGAAATATCTAGTCCTCATGGGTAAACCTGTAAAACAGTTAGTTAGTAAAACTGTTAGTACCGAAACAGACACAGAGAGAGAGACAGAGAGAAACAGAGACACAGAGACAAAGAGAGAGACAGAGACAGAGGGAGAAAGAGAGAGGGGGGAGAGAGAGAGAAAGAGAGAGAGAGAGAGAGACAGACAGAGACAGAGACAGAGACAGAGAGATATTGAGAGTTGGAGATAGAGACACAGAGAGAGGCATAGGCAGAGATAGAATGACAGAGATAGAGACAGACAGAAACAGTGACAGAGACAGAGACAGAAATAGAGACAGAAACAGAGAAAAAGAGAAAAAGACAGATAGAGACAGAGACAGACTCACAGAAAGACAGACATACAGAAAGACACTGACATAGAGATAGACACAGACAGACATAGAAAGGGCTGAGAGAGATGGACACAGAGTGAGACAGACACAAAGAGACACAGACACAGAGAGAGACAAAGACAGAAAGAGACAGGGAGGGAGGATTGTTTTTTCAAAAGAACAAAACAAAAATTTATTTTTATATTTTTTCAATTAATAAGCATTTTATTTGCTCTCCCTCTTCCCCTCCATTGGACGCGCGCACACACACACACACACACACACACACACACACACACACACACACACACACACACACACACACACACACACGTCCCTTGCAACAAATGCGCATAATCCAAACAAAGCCCCCCCACTGGCCATGACCGGAAGTGCATCTCCCTCTGAACATCCAGTCCTTTCCGGCTCTGCCAGGCGGTGGGCGGCATCCACCACCTGGGTCCACTGGAGCAGCTGATCAGCATTCTTGTCTTTCAAAGTTGGTCGCTTTCACAACATCGTTGCTATGATACTCATCGTTGGGGTTTGCTCACTTTACTTGTTTCCAGTTTTCCCAGGTTTGGGAAGGGGAGGGGGTAATTTAGAAGATGTCAAAATAATAATATAAATGCAATTTTAAAGAAATTCCCCGAACGAGGTGCTCTGTAAGCAGCAAAAAGGAGAAGGGCAGCAGCCCAGACTGGGGAGAACTCGCAGCACCTTAAGGGGTCTATTTCCCCTAAGCAGAAAGAAAACACAATTGGACTTGCAGAGAAGAATGGTTAAGTCACGTCCGTTTAACACTTTAACGTTTGCAAAGCTCTTTCTCCAAGTCAACGCATTTGAGCCTCACTACAATTTTGTGCATCAAGGGATATTATTACCCCATTTTACAGATGTCGGCATTGTAAGGGCAGGAAGTGTGATTTACTCTGGGTCCTGTAACTTCTAGTGTCAGAGGCAGACTCTGGACTCAGGTCTTCCTAACTCTAAGGCCATCATTCTATGTACTGTGACGCACTGCCTCTCCATTTCTCATCCGTTCCCTTTCTCTAGCAGTTTTGACTTTATTACTCTACGTGAGGGTAATGTTATTAGCTTCCCCACATTTTATAGATTGACAAACTGGGACTCAGAAGGGGGAACATAACTGTCTAAAGTCACACATTTCCTAAGTGAGTTTAAGCTCTGTACTCTTTGTATTGACATCCCTCTGCTAAACCACACTAATAAAAAAAAAGAAAACAAAAGTTTATTGATGTCTTTTGTTTTTTAATCACCATGGGTTCCCCAGTATCCCTCCTGCCCCCTCACAGAAAACTATCTCATATAATAGGTTTTTTAAGCAAACAAACAAACAAAAAAGATGAAGAAAGAATCAGTATAACTGATCAATTGATTGAAAAAGTCTGAGAATATGTGTAATGTACACTTGTGGACACCCTTCACCCCTCACCCACAAACACAAAGGGATGGAAATGTCTTCTTAGATCTCTTCTCTGAAGCTAGAATTGTTCTTTATAATTTACAGCTTTCACCTTTGGTCCTGTGTGTGCGTGTGTGTGTGCATGTGTGTGTGCGTGTATGTGCTTCCCATTTACATTATTGTAATCATTGGGCATATTGTTTTCTTGAGTCTGCTTTCATCTCCCTGCATCAGTTCAAGTAGATCTTTCCATGTCTCTCTGTATTCATCACATACATTTCTTATAGCATCACAACATTCCTATTATATTATGTACCACACTTTGTTTTGCCATTCCCCGGTTGATGGGCATCGATTTTGTTTCTAGTTCTTTGCTATTGCAAAAAGGGCTGCTATAAATATTTTGGTAGATAGAGGCATTTCCTTCTTATCAATGACCTCCTTGGAGAATAAACTCAGTAATGGTATCTCTAGATAGTCATTTTATTGGCATATTTCCAAATTGCTTTCCAAAATAGATTTAGGAGTTCACCAATAATGCCCTAGCACCATCTTTACATAATCCTTCCAACGCTGATTATTCTTGTCTTTTGTCATCTTTGCCAGTTTTCAGCATGCAAGCTGAAAATTCAAGACTGTTTCTATGTGTATTTCTCTTATTATTAGTGATTTTGAGCATTCTCTCATATAGTTATTAGTAGTTTGTTATTTTTTTTTTGAGAACTGTTCATATCCTTTGCCCACTTTTAGGGATTTTTTTTTTTTACTATTTATATTATATGCCCAGACATTTACATACACATTGACATATATACATGTATATAACATATATTGTTAATATAGCTTAGAAAATAAATCCTTATCAAAGATATTTGACAGAGGTTCTCCCTCTTCTTTTAAACCACTTCCCTTTTTATTCTTGGTACATTAGTGTGTGTGTATGTGTGTGTGTGTGTGTGTGTGTGTGTGTGTGTGTACGCACAGAAACTTTTCAATTGCATGGAATCAAAGTTACCTCTTTTATCTTTGGTAATTGCCTCTGTCTTTTATTTAGTTAAGAATAATACATCAATAATGCATTAAGTTTGATAAAATTCTCCTGTAAATCCATTGGAACCAAGAGTTTCCTCCTTCCACCCTTTGGTAGTTCCTTCACAACTGCCTATACTTTTCTAAGAATGTGTTATTCAACATATCTATTTGAACTTTGGGTACTTAGAATTTTTTTTTTGAAGATATTCCTCTATTTTGTGTTTAAAGTTCTGTTAACATGTAACTGGATATAATAGATTCTAATAATTACTTTTTATTTCTTTTTGTTTTGTTGTGATTTTTTCCTTGTTTATTTCCTATTTCATTCATTTGATGTTTTTGCCACCTCCTTTAAATCAGATTGGTTAAAAGTTTACCAAATTTATTACTCTTTTCAAAGAACCAACATTCAGTTTTATTTATAATTTCTATAGATTTAGTGTGTCCAGTTTATCTATTTCTCTGCTATTTAAAAAAAAACATATCTTTTTTTGTACTTATTTCAGATTTGTTTATCTGTTGGCTTTCTAATTTTTTAATACTCAGTTCATCAATTCCCTTCTGTTTATTTTGCTAATATATGTTTATAAGGATATTATTTTTCCTCTGAGGAGTGCTTCAGCAACATCCCAGAAATTTTTGTATCTTATTTCTTCATGATCATTTTATTTTGCAGAAATATCAATTGCTTGCGTGATTTGTTCTTTGACCCACTCATTATTTAGGATTTCACTGCTATATCTCCATTTGCATCTGTGTTTTTTGGGGGGGTGCTCCCTGAACAAATTACTACTTTTATTGCATTATTATCTGTAAAGGATTTTTAAATATTTGTTTGCAATATTTCTATGCATCAATGTATGGTAATTTTCACTAAAACCTCTATGGGATGCTGAGAAATATGCATATTCTTTAGCATTTTCATTTAGAAAATGCCATAAGTCTTTTAGCTCTAGCTTCTTCAGAAATTTATTTAGTTCTAAATTTTCTCTTTTTTCATCTTTCCATTGGATTTATTTAAAACAAAGAGTGGGACATTGAAACCTCCCATTATTGTGCTATTGTCTATGTATTTTTATAGATCAATTATTTTTTCTTTTATGGATTTAGATCTGAAAGCATTTGGAACGCATAAGTTTAATGCTAATATTGGTTTGTTATTTATGGTTCCTTTCAACACAGTGTAGTTTCCTTGTTTCTTCTTCTTCTTTGCTTTTTGGAGAGGGGAGGACAGAGCAATTGGGGTTAAGTGACTTGCTCAAGGTCACAAGACTAGTAAGTGTTAAGTGTCTGAAGCTGGATTTGAACTCAGGTCCTCCTGACTCCAGGACTGGTGCTCTATTCACTGCACCACCCAGCTGCCCCCTTGTTTATTCTTTTAAAAATATATTTTGAATGTTTGTTTTTGCTTTGTGTGATAGGTTGATTACAACTTTATTTCCTCCCCAATTCGTCCAATGCAATATACATTTTTAGCCTTTCATTTGAATTCTGAGCATGTTTTTTTTTTCAAAAATGTGTTTTCTTATAAGTAACAAATAGTGGGGTTTGATTTTCTTATCCAATGCTACCAGTTTTCATTGAATTGGATTATTTACTTCATTCGTGTTTAAAGTTATGAGAATTCGGTTTATTTTTTTCCATTTGTCTCTACTTAACCTCTTTTTTTTTTCAAAAATAGAAAATTTTCCCTTCTTCCCCTATGTCTCTTTAGTTATTTTAGCTTACTCTATTTTAAGGTGACCCTATTCCTGCCAGCTGTCTTCTCCTTCTTCTCAACTTTGTTTCCCCATTTGTTCCTCCTTCCCTCAGTTTTGAAATTTTGTTTAACATTTAAGTTTTTTTCTTGCTTTATCTAATTATTTCATTCTTCCTCCCCTTTGTCCTCTCAGTTAAATAATCACATAAAATCCTCCTTCCTCTTCTCCCCTTCAACATACTTTGTTAATAAGTTTAAACTTTTAAATTTTTCTCTTTTTCTTAAAAGAACTTCATTCCTTCCTTGTTTATCTTTCCTTTATGCCTATTCTAGATTTCCATTCTTTCATTCATGGCCCTAATTTTTAGTCCTTCTCTGGTCTTTATTCCTCATGGAATTAAAACTTCCAAGGTACCTATTTTGAGTTCCTTCCTTTAAACAGTTTCTGTGTTATTTTCCCACATTTTCTGCTGTCCCTCACTGAGAAATCTTAACCCCTGTGGGTGATAGAGATGGCATTTCCCCATGATACAAATTTTCCTCTCGGTGATTGTGCACTTCATTATTAACCTTTATTTTCCTCATGGTCATTTCTCTCCATTTGCCTTGAAATCTCTTCTGGGTGTCGGTTGCCCATAAGAACTCGGATCCCCCTTATCCTGAGGCAGGATAAATGCTCCTCCCATCACCAAATCTCTGCAAATTATATCCATGGTAAGGTCCCCATCTCCCTTTATAGAAAATGTCTTTTCTCCCATTGGAGCACTTATCAGCAGTAACCCTTGCCACCACTAAAACCGGATTTCTTCCTTTTTTACTCCCATTTCAATCTCCCCCTTTACCCATTCTCTGCAGCAGCTCTCAACCTGTGGGTTGCGACCACTTTGGGGGTCAAACGACCCTTTCACAGGGGTTACAGGGGTCGCCTAAGACCATCGGAAAACACATGTTTCTGATGGTCTTAGGAACTGGACACCACTCCTCTATCCATCTCCAGGAGGCTCCGCCCACATGCAGATACGCCCACATACGAGTATTATAGGGTCGCAGCAGGTTGAGAACTGCTCTAACAATATGCTTTAGCTAACAATTATAGCTAACATTTATATAGTGATTACTTTGTACTAGACATTGGGCTAAGTGCTTTTTCCTTATTACCTCATTTGGTCTTCACTACAACCCTGGAGATAGATGCTATTATTTCCACTTTGCGGATGAGGAAACTGAGCAAACAAAGGCTAAAAGACTTGCACAGGGTAACACTACTAGTAAATAATCAGTTACGGAATTCGAATTGAGGTCTTCCCGACTCTAGGTCTGATGCTTGGTCATCTAACTGCCCTGTTCATGAGAAACTAACAGCTATTCTCTACTTTCCATTTGTTTCTCTGCCTGGGATAAGCTCATCACTTCCAATCATATCAACTTGCTGTTTGTTAACTCAAGACTTAATCGAAACCACCTCACTGAGCCTTCCCTCTCCTTTAATTGGAGGATTAAAGTCCATCCAATGCCTTTCTCTATAGAGGGAGGAAACTGGGAGCTCAGCCCACTCCACTCTGCATCTGCTGCTCTGCCTGGTTTCAGCTCCAGAGACAAGGTATTCCTCTTCTTTTCCTGCCTCCTTTGGGTGTTGTCTTCTCTCATTATGTTGTAAACTCCTTGAGGGCAGAATCCATCTGTCTTTTATTAATTATATCCCTAGCACTTAGAAAAGTGCCTGACACTTAATAGTGTTGGTACTTAATAAATGTTGAATTGGATTGGATTCACTTCATTGCTAATCTTTGACGATTAAGGTACATCACATATTCCTAGTTACCTTCTACCTCCCTTTCCTCCTTTTATGCATTCTCTGATTCTATAGAAGTTGATAAAAATTGTGTTTTGGGCTTCTTTTCCCCATAATCATTTCTAGCTGACTTCTGTTTTCACCCTTGTTTCCTTGTGTGTATTTCAAAAGCAATCTTGATGATTTCTGTTATTTTGTCATTATTGTTCTACTTGGTTGCTGTCTTTGTTTACTTTTCTTATACATCTGTTGTTTGAGGCATTTGAACTTGAGTAATTACTTCAGGTCTGTTTTTTTTTTCCTTAGGAATGTTTCAAATTTCTCCTTTTATTGAATTTTTTCATTAATAGTTTAACCTAGGGGCGGCTAGGTGGCGCAGTGAATAGAGCACCGGTTCTGGAGTCAGGAGTACCTGAGTTCAAATCCAGCCTCAGACACTTAACACAAAAAACTAGCTGTGTGACCTTGGGCAAGTCACTTAACCCTAACTGCCCTCCCCCCAAAAAAAAGTTTAACCTGGGTTGCATCTTGAGTTCCTTTGCTCATGAGAAAACATTATCTCATTCCCTACTGTGGGTTCTGGTGGATGAAGAATAATTGTCTTGCATTGTCTGAAATTCTTTTCCTTTATCTTTGAAAACCTTCCTCCTGGTCATTTTCAGGGTTTGTTGTTTGCTAGTAGAATTGTGAAATTTAAGCACTATGCATCTTGGAGTTTACAGTAGAGGGTTTTTTCCTCAGAGATGATTCATGGATTCTTTTCTACATTCTGAAATTCTGGGAAGTTTTCTTGTATCATTTCTTGCATTGTGGCATTCAGGTTTTTTTAAAATTAAAGTTTATGTTTATTTTTAGTTTATATCATTCATTTCCACAAGATTTTGAGTTACAAATTCTCTCCCCATCTTTTCCCTACCCACCACCCCAAAATAGTAATCCCACTGCATAACCCCTCCCCCAATCTATTCTCTCCTATATCCTCCCCTATCCCTCTTCCCACTTTCTGGTAGGGCAAGATGGATCTCCATACCTCAGTGCCTGAATATTTTATTTCCCAGTTGCATGCAAAATAATAATAATAATAATAATAATAATTTTTTAAACATTTGATTTTAGAACTTTGAATTTCAGATTCTTTCCCTTCCTCCCTTGTCACCAACCCTTACTGGGAAGATAAGCAATTCAATATAAGATTGTGTGAGTGTAGTTACACAATACATTTCCATAGTGGATATATTGTGAAATATATCTTATTTATTTACTGACTATATTTACCTCTATCCTATACTCCCCCCCCCACTTGTTCTATTCTCTACCTTAACCCTATCCCTTTTCAAAAGTGTGTGCTTCTAACTACCTGTAATTTTAATGGAATTTAAAGATCCCTCTGTATTGGCTTGGTTTTTGGGTTAAATGTCAAAACTCAGAGCTTGTGAATCCTACTTGTGGGATGGATTTGTTGACATGAAGAGAGAGGGCTGAACTGTGAGGAGCTGGTGCTGTGGATTTAGAGAGAAGGCCCAAGCAGAGGAGGCCAGAAGGACTTTTGGGGAGCACTATCATGGAGGCAGAGAAGAGAATTGCCAGGGGCAAGAGATGCTGAAAGACTGCTGAGGGCCAGTGGGAGCTGCCCTGGACTTTTGAGACATGCTACTTGGAGCTGCCAAGAACTGAGGAGGCATGGCTGCGATGCTGGTATTTTGTCTGTCTGTTTTGATGTTGTTTTGCCAGATTCACCTGCCAGTGAAGGACAGTTCTGCTGTTGTAGAGGTCCTGGAATCTTGCTGTTGGTTCAGAAGCCCTGAAGGAGGATTTTCTTGTTGTATGTTTACAGAAATCTTGGAAGAGACCTTGCCAATGTTTTCAGGGATTCTGGGACTGTTCTGCAGGCAGAGAGAAACTTGATGAGGACATTGGCCAAGTATATTGTGGCTTTCTTAAGCTTTGTCTCCCAGGAACAGAGATTGCTGAGAACTTGCCTGTGTTAAGATGAAGGAAGGACCTTTCCTTGGGTTTTCAATGCTGTGATGCTATCTTAACCTTGTTGTAGCTTAAGGGTAGATGGCCTTTTGTGCTCTCCTGACCCTTTTGAGAAAGTGCTTGGCATTAATGGATGGTATTGTAATTCAGTTGTGATCCAGGGGTGGGAAACTTTTGACTTTTTGTGCTCTTTGACTGACCAAATGAATGTACTTTGTTTATGATTTGAAACTAATCTCCATGTGAGAAGAGAGACTTTGACTGAATAAATGAATGTACTGTTGAGGGGTGGAGTAGTACTTGTATTGAATTGAGAACTTGCTAATTGAATGAGTTACGCTGTATTTTGATTTTCTCTGTTCTGTGAATGTTTTGCCTTAATCTGTCATTGAATAAATGGAGTTTGCTATGCTGGTATCCCAAACTTTGGAAGTTGCCTTTGCTTGGCATTACACTGCCCTCCCCCACCAACCTGCCCTCCCCTTCATCATCTCCCCTCTCATCCCCTTCCCCCCTACTCTCCTGTAGGGCAAGATACACAATTTAGTGTGCATGTCATTCCCTCCCTATGCCAAATTCAATGAGAGTAAGGTTGATCCATTCCCTTTTGCCTTCCGGTTCTTCCCTTCCGTTGTGACAGTTATCCCTTGCCTCTTCTACATGAGATAATTTACCCCATTCTGTCTCTTCCCATTCTTCTCATTATATTCCTCTCTCACCTCTTAATTTCACCTTTTAAATATCATCCCTTCATATTCAATTGATCCTGTGATCTCCATGTATACCTGTAGACATATATACATACTCTCACATATGTATTCATATGCACACATAATCTCCTATGTAGACATATACATGTATGTGTGTGTATATACATATACTCACACACACATACACACACACACATATATTTCCTTCAACTATCCTCATACTGAGAAAAGTTTTTCCATGTAGGCATGTAAACAGATCAACTTTGATAAGTTCCTTATGATTTCTTTTCCCTGTTTACCTTCTCATGCTTTTATTGCTTCTTGGATTTGAATGTCAAATTTCATATTCAACTCTGGTTTTTTTCATCAAGTATGCTTGAATGTCTTCTATTTCATTGAATGACCATATTTTCCCCTGAAACATTATACTCAGTTTTGCTGGGTAGGTGATTCTTGGTTTTAATCCTAGCTACTGGGGAGGCTAGGTGGTGCAGTGAATAGAGCACTGGCCCTGGAGTCAAGAGGACCTGAGTTCAAATCCTGCCTCTGACACTTAACACAAAAACTAGCCGTGTGATCTTGGGCAAGTCACTTAACCCCAATTGCCCTCCAAAAAGCAAAAAAAAAAAGAAATTAAGAAATAGATGATTTCATAAAGACATGGAAGGACATATTAATCCTAGCTACTTTGACTTCTGGAATAACATATTCCAAGCCCTTCAATCCCTTAATGTAGAAACTGCTAGATCCTGTGTTATCCTGATAGTGTTTCCACAATATTTAAATTGTTTCTTTTTTGGCTGCTTGTAATAATTTCTCCTTGATCTGGGAATTCTGGAAACTGGCTGTAATATTCCTAGAAAACTTTTTAGGATCTTTTTCAAGAAGTGATCAGTAAATTCTTTAAATTTCTATTTTGCCCTCTGGTTCTAAAATATCAGGGCAATTTTCCATGAGAATTTCTTGAAGGACTGCTGACCTAGTCTGTGCAAGCTTTTGCCTTTTGCTATTCTACGGCACTTGGGAGAGGGGAGAGTAGAAAGAGAGTGGTACTGTGTTATAATCTTGTGGATTGGCTAGAGCAGCTGTTATGCTGGAGGACGGTGAAAAGTGGATAAATAGTTGAGTGAGCACATTAGAAGCTTTTGATGACTTTTCTTTGCAACTGGATTATTGAATTGTCACCTATTTGGATTCCAGGTATCCTAGACCATATTGTTGTTGGTTAGTTGTTTCAATTATGTCCAACTCTTTGTGACCCCATTTTGTGACAAAGACACTGGAGTGTTTTGCTATTTCCTTCTCCCTCTAATTTTACAAATGAGGAAGCTGAGGCAAGCAGGGTTAAGTGACTTGCCCATGGTGACATAGTAACTGTTTGAGGTCAGATTTGAACTCAGAAAGATAATTTTTCCTGACTTCAGGCCTAATATTCTATCCACTGCACCACCTAGCTGCCCTGGGTTAGACCAAGGAGTTAGTTGAAATTGTTTTACCTTTTCTACGTAATTAATATTATAACATTTTTGAGAGGTTGAGAGGATAAGAGCCCATATTTAGTCCTCCATACTATATTTTTCTTACTGACTTAACATAAGATAATTATTCTCCACTTTTCAGAAACCACAGGATGAAATGGAATGTTTTCTAAAGAGCAAAAGACCTCAAGATGCACACTAAGGAGACCTATCCTGTGAAACTGAGCTAAATAATTAATGAAAACAGATGAATGTTCAATAAAAAGAACATTTGAAATATTGTTGGCTATTATTTGCTTTATTTTGCTTTATTTTGTTTTTGAAACTGGATCTCCAGCTTCTGGAAGGTAATGGCCACTCATAGGCCCAAAACTAATACTGATCAGCATGAAGTTTAACTTGCTCTGTTTTCCAACTTGGGTCAGTTAATGTCTCATTAGGCAGCCTAGAAGTCGTTGACCCCAAGGGTCTTACCATATTGGTGCTAGACTTAGTGCTTTAGCCCAACTACAGCTCAGAACTGTTTCACTCAAGTAATCCAGTACATCAGTCTATTTTTTCTGTTGCCTTGTCTGAAATCATAATTGCTACTCCTTTTTTGTGTGTGTTCATATGAAGTATAATTTTGTTTCAAATGAGTTTCGTATACTGTAGTTTGGATTTTGTTTTTTAATCCATTCTGCTAACCTTTTCCATTTTATGGGTGAGTTCATACCATTCACATTCACTGTTAACTGATTGTTAAGTGGCATATTTCCTTTCATTCTAATCTCTTCTACTTTATCTTCTCTGTACTCTTTTTCCCTACTTATTTCAGTTTTCATCTTTCCTTTTTGTTTTTAACCTTCTCTTTTTTTATGCCCTTTTCAAGCTTGTTTTGCTTATGACTAATCCCTCACTGAATCTACCCTCCATATTATTTACACCTTTCACAAATTTCTTTTTCTATCTATAACTCTATTGACTTATATTTTTATATCAAACTCTCCCTGTGTTTGCAGTCCTATTCTCCTTTCACCAGCTTAGGTGAAAGAGAATTAAACGTATTCAAGAGGAATAGCATTTCTGGTATGAGTGCTGCTCCTCCACCTTTGGTATTTGACTGTCACCCAACTCTCATCTGTGGCTCCAAGAAACTGTAGCATGTGCAGTGGCCACACCCTGGTAAAACCATCTTGGAAGACAGGGTAAACCAGGATGGAGATAACTGAGGAACCTCAAACCCATTAGTGAGTTAGGGGGATGTCTGCCCCAAGCATGTGAAGGCTTCCTCCCTCAGTGGAATTGGTGGATGAGAATAGTGCATTACAATATCCATGGAGGTGGCTAAAGCAAGTGTCATGTGGTGCTTAGAGCTTGGTCAGACATTGAAGACACCAAGGTCATCCCTGAATCCTAGGCCACCGCTGGTCATCCTGGTTTTTATATTGCCACTGTCCTTTGAAGACTTAAGAAGAAATAGTGAAGCTGATAACTTTGAGCAACTCTACCTCATTTAAATCCAATTCATATACAAGTCAAGACACTCCATAATGCCACTGGTCCTCTTCAAAGATGAAGGACAAAGAACAAATATAGACAATGTATACATACATTTAGCTATATATACATAGGATGCTGTGGTATTGAGTTTCCAAATATCTGCTGAAAGGAGGCAGGATGTGTGTGCGTGTGTGTGTGTGTGTGTGTGTGTATGTGTGTGTGTGTGTGCATGTGTGTGTGTGCAGACATAGACACACAGATACAGATACTTCGCTAGAGCAGTAGATCTCCCCTCCAGCACAAATCTCCTCTCTGTGTACTTGGTCTGGTGCAGGTGGACTTTCCATATTTGTCTCCCCTTGTACTTCTTGGGCATCCCAGAGCTGCGTGTTATGATGGTAGAGTCTCAACATGGTGGCTTCATATTCATTAATAGAGAGAATCATTTATGATGATAATATCGACATTTTCATAGTTTTCATTTTCCTTCTGGTTTAACATTTCAAAGCTCTGAGAATATTATTTATATGATCTGTATGCTTATAATTTACCTGATGTTGAATTGCCCCAGTGACTATCAGTACTGATACAACCAGGTAAGAGTGGATAATTTTAAAATACATTTAGTGCTGTCTTTTTGGGCTAATATTTTATTTAATATTTTGCTTCGATGTTCTTTAATAATGTTGGTCTATGGTCATCTTTCTCTGCTTTATCTCATCATTTTGGCATGCTTGTCTCACAGAAGGGGTTTGAAATGATGCCGTCTTCATCCTTCATCTTTTGTAAGATTTTCAAATCAGTTTACATGTAAATCAGCATCGTCTTTGTGTTCTGAATTTCTGTTTGTCAAGGCCTGAAAGAATTTGTTGGCTTAGGTGCTTTCTAGGTTCTTTTGGACTATTCACTTTTTTATTGTTTTAAACTGGAGAAACTTCCTTAGGAAATGGTCCTAGTTCATGATAATGTCTGTCTTTTGACACCAGTAGCTTGTTTAAATAGTTAGGAGTTAAATGCTGTCTTCTGTTTTGCATCATTTCTTCTGATTTGCTATTAATTTTTATTTTTGCTTTAAGAAATGGGTGGTCTGATTATTTGCAGAGAGATAATTCAGAAATGGTTCCCACACTGATACCCAGGCACATCCTGCTTACTGAGATGTGGTCAATGTCTGTGTGAGAGTGTTTTATGCTCACAGCACCTGGTACTTCTCTTTTCTTTTAGATTTTTGGGCAACAGACTTAGAAAAGTCTACAAACCTCTGTTACCTGTGTTCTTAACACTAAGGCATATTTTCCTAACATTTTCACTGTCCTTGCCCATTCCTTTCCTACCTTTGTTTTGAAACCATTGAGAATCTGAGAGAGGATCTTAGTGAGCTCTAGACAGAATTTCTCCACCCCCTCATCCTATGCCACAGATATTGACAAATAAGCCCATTTAAAATGCTTCACAAACTTTGAAGTGCTATAGAAATGCTAGCTTTCAAAGTGACCTTTTTCCAACAGCTTATCATGAATACCTCTATATACAATAACTACGCATCCCATGAAATGAGGTCTCTTCTTTTCTTTAGCAGAGAACCAAGGCTTGTTTTGCATTTTTCTTTGTTTCATGGGTTCTTAGGAATAAAGAATCTATCATCAAGTGGCCAGACTACTGGTGAAGAGTCTCTCCACATTTTGTCAATCAACAAGCATTTATTAAGCACCACCTGTGGGCTGGGTATTGTGCAAATCACTATGGATTCAAAGAAAGGCAAAAATATACATAGTATCTGTCCTCAATAAGCTCCCAGTCTAATGGGGAAGACAACATGCAGACCACCATGTACAAGCAGGGTATAGACAGGATAAACTGGTGACTGTCTCAGGGAGAAGGTACTAAGAATCTGGATGATTAGGAAAGGCTCCTGGCAGAAGGTGGGGCTTTTAGCTGAGATTTGAAGGAAGCCAGGGAGCAGAGATAAGAAGGGAGAAAGTCTAGGAATGGGGACCACCAGGAACTGAAGCTGAGAGATGGAGTAGGAACAGCAAGGAGGTCAGTGTCACTGGATTGCTGAGGACATGGAGAGGAGTAAGATGTAAGAAGACTGGAAATGCAGAAAAGGCCAGGTTATTTAAAGTCAGAGGATTTTATATTTGGTCTTGGAATTAATAGGGAGCCACTGGAGTTTATGGAATGGAGGGGCACTGACAAGCTTTAGGAAGATCAATTTGGCAGTTGAGTGGAGGGGAAACAGGAGTGGGGAGAGGCTTGAGACAAGGAGCATCATCACTACTCCAAGAGGGAAGTCATAAGGGCCTGTACCAGGGAGGTGGCAGTGTCAGAAGAGAGAAGAGGGGTATGGATGAAAGATTTTATGAAGGTAGAAATCACAGAGAAATTAGGGAACTTGACAACTGACTGGATATGGTAGATGAGAGAGTGAAGAGTTGAGGAAATGAGCCTGAGGGACTGGGAGGATGGTGGTGTCTTTGATGTAATAGAGAAATTGGGTGTGGGGTGGGGGTTGGGAGGAAAGGTGAATGGTTTTGAACATATGGAGTTTAAGATGTCTACTAAGCAGTTGGAGATGCAAGACTGGAGGTTAGCAGAGAGGTTAATGTAGGATTAGTAAATATGAGAATCATCAACATGGCCAATTAGCATTAATTAAGTGCCTACTGTATTCTAACCACTACATAGAGATGATGGGAATGCAGAGATGGGGAATCCATGGGAACTGATGAGATTATTAAATGAAATAATATATGGGAAGGAGATCAGGGTCCAGGACAAGAGACTGGGAGGCACAGGACTGACCTAGATGAAGATACAGCCAAGGAGACAGAGGACCAGACTTCAGGACAAGGAGGAGAGGAGCCAGGAGAGGGCAGATTGCTAAAACCTAAAGAGAAGAGAGTTCCAGGAAGAGGCTGACTGGCAGGGTCAAAGGCTGCAGAGAAGCCAAGAAATACTTAGGGGAACAAACACAAATAGAAAATGTTTGCTAAGGCTGAAGGAGTTTACATTATAGTGTAAGAAATGGCATTAACTCCAGTGACATAGTTAGATAACGACACCTTTTAAATTGAATGTTGTCTGGGTTTAGGCATTAATTTTGAAGCAAGGAGATTTTCCTTGTTTAGCCAAATGGACATTGTAGGAATTGGGAAAATATGTGGGGTTTGGAACATGTCAATGGCCAATGATGTGACAGTGAAGGGAGGAACCTATACCTTATCACTGTGCAAAAACAAGCCCGTTCTCACAGTTACCAACTGTTTGCCAACAGTGCATTTGGTGGACAGTGGAGGAGCATTTATGCCCCCACAAGTACCGTTCAAAATGGTTTCCCAGAGCATTAAACCAATGAGCACTTATTAAACACCTATTATATGCCTTCTAATTGCTAAGGAAACAACGACCAAAATGAAGCACCTTCATCTCCAAGGAGCATAAATTCTATTGGGGAAATGATACGTATATGAGTAAGAATACATGCCATAGATACAAAATAAATTGGAGGTAATGGGGGGTGAGGGGCAAGCAGCTGGGGGGGATCAGCAAAGGAATCATGGAAGAGGTGGTGGGTGTTTCAGCTGATCACTGAAGAGAGTAAGGAAGCTGTAATGTTAATGAAATCAGAAGATCTTCCATGCCCCTTTCTATTGGCACCTACTAAAGGCACTTAGCACCTCAAAGGCTTAGCTCCTTACTTCCAGATAACTCCTTGGGAGTAATCACAGCTGGA
>CM053593.1:7433391-7510615 GCA_028646575.1 Pseudocheirus occidentalis | reverse complement strand
TAGTTGTGGATAATAAGAACTGTTACATTTTTGTCATTCTTTTCCCAGTGAAATAACATATAGTAGGCACTTAATAAATGTGCCTGGTTGTGGATGAAGCTTGTGCTGAAGGCTGGTTCTCAGACAATGGTTCATAGGGAGGTATTATAATAGTGTGGTAAAAATATAATAGTTCACATTTCTATGGTGTTACCTGAGGCCCAGTGAAATGTGAATGATTCAGAACCTCACATACAGTAGATGTGAAAGGGGGGATTTGAACTCAGGTTTTCTGCTCCCAGAGTGATGGTCCATGATGCCATGCTGCACCCCAGACAGTCTGAGGGTGCTCCTGGGACAAGAAGGGAAGACTTGGGAGGATCTGAGGACTGCCTGCGCCTTCCAGGCCTAGGATGGGGCTCCAGGTCCCTTGTTGCCTTCCCCAGTCAGACCACATCTGGAGGGAGATCTTTAGCTTCAGGAGCCACATTTTAGCTAGTCTAGTAAAGTAAATAACCACTTATTAAGCACCTATTGTGTACTAGGCACAGTGCTAAGTTCTGGGCATACCAAGGAAGGCAAAAGATGTTCTTATTCTCAAAGTCAAATGAGAGAGAGAATGTTGAAGAGGCCCCATACAGACAAGATCCATACTGCATCAAGGAGAGAATCTGCAGCAGGAGAAGGGACTGAGTAGGGCTTCCTGTTGAAGGCCATACGTTAGTCTGGACTTGAAAAATGCAGAAGAAGTCACTGATAAGATGGGCCGTTGAGAATTTGCGCTTTGGTCCAGGGGTGAACAACCAGGGTAGTCGAAACCCTTGAGTTCATGTTACATGAGGACTACCTGAAGGTCCCAGTTAGACAAGAAGAAGAGGAAATACGAGGGGAGGGCTTGATTTGGGCCTTCAGCTATTGGAAGGGCTTTTCTAGCACAGAGTTATTCCTCTTGATTTGGTTGGGCCCCAGAAGGCAGATATGGACATGATGGCTGCCTCACAGAGTCAAAGCTAGTTAGCTTGATTTAAGGTGAAACTTCTGTAGAGGGCCAGTGCTGAGCCAGTCCGGTCATGGGTAGAGTCTGGGTCGGGATTTCCCTAGGCCTGCTCCTCATAAGGGCTCATTGTTGCTCAGGGTGATTGGCTCACTATCTGTCCTTGATTAGCAAGGGAGCAGGGTGGCATCCCTGCCGGAAGTGATCACACATGCACACAATGGAATAAAATACTAGGAGGTACCACAGCAGATGTAATCACTTTAGCTACCAGTATATAAACCCTCGCCCTCAGACACATAAATGCACTGCCTAGACAGCTTCCCTCCCGGCTCATGTCTTATCACGCCCACACTCTTATGTTCGGCCTGAACCCCTTTGGCGCCGGCATCAAGGAGTGCACTGAACATGGCTCTGAAAAGAAGGTACAAAGAGAGTGGCCTCCTGTGCTTCAGAGAAACGCTACAAAAAAAGTTAAGGAGGCCAAAGCTGAATTTTCTTATAAGTATTAGACTTAGGAAGAACAGATCACCAGGATAACTGAGTATGTGTTAGGGATTAAACGGAAAACAAGAGTTCAGACAAATAGAGGAGAGCACTCCAGTTTACGTTTGATTCATTGGGCCGCCTTGCTTTTGGTTTTAGGCACACTGCTGAGAGCAAGAATGGGGCAAACACAATCAGGAAGTAAAGACTGTGAATATTATCTGAAGCTCTTAAAGAACATAGTCAGACAAAGGGGGCTCTTAATATTTACTAATCAGCTTCAAGCATTTTTAGACTGTGTAGAAAACCTGCTGCCCATTGTTCTTAAAAGAGGGGACCATTGATTTAGAAAAATGGGAAACTGTAGCCAGACAAATGAGGGAGTATTATTGGGAGGCTGGCCCTGGTGCATTGCCCATTTTAGCATTCTCCATATGGAATGTGCTAAAAATATGTCTCTAACTCCCAGAAAAGGAACCCATAGCCATAAAAGTTTTAGAAATAGACACGGCATCAGACACAGAGGAAGAGGAGGAGATGGCACATCATATAGATGAATGCCAGAAAATCACAGAGGACACATATTTGGAAGAGTGTCATGAGCCTATTCTCCCCAGAGCTCCTCCTCTGCCACCACCCACGTATAGATCTAACAGTCAGGTTTTTTTCAGAAAAGGACCAGAAGTTGAAGGAAGAGCCTGTAGGTTTAGTCCAGGCAGCCATAAGGAAGGCTGAGGAAAGAGGGGAAGATGGCCCACTTGCCATGAGACTAGCACTGCTTGTGTTTGAATTGAAAGACCCTAATAACCCAGGGCAAATGCTAAGGGAGCATCATGCCTTAAACTTTAAATTGTTAAAAGAACTCCCATCCAGAGTATCCAGTTATGGAGCCAATAGTCCTTACATCCAGGTGCTCCTTGATTCCATCTCCAATGAAGCAATGTGTCCCCTTGATTGGTATTCATTGGCCAAAATAACACTAGAAGGGGAAACTACCTAGCATGGGAATCAGAATTTTTTGAGGCACGCCAGGACCAGGCCAGGTGAAATGATATCAATTTTGAGCAATTCATGGGTACCAGGAGGTATAGCCAGCTTAAAGATCAGTTGGGGGATGAATGAATGGCTTATGAACAAATTATGAAGGCAGCTAGAGCAGCATGAATCAAGATCCCAGGAAAAAATGATTGAGGGATTTCCTTTACTAAGATAATACAGGGCTCCCAGGAACCTTTCCCTGATTTCCTAAGTAGATTGACCATGGCCATATAAAGAAGTGTCTTCAGATCCTGAAGCTTCTAATATTTTGTTATTGAATTTGGCCAGAGAAAATGCTAATGTGGATTGTAAACAAGCACTTCAAGAAAGCAAACCAAATATGACTTTTAAAGAAATGACCCAAAGGTGCCAGAATGTGGGGACAACACATTTTCAAGCACAGGTGATGGCTGCTGTTATGGATCAAGAAGCCTCTCATGCTACAACCCCATGATGCTGCTGGGAAGCTTGGACATTTAAAAAAGGACTGTAGGACCCCAACAAAGGCCCACAGGATAGTTCAGCTCACCCACCATCCA
The DNA here is from genome assembly GCA_028646575.1 of Pseudocheirus occidentalis. Lineage (NCBI taxonomy): Eukaryota > Metazoa > Chordata > Mammalia > Diprotodontia > Pseudocheiridae > Pseudocheirus > Pseudocheirus occidentalis. Next base: position 7,507,579 of record CM053593.1, on the reverse strand, counting down.
CTCCATGCATTAAGAAAGGCAATCATTGGGCCTGGGAGTGTCGTTCAAAAACAGATAAAGATGGGAACTCCATTCAGGGAAACTACTCATGGAGCCTGCTCTGGCCCCAGGAAACAACTGGAGCAGCCCTGCCCCTCACACCTTCTGTAACAGTGCCCAGGAACAACTCCCTACACCAAATGTCAAACTTACAATTGCAGATCTCTGGCATGCCACCCCAGGAAGTGCAGGGTCTCAAACTTTCATCCCGTGTCTCCCATCACATAGATGCTACTATGGGGTTCTCCTTAGTGTTTTCAGGGGTTTACAGACCCCTCCCCTTTGGTACTTTTAGCCTCATTCTCAGCCGCAACTCCTACTCCCATTTGGGATTGATAGTAGTACCCAGAGTGGTACATGCAGACACTCTGGGGGAAATTCACGTTCTTCTATGGGTATAGCCGCACCAAGACATTTTAATAAGAAAGGGGAAGAGAATAGCACAATTAGTTATACTAGAATATAATGTGTCACAAATTAGGGGCAGTGGACAGTTTGGAAGTACAGGAGATCAAGCATATTGGACTCACACAATTACTGACACAAGACCCACTCTAAAGGTAAGAATAGAAGGAAACCATTTGAGGGGTTGGTGGATACCTGAGCAGATAAATCTATAATTGCAGAAAGGAATGGCCATGAACTTGGCCTCTTGATCAAACTGATACCTCACTACAAGGGATCAGAGCAATAAGAATGCCCAGACAAAGTGCAAAGTGGCTTAGCTGGAAAGTAGAAGACAGGCAAGGAAAATTCAAACTATGTGTATTAGAATCTTTCCAATAAACTTATGGGGAAGAGATCTATTGAGAGCCATGGAAGTAGTAATTCAAACCAAACGTATCAAAGACCAGGATTCTGGACTGGGGCCACTGGAAAGAAAAGAAAGGTACAGGTCCCAAAGATCACCTGGAAGGAAGGGACCTCTCATATGGGTTGAACAATGGCCCCTCATGTTAGAAAAGATCAAGGACCTTCAGGAAATAGGGAACAACTAGAGCAGTGGTTCTCAACCTTCCTAATGCTGAAACCCATTAATACTTGTGTGTGGGCATGTCTGCATGTGGGCGGACCCACCTGGAGATGGATAGAGGAGTGGTGTCTTGGTTCCTAAGACCATTGGAATTATGTGTTTTCCAATGGCCTTAGGCAACCCCGTTTGACCCCAAAGGGGTCGTGACTCACAGGTTGAGAACCACTGAATTAGAGGCAGGGCCGCATGGAGAAATCTGTCAGTCCATGGAACTCACTGATATTTGTTATAAAGAAGAAGTCAGGAAAGTGGAGAAAGCTAACTGACCTTAGAAAAATACATGAGGGAGTGGAGACTATGGAAAGTTCCCAGCCAGGACTGCCCCCACCAGTCGTGATGCTGCAGGATTGGCCTTTACAGATTATTGATTTGGAAGACTGTGTTTATATGATCCCACTTCAGCCATGGGATTGCAAATACTTTGCATTTTTAGTACCATCAGTGAACTTGAGGGCACCACATAAGAGATATCAGTGCAAGGTCCTACCCCAAGGAATGAAAAACCGTCCAACCACATGTCAAAAGATTTGTGGCTCAAACCAAAGACCCCATTAGAGACAGGTAGCCCCAGGCACATATTATCCATTACAGGATATGTAAGGATGGCATACTTTGTGCTCACTCACAGGAGGGACAAGTTAATCAAAATCTTAAAGGAGATAACAGAAGTCCTTGAGGAGCAAGGTTTGGAGATAGCACCAGAAAAAGTACAAGAGGCACCTCCATATTCCTATTTAAGCCAAATAGGGAATCAACACAAAAACAGGCCCCAAAAGATAGAAATAAGAAAAGACCAACTAAGGACACTTAATTATTTCCAAAAATTATTGGGAAGTATAAATTGGGTCAGACCTTATCTGAAGATAGGGACTCAGGAACTGACAGAACTATCTGAGATATTGAGAGTGGATGGAAGGCCGTCCTCTCCAAGATACTGGACTCTGAAAGCAAAAGAACAATTGAAGAAAGTAGAAAAGGCTATAGAAGTGTTGAAATTTATGGATTATGGATATTGCCTGCTCCCAAAATTCCCTTTGCAGGTATTCATCAGGGGAATAGATTACTAGCATGGGTTTATTTAGCAGTACAACCACCCAAAGTCTAAACACCTACCCTCAAATGGTGGCCAAGTTAGCTCTGAAGGCTATCAAAAGGGTTATACAATTGAATGGAGATTATCCTGAATACATACATCAACCATGCACTCAGGAAAAACTAGAAATCCTGATTGTCTAGGACACAGAATGGCAGGTCTTGTCAGCACACACCAAGGAAGGTTTGATAATGTATATAAGAATCCTGTCTTACAGTTTATGTCTAATTATGAATGTATGACTAATACTATAACAAAGAACTCACCAATACCTCAGGCATCCACAGCATTTACTGATGATACTAGCCCTCAGATTGCTTTGTATTATATTACCCAGACAGGAAGAAGGCTATATATACCCCATTTGCATCTACACAACAGAATGAACTATATGCCATAATAGCAGTACTTCAGGACACAGAACAAACTCTCAATATAGTCTCCAATAGCAAATATGTTGTTTACGTGAATAATATAATTGAAACTGCACATGTTAGGTTGCCTAGTAATCTCCCAGTATTCCAACTATTCCTTTTACTTCAGGAGTCTATTAGAAATAGGAGATCACCTTTCTACTGCACTCACATACCCTTATATACCTCCTTGCCAGGAGCCTTGACAGCAGGAAACATAGTTGCAGACATGCTCTCACAGCCAATGATACTCACCCTTTCTCTTCAATAGGCTAAGAAATCATAATACCAGCTCCACCAATCAGCATGTATGGCAAAAAGACAATTTGACATTGCTAAGGAACAGGCCTGACAAATAGTCAAATCCTGCACAACATACATTCCTCACAGTCCAACAGTGCCCAGGGTGGCCATCAACCTGAGAGGGGTGCAACCCCTGGAAATACAGTAGATGTATGTTACTCACTCTCCATCTTTTGGGGGTTTGCAATACCTTCATATCATGGTAGACTCATGCTCCTCTGACACCAGGGCAACAGCCCCAGCAGGTGAGGCTGTCGTGAACATGATAGACCACCTTTTCCATTGCTTTTTGATACTTGGAATACCAAAGCAATTAAATATAGATAATGGAGCTGCATACACTAGCTACGCATTTCAAAGATTCTGTTTAACTTATACTATCAATCATATTATAGGTATCTCATACAATCCAATGAGACAGGTCATTGTTGAGAGGAAGAATAGAGATGTTCAGATGATTCTTCAAAAACAAAAAGGGGGAGAAAAGAGGCTAAGAAGACAACATGATAAGCCATTATATAAAGTCAATTGTTTAGCACCCGATGCACAGGGATGTATCCCTGCAAAAAACATTATGAGCAAAAAAGGGCATGTAATGAAAAAGACATCCCAGTAACTTGGAAGGGCCCAAAGACAGGAAGGGGGTGCGGGCCAGAGAAATTATTAACATGGGGTCGAGGGTGTGCTTCTATCTCTCCAGATGGTGCAGAGAAGCCAATGTGGACCCCAGAAAGGAATATTTGACCATGTGGGTACCTTGACCCAGGAAATATCCCAACTGACCCTAGGAAAGAAGCAGAAGAAGAAAGAACACTGGATCAGAAGACATCGGCCTTGCACAAGGAGCACACAGACTAGTAAGACATTATTGTTCCTGTCTGCCATGCTGACCATCTAGAGAGCCCAGGTACAAGAGATTCAAACACAGTGGACTTACATCCAGTTGCAATGTGATTATGGATATAGTCATGTTTGTGCGATGCCATATATTTGGATAGAAATCAGCGAGCCAAATTTCCACAAGCCATATATCAGAAATTGATCCAGATAATATCGCAACCATTGAATAACCTTATGTCCCTGATCCTCCACTTTATCCCATTAGGGAGATCTTTGCCTCGTTGCACCTTGTATGATTCACTCCATTGGTAAGTTACTCTTGGCTCTAGGGGACAGAGATTCAGGGACTCAAGTTACTTGCAAAGAAAGGGGAAGATGTAGAGGGCCAGTACTGAGCCAGTCCGGTCATGGGTAGAGTCTGGGTCAGGATTTCCCTAGCCTGCTCCTCGTGAGGGCTCATTCCTATGTTTTCAGAGCTGCCTCCTAATTCAGAATCCTTCCTTCCTTTCTCTTTTTGAAAAAAAAATCCATTATCTTTTTGCTAATTTTTCATTTCCAAAATGCCTCAATACAATACAGCCTACCAAGTATTTACTATGTCCCTACTGTGTGCTAGGTCCTGGGAATGCAGAGACACAAGTGAAAACCAGTCTCCTAAAGGAACTTACATTTCTCTGTGACTCTGTTTCCCCTTGTCATCACTAAGTTAGAGGGTACTGCTCTCAGGCCACCTTAGAATGCATGGGAAGAAAGAAGTCAACAGTATTCTGGTCGCTTGGACAAAAAGGATGCATTTCAGGAGATGGCTCAGTAGTAATAATGCTAATAACAGCAACGACTATCAAGTTAAATGTCGCTATAAGATTTGCAATGCTCTCTGCATAAGTTATTTCATTTAATTCCCACAATAACCCTGAGGGGGGAGCTGGTGCTCTTTGTATCCCCATTTAGCAGATAAAGAAACTGAGGCTGAGAGTTTAAGGGACTTGCTCAGGGTCACATAACTGGACAGCATGTTTGAAGCAGTCTTCAAAATCAGGTCTTTCTGATTCCAAGCCCAGTGTTCATACCCCCTGTTCTACCCAGCTGCCCACATTTGGGTGTCCCTAATGACCCCTTTACTGGTGGCCCAGCCTGGCAGAAAGAGTGATGGGATTTGGAGGCAGGGGACTTTGCATCATGACCTTGGGCAAAGCCTTTGACCTCTTCCTGGGTCTCATTTTTTCTCCTTTGTAAAGTGGGGGAATTAGAACAGATGATCTCTAAGCCCATTTGATCTTTAATTTCTTGTTCTATGCATCCTTCTTCTCTCTCTATGTCTCACCCCTCAATTCCTTGGTTCCTCCTATTGTCCCTCCTCCACTCCTCTCTTCATGCCTTGCTAGCTTCCTTGTCCCTGTTCATGTGCTTGCTGGTCACTGTCCAGTATGAGGTAAGGATTACATGTATGGTCACTCCCATTTTACAGATGAGGAAGTTAAAGTTCAGAGAGTTAAAGGAACTTGCCTGTGGTCACACAGCTAGTAATGACCAGAACCAAGATTTGAACTCCTGTTTCTACTGACTCCAAGGCCAATGACCTCTCCACTATACTAAACTTCCTGAAACAATTTTGTTCTCAACCACAACAAAAGAGTTCAGATTTCATAGAATCATTGACTTCTTTCCAGAATGTTCCCCGAAGCTCAGAGAAGACTGGCAGGTAGGTGGCTTGAGGAATGTCTCACTGCTGGTTCTTGGAAGAGCAGAGATGAAAATCAAGGCCCATTGCTTTTGTCAGAGCCTCAAACATAGCAGACAAATAAATATATGTTTAATGGGTCTATTACTTTCCACTGAAGCATAACCTTTCCTATGCACCCTCAGCTGGGAGGAGGGAAATGAGGAATCGGAATCCTCCATACTAAGAGCTCAAAGGGACCCGAGAAGATTCAGTTCAGCCTTTCCTTCTACAGGGAAGGACACTGAGGCTGAGAGGTTGATGTCCAAGATCAAGCCACGTCCATCTTCACTCAAGCTCCGGGGCTTTCCCCATTACACCAATCACATTCTTGCTTTCTCAAGAAAAAAAAAGAGAGATTTCTTAGGACAGTCCTTGCAGTGTGTGTTCTTTGCACTTTCATTTCAGGCAGAGAATTTAGGCAGAAGACTCAAGGCCCAGGCCCATATGATGGCCGCCATTGCTTGGGCAGAAGTCCCTGAGATGACTCTGGTCGTTGGTGGCTGTTTTAGACATGATTGGGCCAAAAAACAGCTCCTGTTTATGGACTTCCTAAACTTCCCCCCAAATACATGTGGGCCCCCCTTCTGCCCCAGCTGCCACTCTCCATATGTGGACTAGAGGTCTGGTACATATGGTGAGTCTCATACTTCTGGGGATAATGTGGTTGTCATATTATGTTATGTAACATTATTTTATGTTATATTGCACGCTAGATTATATTATATTACAATATGTTACATTGTATTACTTTATGTTATGTAACATATTATATTATGTTATATTGCATGCTACATTATATTATGATATGTTACATTGTATTACTTTATGTGATGTTACATTATGTTATGTAACATATATCACGATACATTACATTGTATTACTTTATGTTATGTAACATTATATTATATTATGTTATATTGCATGTTACATTATATTATATTATGATATGTTACATTATATTACTTTATGTTACATTACATTACATTTGATCATATCATATCATATTACATTACGTCATGTGTCAAGTTTACTGTGTCACACCATACTGTATGGTAGCATCTTATCATGAGTCTCCATCCGTGTGCTTCCCATTAACGAGGAGCCAACAGATTCTATCAAAGGTATTTACTGAGAGAGCATTGTAAGAACAGTTGGCTCAAATGCATTCTCCCCCACCCCCGCCCAAATGGGGGGCGCCCTCTCCCACAAATCCACAGAATCTGTGGGGAGACTGGGCACAAACTTGATGGAGGTGATGTCACAAAGCTAGAAAGAAGCAGACACAAGTCTGTTTGACTCCAAGTCTGACACACTAGGCAGTGCACCACATTATGGCCTCTGTGCACATAACATCTGTGTCTAAGTGTGTCTTCTTTCAGGTAAGTGACTTATGCTGTCTAGGTCATGCAGTGCAGAGTCATGAACTTCATGTCAAGGAGACTTGAGATGAGCTTGCCTCAGGCACTTACTATGAGACCCTTGGCAACCTCTCTGTGCCTCAGTTTCCTCACCTAGAACATGAAGAAGTTAGGCTTGATAGCCTGTAAGGCGCCTCCCATCCCTAGATCTATGGTCCTGTTATTATTGGCACGATGTACCCTAATGGCAGTTTATTCTTGTTTTTGTTTTTAATAGCTCAGGTGGATCACTCACTCACAGTCTGGAGGATCATTCAATTTAATTTCTTGTTCCTGGCCCAATGCTAGAATTGCTCTTGTTCATTGCAGATCTTTATTTGCTGACTTTGTGGAAGGAGATGAAAACCTCTCTATGGGCAAATCAACATTAAAGAATCTGGAGAAAAGTAAGTTTTGCAGTCCCTCCTGTGCTGACTGGAGAGAGAATTCCAGTCTGTACTTCTCTCAACCTTCTTCACAGCTTCTCTACTAATGTTCTTTAATTAAAAACCATTAGTGCTTTGCGGTGGAGCAGGGAATGTGTTTGTCATTTGACTTTGTATACTCAACACTGTTGGTGACCCAGAGCAAGAATTAAAAAACAAAAACAAAAAAACACTGTTGATTTGAACACTCAATTCAGGCTCAGAAGACCTGCCTATTTCATGACCATAGGACCAGTCTGACTTTTGGTTCTTTTCACTAAGCTCTGTGCCCTTGGGAGGTCATGTCACCAATTTGGGCTTCATTTTTCTTATCCATCAAATGAGGGAGTTACCAAAAAGGAAGAAAATGACTCATCTGTACAGATGTTATTATTGTGGAAAGGAAATGGGAACAAAGGGGGATATTTTCTAGTTGGAGAATGGCTGAACAAATTACAGCATATGAATGTAATAGAACATTATTACACTATGATAAATGAAGGGGTGCATTCAGAAAAACCTAGGAAGACATGTGTGAACTGATGCAAAGTGCAGGACAATATACAACAACATAATAAAGAAAAACCATTAGGAAAGACTTAATAATTCTGATCAGTTAAATAACCAGCTAGGATTCTAGAGGGCTCATGATGAAGTGTGCTACCCACCTCTTAACAGAGTAGTAGGTAATAGATTCAAGATGCAGAATAAGACACACATTTTCAAACATGCCAAAAATGGGAATTTCTTTTGATTGAAAATGCCTATTTGTTAAAAGGGTTTTATTTGTATTTTTCCCATTTAGGAGGTGGTAAAATTAGTAGGGTTAGGAATAAGAGTCTTACTTTCCTTACCTCCCCCCTCAAAAAAAAGAAAGTAATAGAAGGAAAGCTGGAAAGAATCAAAGAGCAGCAGGACAACTTTGAAAGTTCAAATTTTGAATTGATTATAAACTTAAAAAGTAAAAGCAAGGGTACATAATAGAACTTCATAATTTCCTGTATAATCCTAAAATAACTATAGAAGTGTTTTTTTATTGGTTATTATTATTATTTTTTTTTTTTTGCTTTTTGGAGGGCAATTGGGATAAGTGACTTGCGTGACTTGTATCAAATGTCTGAGGCCGGATTTGAACTCAGGTCCTCTTGACTCCGGGGCCAGTGCTCTATTCACTGCCACCTAGCAACCCCTGTTGGTTATTGTTAAGTTCATAATTAAAAAATTTAAAAAATGAAGGCCCTTAAGGACAGATGGTCACTAGGTTTTCTCCGTTTCTAAGATCTATGAATTATTTTTCTGAGAATAGGCTTTGAAATAATTTTGCATATTGTGAAGCTGAATTCTTTTAAATTAAGATATACTGAGTCACAAAATGAGTCAGCTTCTTCTCAGTTAACATTAACTTAACATTTAACAAAGAATAATGACTTGGATTTGGTCATCACCTTACAGTTTGCAAAATGCTTTCACATATTTGAGGGAGACTAAAAAAGATTTCAACACTCAGACTTGGGTTACAAAATAGAACAGCAGACAGAGGCAGAAGGACAGAGTCCAGATGTTCCATCAGCTGTATCCTAAGCCTTCCTGACCTCTCTGCTTGCCACTATCTTCTCCTGGACATTCTCTTTGGGTTGTGATGGTATTCCTTTCTCTTGGTTGTCCTTTTACCTATGCAACCACTCTTTCTGTCACCTTTGTTGGATTATCATCTACCACCTGTGCCCCTAACCATGGTACCCCAAGGTCCAGTTCTGAGTCTTCCCTTCTGTCAACACTTCTCTAACTTGGTGACCTCATCAGCTCCCGTGGGTTTAATTATCATCTGACAGGTGACCCAGTTCATCTTTACCGTGCCAAACACAATTCTCACTTGGCAAATGCTCTATGTTTATCTGTGTCTGCCCATCCATCCGTCCATCCATCCGTTAGGCCTGTTTATATTCTGTTGCATTTTCCATCCTGAGTTCCCTTTCTGCATCCTCAGAGGCAGGATTCCAATGCCAATCCTCTCTAACATGATGCCTAGTGATTCTTTCCTCCATATTCACCACTCTACTTCTTACTATATCTGTTGTAATGTTCAACTTCAGCTGCAGCTGTGTATTTCACTGCATATCAGTAGAATGTAATCTCATGGAGGGCAGGTTTCCTTTGCTTTTCTTTATTCCCAGTCCTTAGCATTATGCCTGGTACATACTTGGTGTTTAAAGAATGTCAGTTGAATTGAATGAACCATTTGTAACCATCAATCTTCTTGCTCTCTTTATCAGACTGGAGAATGAAAGCTCAGCATTTTATTCCTCAGCCAGCCTATGCGATGATGGAGTGATATTGCCCCGGAATTCCAGAGAGGTGGGCTCCCTTTGCTGCTCTGTCAGTTGGGGTCTGGGTTTCAGATACCAGCTTTAAGGGTGGGGGATTATGGCAGCTTAACTAACATAACAAATGGCCTGGTGATAATGATTACTTATTTGGGACAATAAGAAGATGGCATATTCCAAGTTTTTTTTTAAATTACTTAATAGAGATAGCTGGGAGGTCACAAGCAAATGAACTGATTTAATTTTGCTGAACAACTGATTCTTTAAATTAAAGAAAAATGATTACCAGTGGGTTACCTGGGTTGCCCTTATGGGTGATTTTTCCTCCCAAACTGGTTTATGTGTAGATATAATCTTAGTCAGCAGGTCCCATGGTCATGTGCATAGAGTAATGGAGAGAGAATGTGTTTCTGAGATTGGGAGTCAAATCCTGCCTGCCACATACTGGCTGTGTGACTCTAGAAAATCCCCTTATCCACTCAGTGCTCCAGGAAACTATCAAAATTCTAAGACAGTTGAAGAGAAGGTGTCTACCAGCATTTCCTCATTGACACCTCCCTGCACCAGCAGAATGACAGGTGTGTTCCCTAAGTCATTTTTCAAAGGTTTTCCAGGCTTTAACATCACTCAAATGTTTCCTATTCCAAACACCCTAATTATTCTAGCTATTAGCTATCCCTATTATTATAGGGGCAACTGACAGTGCAACAGAGAGAGCGTTGGCTCTGGACTTAGCAAGACCTGAGTTCAAATCCAGCCTCAGACACTTACTAGCTGTGTAACCCTGAGCAAGTCACTTAACCTTTATTTGTCTCAATGTCTTCAGCTGCAAAATGGATAAAACAATAGCACCTACCCAGCAAAGTTGTTATGAGAATTAGATGAGAGAGTATTTGTAAAGTGCTTACCACACAAATACCTATTCCCCTTCCTTTCTCTTCCCTTTATTCTTCTTGTCTAATTTGTAAATCTCTTCTCAATACATTCTTTGAATTTTTGGCCTTTCTTCGCTTGAGGATGAGCAAGAGATACTGCTCAGCATCCCATTTCTTAGACAAAAATGCCCAAGAATCTGATTTTCATCAGCAGGGAAGACTTTGCAGTGTGGGATCTCTCTTTACCAAAACAGATTACAACTTGTTTGTGACTTCATACAGTGGTTCTTAAACCGTGGTTCAAAGATTCCTATGGGGAAGGGGGGGGTTCCTGAAACTGTTTTAGGGAGACCTCAAGGTCAAAACAATTTTTCATAATAATACTATGATATTTTAATTCTCCCATAGTAAACATCAACTGATATAGCCCATTTAAATAAAAAAATTCTTGGGGGCAGGAGATTCCTAAATAATTTTTCAGAGTTTGAAGGTGCCCTAAGACCAACCAAAGCAGGGAATGACTTGGAGGAGAGTCCTAGGGACCTGAGGCCCAATGAGTCTCAGTGTCTTGCTTGGGATCTCCCAGTGTCTAAGTGTTTGAGGCAGGATTTTTACACCTGGCTTCTTGACTGCAAGTCTGGAGCTCAGGCACTGCATCACTTTGACAGCATTTACGTGTTTGCTACTGACCCAGCAATTTCCCCAACTGTCCAAGTGCGTGCTAGTCCTCATGAAACAGTTCTCAAGCAAAATTTCTGTTTATTTGATGGACTTTGTTCTTTTAACCATTGCCCCCAAATTCTCAAGGTAAAAGCTATAAGATTTACCAGTTGTTGTGAAGAGACTCAGTGTCTATAATATTAGACTTTAAAAACAAATCCAAGTGTGAAGCAATCAATGAAATTTACCTTATTGATATGAATGCTTTGTCTTGGTTGAGCATTCTTCAGACAAGGCAAGAGAGCCCTGCATACTACTGGGGACCCCGCCACCCAAGTGGAAACGGTATAGTTTAAACAGTAATATTTAGCATGTAGATAGAGTTTTAAGGCTTATATATATTCTCTAGCTTGGTTTTCACAATAATTCTGGGAGAGGTTCATTATTATACCTATTCATATAGATGAGGAAACTGGAACAGACAGAGATTCAGTGACTTGCCCAGGGTTACAGAGCTAGGAAGCATCTGAGGCTGGATTTGAATTCAGGGCTTCCTGATTCCATGTTCCATGTTCTGCACCACCTAGCTACCTAGGTACTTTTAGGAACATCCCAAAGGGAGAAAAATGATGAGAAAAATTAGGGAAATAGACTTTATGAGAAATCACTGCCAAAGAGAGTTTACAGAGAGATTACAGCGATTACTTTACAGAGAATGTGACAAATTTTCTAAAACCATACAATCTTTTTTTAATCAATCAACAAGCATTTATGAAACATCTTTGTGCCAGCTGTAAAAGAAGCCATTTGGTTGAGTGAGTAATAAAAGTTCAGAAACCAGATCACAAGGAGTTGATGTGTGGAGAAAGAGGAAGTGGGGGGCAACAATTGTAGACCTTTTTTTTTTTCTAAGAGTTAGGCTGAGAAATGGAGGAAAGATTTAGGATTATAGTTTACTATGCATTCATGAATTGAAATACCTTTCTCTCCATGAAGTTTTCCTTGAAGCCAGGAAAGAGAAGTGAGTTATCCTTTCTCTGCACTCCTAAAGCAATTTATTCTTGTCCTATGGCACTTAATGTATCTATCACATTGACTTAAAGGGTTAGCTCCCCTTTAATTTTCCACAGAGATCTATGTTTGTAATGGGCACTTGGAGAATATTTACTCAAGGCAAATGGTTGCGTACTAATAACATAATAAGAATAATATAAGGGAGAGAACAGAAAGAGGATATTTTTTCACCATTGGTGAACCAATGCTTATTGTTTAGATCAGACAAAAGTTTAGTAGTGTTATTGACTAAAAAAAAATTGTGAAACTGAGTTAATTGACTTGCACAAGACCCCATAGGAAGTTAATATAAAACCATAGAATCTGTAAGTTCCAGAAGGGATCATCTTGTCTCACACCCTGGATTTTCAGAGGTGAGGAAACTGTAGGCAAGAAAACGGAAGTGATTTTTCCAATTTCATGTCCTTAGTCAGTTATAAGTAGAGTCTGACACTTTTCTTAATTCCAAGTTCAGTATTTTTCCCACCACACCAAGGTAGACAATGTGATGCCTCTTTGCCATGGTAGGTCAACAGGTCAAATGGCTGCTTTAGGGATTAGTTTTAGATATTAAGGATCATGTGAATGTATGAATTGTGTCATATCTTGATGCACAACCAAGAAGATCCCTTTCTGGAGATTATTATAAAAAGAACAAACAACTTCCATGCTTAGATTCTGTCTTTGCTTGAAGAAGTCATTCAGTCAAGGAGTATTTATTAAGAGCAATAGACTTGCCACCCTCCTCCAGTTCCACATCCTTATGACCCTAGAATCACAAAATTAGACTTGTGACTTTAGGGATCTTGCAGATCACCTTGTCTAACCCATACCTCTAAGACACATATCACAAGTGGCCATCCAAACTTTCCTTGAAGACTTCCAGTGATGGGAAGCCCATTACATTCCAAGGTAGCCCGTTCCACCTTGGGGTTTCATGCCTTTGGACATCTTTATCATGCCACAGGAACTTCACCCTGAAGATCTTCTGCACTAGAAATTACATCTTGTCAGTGTTGTCTGACCTTGCAGCCCCTCCCTCCCTCCAGTTGGAATAGAGAGAGATTCTCTCAGAACTTCCAATAAAGTGTTGACTCAAGCTCTAAGAAGTGAAGCAACTTAACCACGGTTAAATGGCTAAAATATGTCAGAGGTAGACCTTGAACCCAGGCCTTCCTGGCTCTCAGAGCAGCTCTCTGTTCACTTCACTGTGCTGTATTTAATACGCTTTAGAATAAACTCTGGCCCAAGTCTCCAACCTTGCCATAATACACCCCATAGAAGAAAAGAGCCCAGCAATCCTAAGAAAATCATTCTGTATAATTCTGTGGATTCATTCATTTCCACTTTGGATCTTTTGAGTTTCCTCCGTGTCCAGGTGATTGTGAAGTGCTTAGAGATCATCAAACAGAAGGACTGCCAGATTCTCATCTGTCAGCAGCAGCCCATTCTCCACTGTAACTAGAAGTGACTGTTGCATGTATGAAATACTGTGCAAACGATGACTTCAAGGGACTTTTTGTTTTTTACAACCATTAGATTAACTTGGTGTTGATTTCCCGAAACTGAACAAATTAAGCACAACTCAGAAACAGAAGTTTACTAAGAATGCTAAATTATTCATCTTCAGGTGCCTTAGTTTCCCCATCTGTAAGAAGCACAGGCATATTGTATGGTTTCTTAGAAAAGGGAGAGTATCTTTAGTGGAGAAAGAGTTCACTTCGAGCCCTGAGGACATGGGCTTGATTCCGACTCTGACACTAGCTGAGTGACCCTAGTGAGTCCTTTAGCTTTTTAGGCATCTGTTTCATCATCTGTAAAATGGGGATTCTGGCCAATGGGGTCCTAGGCCTTAGAGCATGTGCAGTATGGCTTGGTAAGTCTGCCTTAGAAGTGTATGATGGAGGGGTCTTCTCCCTCCATGATCCAAAGCATGTGAAGGTAACCCCTGTTTCCTATCATCTTGTTGGGTGGTCATAGAAATGCTTTTAATTGGTTACTGAGCCAGAAGTATGTGTACAATGGAAAAATGTGTACGTGGAAAATGGAGGAATTCTCTGTTCCCTTGTGGTCACTAGGCAAGAATCCCCTGGTGATCCTGTAAGCCCCCACAGAGTAGGTGGGAGTGGGGTGAGAGCCATGGCAGCAGGAGCAGTAGCCTGCTGTTCATCACCAGCCCCCTTCTCTCCCCACTGAACACATGGTCCTGCCCATTTCTGCCCCTGTGCATTTCTTCTTTCCTGATCTCAGAAGGATGATTTTTAGAGAAAGAAGAGAACAGGTGATGACTTTGTGATCCTCAAAATGTTGGAAGAATCCCACAAGAACCTACCAGATTCTACCAGTACAATGAGGAACCAGCCCTGAGGTTAGAGCTGCTCAACAGTCAGTTGACCCAGCAGTTGAGAAGCTGTCCTACAAACAAGGGAGCAACAGCACAATGACCAGCCAGTATTCTGGAGGACCAGTGATGAAGGGTGCTGCCCCCTCCTGACTGGGAGGTTACAGACTCAGGGGCCAGAATAGGACAGGCATTTCTGATATGACCAGTTCAGGAATTGGTTTCTCTTGATTCCTTGACTATACACATTTATTACAAAGGTTTCATTTCTGTCTCTCTTTTCATAAATAATGAGGAGGTTGGAAGGAGAGAAAAGTCAATTTTTGTTAGTTAAAAAACAAAATTTAAATGGAGAGAACAAATGCAAAAAGGAGTGAGTTATCTGTCAGCCATATCACAATTAGAAGTGATCATGGTTGGGGGCTTGATAACCACCATTTCCAGTTTAAGGCCGTTAGCTCCAGAATCAAGGGGGAAGAGGGGCTTCTTTATGTCCCAGGGATCTGGGACTCATCATCAAAACTACACACAAATCAGCAACCTCCAGAACATGGATCTCAGACCAACAAAAAGAAGAGCAACACAGACTTGCTAAACGCATACTTTTGTACCTGGAATCATTTTAATGATGTCCACATTCACACCATCTAAGTGTGCCCAATATAGTCTGTCCAAGGAAGTTTTTTTCTGGGATCCCCAGGGTGGTCTTTTTGAAGGCAGTGAAGAGCCCAGTATGGTGTAACATTGGTTTCACATTGACTGGAAAGCTTTGGGCCATTGGAAGAGCTTGTGGTGAAGCCCAGGTCAGGTGCCCTCTGCTCACCTGGGCGGGATTATGGGAGCAGAAGGAGGATGGGCCCAGCCCACAGGGACCACTAGGTTGGGTCACTGGGCTTGGCCCACAGGGACCACCAGGTTGGGTTGCTGGGCTTGGCCCATAGGGATGACTAGGTTGGGTTACTAGGGGTTTTGATGGTGGTGAAGAATGACCAGGGTCAGGATTTTTTGAACAGCCCATGGAAAGTAACCGGGATGTTGATTTCCACTTCAGCCCTGGCGACTTCGGTCATGTCCTTGGCATTGAGAACCAGGAGGTAAGCGGGCTTCTGCCCCACCCCAGGGCTCACCACCACACTCAGAACCACTCCTGGCAATCAGAGGCAAACAGCAGGAGAATTGGTTAGGGATGGGCTTACAAATCACCATTGCTCTCTGCCTACCTTGAGGGGGAGCTGCAGAAACAGGAAGACCTTAGTTCAAATCCAGCCCCAGACACTTTTTACCTGCATGAACCTGGACAAGTCACTTGGCCCCTCTGTCTGAGCTTCCTCAACTGTAGAATGGAGCTCCTGGTGCCGTCTCCCAGGGTGCTCGTGTGAATCCTAAAGGGGTGTTTGTAGAGCATTTTGTGAGCTTCAGGGCGTAGCTGTCATTGTTCCTTACCTACATGATCTCAACTGATCCTTAAAATCTGCTGGTGAATTGTCTTTTTATTGGCCCGTGACTGGCCAGCCTGGTGATTGGCCCGTGCTCACACAGCTGGTGAGTTGCTAAGGTAGGGTTTGAATAACAGTAAACATTAATAATAAACATGTATATTGTGCCCACTATGTCCCAAGCGCTGTGCTGAGCTTTTACAGTTTCTCATTTGATTTTAGCAGGTGGGTGCTATGATTATGTTCATTTCACAGGTGAGAAAACTGAGGCTGGATTTGAATTTATGTCTTCCTGATTCCAGGCCCAGTGTTTTGTACCCTGTGGTGCCCTTTAGCAGGGTCCATGGCTGCTGCTATGGAGTCCAGCTACTAAGGACCATAGCATCCCACTGGTGCAACTGGGCTGTGGTTTGACCGTCCCACCATGATTTGGTCAAAGGCCTTTGAGAATCACCAGAGGCATAAAACTCAGTCCCACACTTCAGAGTGGGGCAGAGTATGTGCCATTGTGGAGAAGTGGGACGTGGAGCAGTGGGTAAAGTGCTGAGGCTGCTTGGGTGTCTGTGCCTACAGGAGCCGTGGGAGGACCTCTGTGAGCCACAAAATGGGGCTGGCCAGACCAGGGGGGAAGCTTGTGGTCTATACTGCTCTTCCCATTCTAACAGCATCTGACTTGATCTCACTTTTGTTAAGAAAAATAACAGACTGTGGAGTGCATCATAGACAGCCTGGGTTGGCACTGAAGCACCAGAGAAAACAACTTTCGTGAGCATGGCCTCATCCGGGAAACAGACGTCAAGTTTGTACCACTGACCCCATAGGACATCCCAAGGAGCCAAGGAGACAAGAACATGACAGTCTGCAAAATGCCTTATGAATTCTGGGCACAAGAAAGTGCCTAAAAATGCTTGTGAACAAAAGAATGGACATGTGCCTTCCAAACCTGGCCAAGGGAAAAGCCACAGAGAATGTCCCCAGGCCCAGCTCTCCATGGGCTTTCCCTGCTGGTCTCCGCATTCCACTCTCTGATGAGCACTTGGTCATGGCATTTTCAGAGAGTCTGATGAGGGCTGGGGCTGGGGCTGGACACCTGGACTTTGCTCCTTGTTCCTGAGCTGCCTGAGTCAAGGGCTGGACCCTGCTAGCCTCATCCATTTCAACAATAAACCAATGACTATTTATTAACCTCCTGCTATGTGCCAGGTCCTGTGCTAAGCACTGCGGATACAAAAGGAGGCAAAAGACAGGCCCTGCCCTCGAGGAGCTTACCATCTGATGGGGAGACAACCGGCACACAAATACGTAAAGCAAGTTATATTCAGGATAATGGAACAAGAACTGACAGAGGGAAGGCACTGAGAGGGCTGGGGGAGACTTCCCATAAAGGGTGGGACTTTAGTTGGCAGGGAGGCCGAGGGTCCTCTGTCAGATAAAAGGGCAGAACCAGGAAATCCCGGAGGGTTCTCCCAACCTGAGGGGCTCTAACTTGACATGGGAACTTTGGTTTGGGTCTGTCAAATGGAATCACAGACTTTCCGAGTCGGAAGGGACCTCAGAGACCATTTAGTCCATCTGGGGCCTGACTACACAGCTTGGCATTGTCATTTCAGTCATATCTGACTCTTTGAGAATCCTAAATTCAGGATTTTTCTTGGCAAAGGCACTGAACAGGTTTGCCATGTCCTTCTTTTGCTCATCTTAAAGATGACGAAACCGAGGCTGACAGGGTGAAGTGACTTGCCCAGGGTCACGCAGCTAGGAAGCGTCTGAGGCCAGATTTGATCTCAGGAAGCTGAGTCTTCCTGACTCCCAGCCCAGGGCTCTACCCACCATACTGCTTAGCTGTTTATGTACAACCTAGGACGGGGCCATCCTTTTGTAATGAGAGGCATCCGCACATAAGACCTCCTAATAATCAAATTGGATGTCCATCAGTGAGATGTACTTCTCCTGTCTTTGGGGGTCATCAGGATTGAACAGGCATTACCACCCTCGCTCCAATTGCTTCCAGCCAGATAGCACCTTGAGCTTTGCCAAGGGGGAGGAGCTGTCATTCTCATCTTCACTATACAGATGGTAACACTGAGAAGAGCAGTAACTTGCCTAGGGACACCCCTCACTCCCTCCACTCTTCTCCTCTGATCTAAAGCACCAACCCATGGAAGCTAGCTTTGCCTCTGGAGGCCACGCCTCCTCAACCTACTCCCACTGCTGCACAGCAGCCATGACACTCCCCCTAAACCCTGCATTCTCTAGGTTAAATCTCTACAGATGCTTCCAATGGTGGAACTTCAAGGTCTCTCCAATCCCAGTTGTCCTCCTCTGGCTGCTTGCCACTGTCCCATCTCCTTCTTAAAATGGACCCTTCCCCCAACTGGAAAACCACCCTTGTGCCTGGAGTTCTAAGAGTTATTCTGACTCCAGAGGGAAGAATGACTGGCTCCCTCAACTGTTGACCTGAAAAGGAGAGCACAGGAAGAATGTTTCTTGTCTTCATTACCATCATCTTCTTCCTGAGCATCTGGGTGGGACACGAAGATGGGCTCAGATGGATAAGAGTCTGGCTCCTGCCATAGCCACATTTCTTTAGTTCTGACATTCAGCTTACAGAGCTGCACAGTCACAGAAAACAAGAAACACGCCCATGAAGAAGGCTGGTTTTCCTTGAACAAAAGAGCCATCTAACACCCCCCCCCCCATATTAACACTGTCGATTACCCTGTCAGGAACAAAATGGTTCAGTCCAAGTCCGTATGCATACATGTAGGGCTTCCCACCATACTTCTGGTAATTGATTTGGGGAAACTCAAAAGCTGGGGAAAAAGCATAAGAACAAGTGAAAATAATGAAAGAACATTTCTTAGTCACTCCCTCTGTGCCAGGTACTGTGCTATATAAAGATAGGAAGGTCAGCCAGTCTCTGACCTCGAGGAGATTCCATTCAAAGGCATGCTGCTAGGAAGTGTGAGGGGGCAGTGCCTGGGAGCAGCTGGCTTTGGGAATGGCCTCAGGTACGCCTGTGAACTGGAATTCTGGGCAGAAACTGGGCTTCATAATAAAAGAGGACACCATATGAGAATTCTCAACTAAATTTCGAATTGTAATTTCACCACCTTTTCCCAGGAGGATCCTATTTACTTGTTTCATTCAGTAAATAACATAACCATTTAAACAAAGGAGACCGAGAAAATCCTACTTACTTAGACTTTGGGGAGAGGGGAACAAGTCCAAGAAAGTGCCACATATAAAATGATTCCCCGATGCCAACAATGATGATGATGATGATGCCAATCCCCTCATTTTGCAGATGGGGAAATGAAAGCCAAAGAGCTGAAGTGACCCTCTCAAGGTCACTCAGGGAGTCAGGGACAAACCTGAGATCCAAGGTCAGGTGATCTGACTCCAGATCTCTAAAGGCAAACTATGTGAGTAATCCTGTAGAAGGAGCCCTAACTGGTACCTAAAGCTTGTTACCTCTGTGAGCTAAGCCTGGAATTTTTTTTTGTTTTAGTTTTCATATGTAAAAGGAGGTGTTTGCACTCCATGCCTTTGAAAGTCTATCTTTCTAGGACTCACATTTCTAAGGCACCTTCTTCATGATGGAGTTCTAGCGTGATGCTAATTTTGAAGATGAAACGGGGCGGCTGGAGGGAGTGGAATAGTTGGCAAATGGCCAAGACTTGACTTGAATGAGATGTGAACAAGCTGGACACATCTCAGGGAAGTGACCAGGAGGCTGAAATCCATCTGGGGGCTGGAGAGATTTCCCTTTTGTTTTTGTATTCCCAAGTCTAGCACAGTGCTGAGCACAGAGTTCGTGCTTGTGGAGTTGAATGTTGGTGCAGATGGAGCTCCTAGGTATCTCCTCACCTTGGCGGGGCCCAGAGAAGAGGACCTCAGGTTCCAGCCAGATGGTCTCATCACTACAGAGAATGGCGGCAGCTGTGGTGTTGGGCAGGCTGACCAAGTTCTTGCCTGTATCAGCCTAGGAGAAAGACAACAAAAGCCACTGGGAGAAGAAAAGCAAAATGGCGGGTGGATCTAGGCTTGGCTCCTTTGCCTCCCAATGTCATCATGGCCCAAGCTATGATGACAACATCCATTCCTAAGGTTTGCTTAAACATCAGCCTCACTATAGCACTGGGAGGCAGGAAGAAGCATATATGTTATTGTCCCCATTTTACTGATGAGGAAACTGAAGGTCTCTCCATGGTCACAGATCCATGGAGTGCACAAAGCAGGACTGGAACCCAGGAAGGCTGGTTCTCAAGAGTAGTGTTCTTTCTATTCTATCATGAAGCATCGAGGCTGCCTAAGACACAGTGGTGAAAACCACACAGGAGTGAGAGGAATGAGAAGGGAAGATGGCGGCAGGGGTGGGACTAAGTGGCCTCAAGATAAGAGCTAGCATTTATCCAAGTACATGAAAGTTTTCAAAGCCTTTCACAAATTTCCTCACAACAGTTCTGTGAGGGAGGTGCTGTTATTATGGCCATTTTGCAGATGAAGAAGTCAAGGCAGACAAGAGGTAAAGTGATTTGTCCAGAGTCACATAGTCACCAAGTGTCTGAGGCTTCAGGTTTCAATCTCAGGTCTTCCTGATTCCAAGGCTAACACTTTTCAGCCATTTAGCTGCCTCAAAAGTCCCCTGAAGCTCCCCAAAGTGTAGGATGCCAGAGAGAAGTCTTATTATACCAGTAGTTTCCATAAGAATTGTCTTGTGTACTATTTATATACATATATCTCCATATGTAATATAGAATATATTTGAGAGAACTATAATTACGTATATGTATTTGTACTGTATTATACATGTGTGTATTGCATGTATACATGTATCAGTGCATAGACATGTATTTAGCTATTTATTTAAATGCATCAACATATATGTTTCTGTGTGGGGAGAGAGAGCGACAAGCCAGACACAGAACACCAAGGTGCTGGATTTGGAGGTAGGCAGATCTGGCTTTAAATCCTCTCTCTGACATTCTTTACCTGTGTGACAGGGGTATGTCACGTGATCATAGAAGAAAGATTTAAAGTTAGGAGGGGCCTCAGAGGCTAAGTCCAAGCCCCTCTTTTTACAGCTGAGGAGACTGAGCTTCCCGGGCAGTAAGTGTCTCCGGTGGATCTGAACACCTCTTCCCAACTCCAGCCCAGTGTCCAATCCCCTAACCATCAGCCATCACTGTAGTATCTTGGGCTTTAGCTTGCTCATGGGGACAATGGGGAAGATTAAATGGGATGCTCCTACATCAGAGGGTTGTGTGAAGCCCAAATGAGATGACATGTGCATTTTGTAATCTATGAAGTGCCCACTAAGTGTGCTGTGTACAGAGCCTGTCTACAGTGTGTCTTGTGATTCATCTGAGGGGCATTTTGCAGTCACATTTGTGAGACTGTCACCTTTGTTCCATGTGAGTTCTTAGCAAATGGCTCATTCTCTTCATTTGCTTTTCCTGGTAGGGCATATGTAGGTAGGGCCCATGACTGGTAGGGCCCTTGGAAACTGGGAAATCACCTCTCATTCCACAATTGGGGTGATGTAAGAGTCAAAGGTGCTGAGGAAACTTAGTTTCAAGCACTTTCTAAAGGTCTCTTTGTGCCCATTCTGGGCTCATGAAGAGAAGACAAGGAAACTGACCATAAAAGGAAATGTCATTCTCATGTCCTCTGCCTTGTTCCCAAGTCAAGATTGCTCCCTGATTCTGTGATTTCACAGGTGTGTGATTTCAAAATATAGTTTGATACTTGGTGACTACAATGCAAAGATGGGAACAGGTGATGGAGATATCCTCTTCCAACATGTTGGAAAATACAGCCGAGGAATTAGGAATGAGAGAGCCAAGGTTTGTATAGTGACTTCCCAGAAACCTCACACCTTGGCCTTCTGAACACTTTCTTCACAAAGGGAACACGAAGGGGCTTGTGGGGCTAGAACCAAATATAACATCGGAAAGAACTGCAAAGACTCTCTTGGAATAGGCAGGAAGCCATTCCCCAGTGGGATATCTGTGCCTGGTTATTAGGACAAAGACTAGAATGAAAGAAAAGCTGGGAACAAGCTCCCCCAAGGCAGGGGACTCAATAGGTAAGTCCTAAGTGCATCATGAGCCTCGGAGGCAGGACTGGATGTCCGGGCCCTGAGACTCACATCACTGGGTCTCTGCCTATGATCATATAATGTTCAGGACCACTTCCTCCTCCATTCCCCGGGGGAAGGGAAGCCGGCTGACCTGACACTGGAGCTGCTTTGGTGAAATTACCTTGTTGATAGTCAAGGGAAGGACATATCTCCGCACTTCAGGTTGGGGAGCCTTTGTGGCGTTTCTTTTGACCTCCTCCCAGTTCTCCCGTAAATTGGCTAAATACAAGTAATTATAAACGAACTCAAATCTGTCAAGGGAAGAATTCCAATATGAGCAGAGCAACAGCAAACATGTGAAAGGTTCTTTAGGCTTCACCAAGTGCTTGACATCCCTTGTTCTGCCTCACATTTGCACTGTGAAGCAGGGGCTGGTTTTATTCCCTTTTCACAGAAGCAAAACGGAGACTGAGGGGGCTGTGTGGCTGGGCATGGAAGTGCCAGAGGGCACAAGAGGAGCTCAAGTCTTTTTGACTCACTGAACCATCTTTGAAGAAGCTACAGGCAATGTCTGAAGCGACTCCTGACTCTAAGACGCAGAGGGTGGTCCATATTCTGCAACATGGAGCTGGAGTAGGGCCATGGGGATGATGCCCTCTTGGACAACCCACTTTTCATTTTCTCGGAACCCTAATACAAAGTCTTCATGAGCTGCTATGGCCAAAACAATTCCAGTGGCCAGCCTCCTGGTGGCTAACGTCTCCAGATTTAGCTAAGTTTATTTTCAGATGCCAGGTGCACAATCCCCTGCCAAGTCTGAATGCTACTTCTGTATCATGGCCCTTCTTCCTTCCCCCTTACTTCCATGCACCAAAATGAGCTGTCATGGATGAAAACAGAGAGCAAACCATTCTAGGAATCATATTGGCTGATGATTCCACAGCATCTGAAGGCTTGCAATGTTCTTAGCATGGATTATTTTATCTGATCTTCACAACAAGCTAAAAGGAATATCATCCCTTTTTAACAGAAGAGAAGCTGAGCCCGGAAGCAGCCATGGGGACACCCAGCAAGTCAGTATCTGAGGCAGAATTTGAAATCAGGTGCCCAGCCCTCTATCTGCTATTCTACCTGGCTAACAAATGGCTCTTGGGGTACAAGCTGCAAAAGTAACTCCTTTGGGGGAATGTCTCTGGGAAAACAATTCTGTCTACTTGAACACATTACTTAACCTTCAGGTCAAGTGACTGGAAGGTCAATGTGCTTACTGGAACTCAGTTCCCTGATCTGTAAAATGAGAGTGCTGGTTAAAATGGCTCCTCAGGGTCCTTCCAGCTCAATGACCTTACAGAATTCCTAAGACAAGCTCCTTAAGTCTCAGTTTCCTCATCTATAAAATGGGAGGGTTGAGTGAGATCAAATGTTCTTAACTGGATTCCTTTGGTAAAAGTCTGGGGACGTACATAGAGCCCTCCTTAGAATCATGCTATTAAATGAATAAAGTAAAGTACATAGAATTACAAAAGGAACCAATCAGATTGAAATAATATTCAAAATATAGTTTACAACCAGTTCAGGGACCACAGGGAGAGAGGACCTGGGGTTGATGAGGAGATTTCAGCTCTAGAGAGAGAATCCTAAGCTTCCAGGTGGCCTAGATACCCCAAGGACGCCTTGGACAGATATGGGGCCCAGGTATGGTGACAATCCCCCAACACCTTTCTGTCCATACCCTTTCCAGCAGCAGAGATCCACAATCAGGAAGTTGCCATCTTCATACGTGTTAATGTGATGAAAGAGATTAAAAGAGGATGTTCGATATTTGTTGTTGAGGTATTTGCCTCGTTTTTTATCAGCCACGTGAAGCCACACCTTGGAAAGTAGGAAGAGTGTTGGAAGGTGCCCCACCACAACCCCCCAAAGTGCTTGGTTGATCGAAGATGGCACCTACCCCCATGGTTTCATTGGACTCAAAGCAGTCCATGTAGTTGGCTCCCCAGAGGGTCCAGGAGGAGAGGAACTTGAGCAGGTTAATTTTGACGGGAGTTTCCACGAAAACGATGTAATTTGGAGTCAACCCAAAACTGTGTTCACATGGGCAAAAATAAACACACACTCATGGAATTTACTTGGAGAGGAGGGACCTACCAAAATCACATACATTTAAATGTAATTGACTGCAGGGAAATACTGCATTCAGGTTTGATTCAAGGCAAGAAAGACCCTAAAACTGCTCCCTTTTTCCCTCTGGGATACTGAGGAAGACCCTTGAGTTACCTGTGGACATAAGAAGGCTTCAGTCGATCACTGCAGGGGAATTGGACGACCACCTCAGACTTGTTTATTGGATCTTCTTTGTCTAAAACAAAGTCATTTTCACAAGGCCATTGCAGGATCTCTCACGAAGGAATCATTTTGAGAATTTAAAACCATGTGTGCAAGAAGAGTACATTTTAAATCCGTGTTTTATAAAGCTTACTCTGGGTCAAAGCCACTCTTTTTTATTAAAGACAT
This sequence comes from Pseudocheirus occidentalis, assembly GCA_028646575.1. Lineage (NCBI taxonomy): Eukaryota > Metazoa > Chordata > Mammalia > Diprotodontia > Pseudocheiridae > Pseudocheirus > Pseudocheirus occidentalis. The sequence goes on along the minus strand of CM053593.1, from coordinate 7,483,025 downwards.
TTACTCTCAACTTTCCTCATATCTGTTTTCTTCTTTCTCTTCAGACCATCTTAAGGCCAGCTCACCTCCATTGGTACTATCATAATCAACCTCTCCTTGGTTTCCCTGCCCTCAGTGTCTTCTTCTCTGCTCCATTTCTCACACAATGGACAAGGTGGCATCCTTAAAATATGGATCTGACCTGAATTCCTCCCTTCCTCCATCCCACTCAAAAGTCTTCAGTGGCTCCCTAGGTGGCTAGGCATTTAAATCTATCCCTCCTCAAATGTGACTTCCCCTGATCTCTTCAATCTTACTGCTATAACTTCTCTCCATGTGCTCTCTAGTCCAGTCAGACCAGTCCCAAAGCTGGTCCCCAAACACACTGTTCTATTGTGTTGATGCTCTACCATGTACAGGAAGTATCCATGGTCCTCAGCTCTCCTTCATAGGATTTCTACTCAAGGGTCTCCTCCTCTGGAACGACTTCCTAAATTCCACCAGTGATGAGCCCCTCCCTCTCTTGAAATTACTTTGTATCACCTTGTACTTACTTCCTCCTAAGCAACAGAATTTAAGCTCCTTGAGGGGAGGAAGTATTTTCTTTTTTACTTTGTATGTCCAGTGCCTAACATAGTTCCCAGCACTTAGTTAATCCATAATAAATGATGATTGAATGGAATTGAATTGAAACTTCAGTTCAACAGACAAATTTCAAGTAAAGCCATTGAGTCTTCCAGGGAATCAAAGGAGGCTTGTGATTCTGAAAAGTGCCCAGCCCCACCCCCAAGACAACAGAAATAGGTTCCATCATCCCATGGACCTGACTCATTTCTCCCACCTGGGCAAGTTTAAGTAAGGAAGGATCCAGCTTGTGGGTGTACCTGCTTGTAGGGGAGGAATCCGGACAATGTTATAAGCAATAGAAAAGTTCTTTCCAAAGCAGTTGCCAATGTTATAAACAGTTCCATCATTTTCGATGTGGGGGTGAGCTGATGCACCATTGACTGAGACGTAGTTGCAAAGGTCGACCTACAGGAGAGAAAAGGTTGCAGGTTACTAAGCCAATACCAATCAAACTCTACTTTCTGGAACCTGACAAGATAGTGACAGAATTGATCTGGAGGAACAAGAGGTTTGGAACTTCAAGAGAAATAATGAAAATAAAAAAAAGAAATGTAGCAGAAGGGTAATAAGACATCTAGACTTTATATCATGTTGTAAAGCAGTAACTGTCAGGACTGTTTGGCACAAAAGTCAGCTCATGGTTCACTGGAGAGAGTATTATATTTAGAGTTGGGAGACCCAAGTTCAAATCCTTCCTCTGATGTGTTACTCAAGTAGTGTTGGGTGAGTCATTGGATTTCTCTTGACCTAGGTTTCCTTGTGTGTAAAATGGATGCAGATTACATGGACCTACTGGGATACTCTTTGTCTAGATTTGTGATCCTGGTTTTGTTTTTTTTTCTTTTTTGGTCTTGGCTAAGCAAGAGCCAGAAGTAACTGAGCCCAATAACACAGAATTAAGAGAAATCTGAGAACACAAAGTATTTGGGAAAGAATTCCCTAATCAGCAAGAGCTTGTTGGAAAACTGGAAAGCAGTTTGACAGAAATTAGGTTTAGACTGACACATTACAACACATACAACAATAAGGTAAAGATTGGTATGACCTGAATAGAAAAAGTCATACTATAAAAACATTAGAATAGATTGAAATCAGGTTCCTTTCCTCTGCCTAGGGAGAGAAGGCATGGAAAACATCCCCCCAAACAAAGAAAAAAGAAGTCCTTTTGATGACATGAAACTGCAACTCTTGTGTGAAGAACATCACTACTGATAAGCTAAAAAGGGAAACCTCCTGAGCATTGGGTATTTCTGATTAGTGTCTGATATCAAAGATATGCAAGGAACTGAAACAAATATATAAGATAAAGGCTTCGTCCCAATACAAAACTGGGCAGAGAAGGTGAGCAAACAGTTCTCAAAAGGAGGATGGCAAACTATTTATAGTTATGGGAAAGATTGTTCAAATTCACTTAAAATAGTAAAAAATACAAATAAAATCCTCTGAGGTGAGATTCAGCTAATACTCAGCAAATTGGAACCTGAAAAAAATACGGGAAGCTTCAATGCTGAAGGGAATGTGGTAAGATAGAAATGCTAGCACACAGGTGGTGGGACTGTGAATTGACTCGAACATTTTGTGAAGCAATTTGGAATTATAGTAAAAATAACGACAAACCAGCCATACCCTTGGACACAGAGATCCTCTGGCCAAGGAGGTCAAAGACACAAGGGTCTCATCTATATAAAAACAGTCCTAGCAGCACTTTCTATGAAAGCAAAGAATTGGAAGCAGAATAGTTGTCCATATACCATACAGTCTTTGTGAGGATCACATAATTACTACCTCACATCTAGTTCTGCCTTACTGACAGAATCCTTTTAAGACTGTCTTCCTGGAACAGTAGTGACTGGACCCGTTTCACACTTTCAGACCCGCCATTTCATTCTGAGTTCTAAATTCTAACTTCTATGGTCAAATTAAGGTTTTAAGATTTAATTTAAGATTCAATTAATTATATATTATATATATATATAATATATTAATTCAATTTAAGATTCAAATCCAATCTTTGATGCTTAGTACCTCTGTGAACTCACTCGTGTCACTTAAATTTTCTCTGCCTTAGAATTAAAAAATAAATGTCTAACATAAGGGTGTTGAACCGGATGGTCTCTGAGGGTCTTTCCATTTTTAAACTTATCAGTAGATGTGATGAAGATGGTTTAGAACCAGGAAGCTTTCATAGCCTGATGTCAATGAATACACACTCTCTCTCCTGAACCCAGGAGAGATTCCCTAATTCCATCCTATTTACAAGAAAACTTATTGGTCTTGTATGTTTTTAGGATCCTGTAAAGAATTAAATCTTTCCTTTTATGGAGTAATTTTTAATGAATTTGTATGATTGCTACTGACTTAGCAACTTCCCCTACCTAGAACGTTGTCACATAGTAAATAGAGGGCTGGTCTTATAGTCAGAATTCAAATGTGAGGACCTGAATTCAAATTATGCCTGTGGCTCATACTTGCTGAGGCACCTTGGGCAGCTCTTTCAACCCCTTGGTGGCCCAGACATCTCTCTAAAATTATAAACTGCATATAAACTACCCATCTGTGTAAGGAAAGGGAATTGCCTCACTGGGAGCTGTCCATGGCGATGAAATCACAGTCTATAAACAAGCAAAGAATGATTTCACTGAAAGCACAAAATTCTACCTGCTTAATTGTCTCCAGAGTCTCGGGGTTGATCTTGGTTATGAAGTTCGTCTCAGTGCAGGCGTAGTAATCTTCTCCCACTGGGTAGATGTTAACAAGGGCATTGTCTGTGACCTCCACTCCTCGAAAGTAAGAAAAAAACCTGCAGAAGCAAGGGCAGGGTGAGTCTTGTGGCCCTCCCCGGAGTGAGATCCGCAAAGCTAAGCAAGAACAGAAGAGGCGCTCGCGCTGCCCCAGTCACCTAGAGAAGATGTTTTTGCATGGATCAGGAAAGGCGCAGGTGCCGAATTCCGTCAAGACGATCCTTTTCTCTGTCATGGCTCTTACATAGGCATCGGTGCGGAGGAACCTAGAGAAGGGCGAGAAGTGCATTGCTGAGATGCACGGACAGACAGGACCCTGAAAGGCCTCCCTTGGGATCCCCCTCCGAGTTAGAAAGAAGCCCCAACGAGGACCAGCCGCTGGGATCAGATCCAACACTTGGAGAACCAAGAGCTACATGTAGACTACAGCACGGTCTTCTAAGAGAGCACTCCTTAACAACGGCCACCGAGTCAGAACAGGAAGGTGAGGAAAGTGTGTCTTATCCTGGAGGCCAAACAACAGGAAGCCGACGAAAGGCCTCTAGCAGGAAGTGGTGGGGTGAAATTTGGGTTGTAGGGATATTCTTTTGGCAGATCCATAGGGAGGATGGACCGAAGGAGAGCCGTGTCAGGAGGCTGATTCGATGCTGCCGGTGCTGAGAGATCAGAGCCTGCCTTAAGGTAGCTGCCATGGCAGCAGAGAGAAGGGGCAGCCACGGGTGAAGCAGTGAAAGGTGGGGCCACCAAGATTTAGCGACTGATTGGCTTTGGATAGTGAGACAGAGAGAAGTCGAGGATGAGGCCTGGGTGACCTGAAGGACAGTGACACCCTCCACAGAAAAGGGACTTTAGGAAGACTTTTAGAAGAAAAGTCCTGTTCGGGATTTATTGAGTTTAAGACTCCTTGTGGCTTCCTAGCCCAGATGTTGAGCCATATCTTGAGTCCTTCCTAATCTCTTTGGTTGGTAGTGGTCCCTCTCCTCAAATTGTCACGTATATGCTTACCTGTTTATGTGTAGCTTCCCTCCAACAGGGCAGGCATCTTTTCCTTTCTGCCCCAGGGCAGCAGTTGTGGCAAGACCCACAGAACATGCAAACATCTTGTTTTCCTTCACTAGAATTGAATTGGAATCTTTAACTGGGGCTCATCCCAAGGGGCCCTCGGGAGGAAGAGGCAGCCTGGATGGTCCTGGCTTCAGTGCCTCTATACTCCTAATCTCATCTGTGCTTCTCCTTTCCTCTGTGATACAGAACACAGTCATGGATCCTGGCCCATCTGGGGACCTTGTCAGCACCTTCCTTTCCATCCACAACCAGGGACCCACCCAGTGTGTCAGGGACCTTCTTCCCTTACTTTCCTTCTCTTTAAACCAAGGAAGTTATATATTTTCCCTCACTCTTAGTCTTCAATTCTTTTCTCTTGAGAAAAGCTGTTGTGGGGGCTTTCCCAGGAATGAGCCTTCTTGCTGTCTGTCGCTCACGCGCCCAGGCTCTCTATTTGCTTTCTGTACACAGGTCTTTTGCTTTGGTTCTGAATCCTTTTGCATAATTTTCTTTGTTGAACAGAGAGAGGCTGGGGAAAGGTGAGGGGGGAGTTTAGAGAAGGTGGATCTTGGAGTTAGGAAGTCCAGGGTTCTAGTCCTGCCTCTGATGCAGTAGCCTTGTGACCCTTGGCAAGGCAAGTCACTCACCTGCTCAATTCTCTAGACAACTCTCTGAGATTAAGACTCCAAGCTGAGTTGAAATTGCAGGTCCTGATCAAAACAAACAGCCCCTTCCCCCTCCCCCCCCAAATAGGGCCGTGCTTTGAATGTTTAAAAAGCTAACAAGACTAAGAGCCCAGATTCACATGGCATTTTGAGTTTTGTGATATACTTAACATCAATTGTTGTATTAGAACTTCATGAAAACCCTGTAGGGGCAGTGCTGTGATCGTTACCACCATTTTCCAGGCAACTCAGGCTCAGGACAGTCAAGTGTGGCCCTGGGTCCCATGGCCCTTGATTGTCTAAGACAGGATGATTGTGAGCGATGACAATTGCAGGCGTTTATACGGCACCTCCAGGTGCACAAAATGTTCCGTGTGTCATCTCATTCAATCTTTACCACTCTGTGTGGGTTCTATTCTTGTTCCCATTTTACAGATCAGGACACTGAGGCTCAGAAAGCTGAGAGTCTGGGGCATGATTTCCTGACTCGAAGGCCAGCAGCTCTATTGCTTTCACTGATCTCTTAGGAAAGTTCCTTCTTTCCATCGAGCTTTCTGAAGATCGTTTGGTCTGTGCTGCAATGATACCTGCCACAGTTCTGGGGGGACCATGGTAGAACATTGCCCAAGAGAGAGGAGGGACTGAGGGACGATTTACTCACTGCACTCTTATTTAGGGGCGAAGACACTGAGGCATAGGGTTTAGGAGGTTTAGTGACCTGTTGAGTCATGCTGGTCATGGGCATCAGAGCAAAGGCTTGAGCTCAGGTCCTCTGCCTACAAAAGCCAATACTATTGCACTGGGACTTTCAGGCTGAGACCGAGGGAAAAGAGTTCTTTCCCTGTCTTTCATGAGGCTGAGCAGCAGAGACAAAATGGCCCCCTTGCTTTCCACAGGCCCCAGACACTCATGGACATTCATTTTCCCACTAAGGCTCTATTACAGTTGGAATGATTGTGATGACTCATTGGATAGAGCAAGGTCTGGGGTCAGGAAGACCTGACCGTCAATCTGACCTCAAATGCTCACAGTCTGTTCGACCCTAGGCAAGTCACTTGACTGCCTCAGTTTCTTCAACTGTATAATGGGGATAATAATAACAATAATAATAATGATAATAAATAAAAACACCCACCTTCCTCCCAGGGATATTGTGAGGACCAAGTGAAGTAGCAAATGTAAAGTACTTTACAACCCTTAATGTGCCACATAAATGTCTACTCCTTTTATCGTGATGATAAGGGGAAAAAAATCACTTAAAGGGGAAAACCAAACCTTTGAGTTTTTGCTTTCTGAGCAGGGAGGTATCCTGGGAGGTGAGAGGGGGAATCCTCTGAGGTCACCTCCTCCCTGAGCCATTGCACCTTTAGGTATGTTCTGGTCAGATCCATTTACATGTTCTTGCCCCAGGCCCAGACAGAGGAGAAACAAAGTGGGACAGTGACCACCACATATGTCCAGGCAGAGACTGGGCAGAGTGTATGGGGCCTACATATGGAGCAGGTTCAAGTCTTACCCAAACACTTAATTAGCCATGTACCTTACGGCGCATGGTTGGTCTGCTGTGTGCCTCAGCTTCCTCATTCTTAAAATGAGGACGTTAGACTTTACAGACCCTAAAGTGACTGCATGTTCCAAATCTGGGAGAGGAAAGGAAGGGAATGAGCATTTATATAGCACCTAATATGTGCTGAGCCTTTACAGTTTTATCTGATTTTATCCTTGTTATAACTGCATGAGGTAGGCATTACTATTATCCCTAAAGCGATGGGGCCAGGGTCACACAGCTAGTAAGTGTCTGAGGCTCAATTTGAACTCAGGGCTTTCCCGGTGACTTCCGCCCTGGCTCTCCCACCTGCCTGTGTGTATCTCCACCTTCCACACTTCTCACTTACCTTCTATGATACGTGACCTGGCCTTCCTTAAAGTCAAACTTATGCAGAAGGGCTTGGCCGTCAAACAGATGGTAAAATGGCTCACTTCCAACTTCAAACAGACCCGGCCCACATCTAAGGAGGCTGCCCGTGAGCCATGGCGGGATTCTGCCTATGAGGAAGGGGGACAAGAGCAAAGCCCGCTGAGTCCCTGCTCAGGTCAAAGCTGGTGACCCGTTTTAGACTGGAGGGTGAGCTCCTTGAGGGCAGACTGTCTTTCGCTTCATTTTTGTATCCCCAAAGCTTAGCCCCGAGCCTGGCACACTGTAGGTGCTTAATAAATATTTATCTTTCATTGACTGATTGACCTGCTGAATCCTTGGGGCTCGGATGGTGGTGCCTGGCCAACGCAGAGCGGTGATGATGGACTGCCCCGTCAGTAGCATTAAGGGAGAGGCGAACGGCGTAGGGGGAGGGATCCACGCAAGGGGCTCGGGACCCTTTCTTGTCCTTAGCTGGTTTGCCCACAGGCAGGAGGCACCTGTGGAGTGGTGCCCCTGAAGACCCAGAATCACCGGACCAGAGCTGGAAGGGACCCCCGTGGACCTGGTGTGAGCCTCTGGCTTAGACGTGGTGAGGAAGTGCCCATGAAAGCGCTCCATAAGATGGTGCTGCAAGGTAAAGGGATGGGAGTGCCCCGCCAGGCTATGCTGCTTCTTTGTGGGGCTTTGGGCAAAGGCCGGCAGGAAATGCTTCCTCAATGTTAGGAGGAGGGGCACGTAGTTACCACCACTCTAGTACCTAGAGACTTGCCCTGAATCTCTGTGCAGAGGAAGAAATGGGGGGCAGATGAAAGGGGTAGAAGGGCTGAAGGAACAAGGGAGGGGGCTGAGGTGGCAGACCCTACTTGTCTCTTGAGATTCAATCACTCTGTCCACTTTCAGGGGGCACTTTGAATTCCAGAATGAGGATGGTTGGCCCCCCAAATAAGACATGATCACAAATGTGGGGTGTGGGGAGATGTGCTGTGTGGCACATCAGAGTGCCCTCCTCTTGCAGTCTGGGCAGAGCGAGAGGGCATCTGTGCACCCTTAGGTCAGGACACAAGGGGCAGTGCAGGGCAGGGGGGAGAGTCGATTTGCCTCTGGTACTGTGGATGATTCAAAGGGGCTCAGAGCCCATCTTTGCTTGGCAGAAGGAGCAAGCCAAAGAACAGGATGGGAGAGGGGGGAACTGAATAGGACCTCAGAGGCCTGTCTGGTCCAAGCGCCTCATTTGATGGTGCAGGCCTCTGCATGAGAAAACCAAGACCTAGGGAAAGTCCTTTGGCTTGTCCAATGTAGCAAAAGTCAGAGTAGGATTCAAACCTAGTACCCTTTTTATCAGTGCTTCGAGGTGTGCAGAACCCTGTATGTGCCTTATTTCATCCCCAGGACAACCATATTAGGGAAGTACAGTGACTACCTCTATCAGGGTCTCATTCCTGAAGAGGCAGAGGGTAGTAGATAGAGGGAGAACCTAATACTTGGGCAGATCTGGGTTCAAGTCATGCCTCCTACTTATATCTGGTTGTGAGACCCAGGCAGCTCTGGAAGGATTCCATCTTCAGAGCCGGTGCTGGCCTGTATCAACAGCATTTTTCTCACCAATTGTTCCCTACTGAGGCACAATCTGAAAGTGTGGTTCTGCCGCCTCCCAGAAGGTTCTCTACCCATTGGCCCCCTGAGGGGGGCCTGAGGAAACTGAGATTCAGGTGAAATGATTTGCCCAGAATCATTGTGCCCAGTGCCAAGACAAACCCAAGAACCATGAACACAGCTTGGAAACACTTTCACACAAAGTCAGATTGAAACAATGAGAAAAATGTTAATTGCATATGGGTAGGCCAAGCCAATATGATAAAATGATGATTTTGCATAAATTAATCTACTTATTCAATACTGTGCCAATCAAAATACAAAACGTATAAAACTAGAAAAAAAGAGTAAAGTTCATATGAAAGAACAAAAGGCTAAGAGTATCAAGGGAATCAACCAAAAAAGTGTGAAGGAAAGTGTTCTCCCTTTGAAATGTTAGATTGCAGACTGTTTTATAAAGTGGTCATTATCAAAACAATCTGGTACTTCCTAAGAAACAGAGTGTGGGGGCGGCTAGGTGGCGCACTGAGTAGAGCACTGGCCCTGGAGTCAGGAGGACCTGAGTTCAAATCCAGCCTCAAACACTTGACACACTTACTAGCCGTATGACTTTGGGCAAGTCACTTAACCCCAATTGCCCTCCAAAAAGCAAAAAAACAAAACAAAACAAAAAGAAACAGAGTGTGGATCAGTGGAACAAATCAGGTATACAATACTTTATAGTGTTGTGTTCCTAATTGTGCATAGTATTATATTATATAGCATTATATAGGTGTATAGTAATACAATCTAATGTGTATTAGATTATATACTATGATCTAATATAGTATCGCCTACCTCAGTAAGTGACTGAGAAACCCAAAGGATCCAGGCTTTGGGGACAAAAACTGCTGGAAAAGCTGGCAAAAACCCAATGCGGCAGAAACTAGGTATAGACCAGCATCTCACATGGCACACCAAGATAAGATCAAAATGGGTACATGATTTACACATAAACAGTGATACCATAAGTAACTTAGGAGAGCATGGTCTGGTCTATGGATAAGGAAAGAATGTGGGACAAAACAAGATATAAAGAGCATTATGAAATGTAAAATGGATTATTTTGATTGTATAAAATCAGAAAGGTTTTGCACAAACAAAACCTATGCAACTAAAATTAGAAGGAAAGCAGAAAATCCCCCCCCAAATTTTTGTTCAGCAAGTATCTCAGATGAAAGCCTCATCTCTCAAATATATAGAGAACTGATTCAAGTTTATAAGAATACACGTCATTCCCCAGCTGAAAAGTGGTCAAAGTTTATGAACAGGCAGTTTTCAAACAAAGAAATTGAAGCTATCTATGGTCATATAAAAGAAATGCTCTAAATCACTTTTGACTAGAGAAATGCTAACGAAAAGAACTCTGAGATACCACATCACACCTACTGGATTGGTTAATGTGACAGAAAACAAAAATGATAAATATTGGAGGTGACATGGGAAAATTGGGACACTCATGCATTGTTGATACTGACCAACATTCTGTTATTATTACCAACATTATGCTGGTACATACCAACCATTCTGGAGAGCAGTTTGGAACTATCACCAAAGGGCTATAAAACTGTGCATACCCTTTGATCTAGCAATACCACTGCTAGGTCTATACTCCAAAAAGATTATAAAAAAGGTGGTGGGGGTTAAGAACCTATTGTACAAAAATATTTATAGCAGCTCTTTCTGTGGTGGCTAAGAATTAGAAATTGAAGGGATGCCCATCAAATGGGTAATGCCTGAACAAGTTGTGGTCTATGATGGTGATGGACTATAATTGTGCTATAAGAAATGACAAGAAGGATGATTTCACAAAAACCTGGAAAGACATGAACTGATTCCAAGTGAAATGAACAGAACCAGGAGAATGTTGTACACAGTAACAGCAATTTTGTATGATGAAGAATTGTGAATGACTTAACTATTCTTGGCAACACAATGATTTAAGACAGTCCCAAAGGCATCATAATGAAAAATGCTGTCTGCCTCCAGATAAAGAACTGATAAACAATGAATACATATTGACCTTTTTTTCTTCCTTCCTTCCTTCCTTCCTTCCTTCCTTCCTTCCTTCCTTCCTTCCTTCCTTCCTTCCTTCCTTCCTTCCTTCCTTCCTTCCTTCCTTCTTTCCCTCCTTCCTTCTTTCCTTCCCTCCTTCCTTCCCTCTTTGTTTCATTGACTCTTCTTGTACATAATGACTAATATGGAAATGTTTTACATGATTTCACATGTATAACCTATATGCTTACCATCTCAGGGAGTGGGGAGGGGAAAGGGGGATAGAACTTGGAATTTAAAGCTTTAAAAAATGTTAAAAATTGTTTAACACGTAATTGGGAAGAAAATTCAATATTATTTAAAAAATAAAAATAATTTTAAAAAGATGCTTAAAAAAATGACTTGCCCAGGGTTGCACATGGAGTTAATAAGCCAGAGGCCAACATGATATTTGAACAAGGTCTCCCTGGTTCTCTCAATGGCAGCCATTGTTGCTGGTACCCTTTGGTTGGGGGGTAAAGTTCATGTAATTCTCACAAATTAGAAACAAGGTCTTTGTTTCCTAGGAAGATAGCACTTCTCCTGGGGCTTCTGTGGACTCAGGCAGGTAAAGGAGAGCCCTGATTTCTCTGTGGACCTGACTCTGCTGGGATGTTTGCAGAACACCCTGATGTTTACCCAGGGTTTCCACAGACATCCCTTCAGCTGGTCTCCACCACAGTCCCTGAAAGGGGGCTGGGCAACCATCCCGGGATTCTCTAGACAGGCTCCCAAATTGAGAGATGGAAGGAACCTGCCTACCCAGCCCACCCCCTTCTTTTCCAGATGAGGATGCAGACACCCAGGGAGGTCCTGGGATTTGTCCAACACCACAGAGAAGCCAGAATTTGAACTTAGGTCCTCTGACTACAAATCCAGCCCATTTCCCAGACTCCTTGGTGAAATAGGCATTTTAATTCCATTTTTTATCTCACACATGGAGATAATCAAGCCCATGGCAGGTGAATGCTTTGGCCAGTGCCTCGAAGATACAAAGTGAGCACTGATACAGTAACGATGATGGTAGAGCAGCTAACATTTACAGCGTTTTACGTCTGGAGCCTTTGATTTGCTCACTGTCCTGGCGCCGACATGCTGTGCTGATCAGCCTCACTTCACCCATCAGGAGACTGAGACCTCAGAAGTTAAGTGTTTGGCGCTCAGTGTATGAGGCTGGCCATTCATTCATCTGGACTCCTGATGGCCCCGGCAGCTCCTCCCACAGCCCGGCACGGCCCTATCTCACGCGGCTTCCAGGGCGCTCCAACTGACATTAGAAATCCCACCTCCTGCCTGGATGTGGGGTTTAATGATGCTAACGGTCTGTAACTATCCGCTTCACTGTCTTGCATGATTCTGGGCACTGATCCTTACCGCCCCTGGTCTCAGTTTACTCTTTTGTAAAAAGATAAGGTTGTTCTGGATGAGCTTTAGTACCCTCTAAATCTGTGACCCCGGGGTCCTGCTTCTAAATCCGAGGCGTTTTCCAGGGACTCTTTGTTAATCTCATTATGATGTCCCTTTGAGATCACTTCTATGACAAGTGGTCTCTTTTTCGATTTCTGAACTAAGAAAGAGTAGCCAGATCAGAGGCAATGTGTCCCTCCCCAAATGCCCAGGTTGCTTCATTCCTTCCTGCATGCCCTGGCATGTGGGAGACATGCCAGTCAATGGGGGAGGGTTTGGGGGGACGCACCTCGGACGTGAGCTGGAAGCGGTGAAGACAGCTCTTCCACGGTTTCAAAAAGCTTCCTGTAGCCTCCGGCTGGGTGCTCAACTCTGAAATGGGTCAAGAGTCAGGAATAAGTCACTGTTGCTTCCCAAAGAAAACCCAGAGAAGAAAGCCAGACTTGGGGGGAGGCGTTTGGGACCCCATCTTGTCCTATATTCCCAAGTTTTTTGCATGAGGTCGAATTGGGAAGCCTCCAGCCTGGAGGGGGGCGAATGTTCAGCGTTCAGGTGAATTAATTGCCTGGAAAAACATAGATGTTCCTTTGGTGTCAGTGGAGATTTTAGAAATTCTTCCATTTTTATTTTTATTTTTTGCTTTTTGGAAGGGCAATTGGAGTTAAGTGGCTTGGCCAAGGTCCCTGTGGCTAGTAAATGTTAAGTGTCTGAGGTCAAATTTGAACTCAGGTCCTCCTGACTCCAGGGATGATACTCTATTCACTGTACCACCTAGCCACCCCCTATTCTTCCATGCTTTTACATAATTAAAGGAAATGCTCAGTGTCAGTCAGGGGCTATTGAACACAAAGATTTTTTTTCCCATCCAAGTTCATAGACCCCCAGAGATACACCCACCAGATCCTTGGGAGTTGTGCACCTCAGGTAAGAATTCTTGCTAGAAGGTTGGGGTGGGGTCAGAGGACCTAGATGCAAATACATCCTCTCCCCATTACTACCTGTGCAACCTTGGACAAGTCACTTCCCTGCTCTTGGTCTCAGTTTTCCTATCTGTTAAATCTAGATCAGTTTTGTCAGAGCCAAATAGAAACAGACTCTGTGGCTGCATCTTGACTTGGAAAGCCACAAATCAACATTATCTTTGTCGTATTTTCATAAATTTATTTTGCTAATGTTTTCCAGTTACATTTAAGTCTGGTCCTGCCAACTCAGGAGTGTTTCAAGCCTGAATGTTGGCCCCATGTTTGACCCCCGCTGGTCTGGGCAACCTCCACAAAGTCCTTTCAGCTCAAGATCAATGAGTTAGGATCCGAAAGGCCCAGTGGCTTGTCCCGAGGTCACCAAGCTAGTAAAGGCACAAGTGGGTCTTGAAATCAGGTCTCCTGCCTCCAGGTTCAATGCTCTTTCCACTCTAAGATTCTTCCCAGGTCCTTGGACCCCCCAGGCTCTCCCAGAAGCTCGAAGCCAACAGGATGAAGGGCTGCTTTTGTACTGCTTCCACTCTAGCACTTAGAGACTCAGACTGTACCTCCTTTAAGCACCAAGTCACTGCCCCCTCTAAGTCTCATGCCCTGTCTGTAAGGCGCCAGCACCACCATGGAAACACAATCATGAAAAGCCAGCATTTCCAGACTGTTTCAAAGTTTGCACAGAGCTTTACGAATATCATCTCATTTCATTCTCACTACGACCCTGGGAGGTAGATGCTATCATCATACCCATTTTACAGGTGAGGAAAATGAGGCAGAGCAAGGTTAAGTGACTTGCCTAAGGTCACAAAGTCTGAGACAAGATGTGAATTAAGGTCTCCCTGATTCTAGGTCCAGCATTCTATCTGCTTTGTCATCTAGATCTAGCTCTGGGTGTGTATGTATATGTATGTTTATTTATAATTTTATATATATATATATATATACATATATACGCAGACACATCTGTGGCACTGTATACATACAGATATGTGTGTAGGTATTTGTGTGTATATATAGGTGTCTCTATACATATACATATACATTCATATGTGTATTTCAGTCATTTCAGTCATGTTCAAATCTTTATGGTTTCATTCGGTGGTTTCTTGGCAAAGGTACTGGAGTGGTTTGTCATTTCCTTCTCCAGCTCATTTTGCAGATGAGGAAACTGAGGCAAAGAGGGGTAAGTGACTTGGCCGGTGTCCCACAGCTAGTATGAGCTGAGCTTCTAAAGATGAGCGAGCCTTCCCCACTCCAGGCACAGCACTCTGCGCACCAGGGCGCCCCCTAGTGGTCTTTATCTATTTCTGTTTTTATCTCTATATCTGTATCATCGGCTTCACTGGGATGCTATTAGAATCAAGTCAAACAACGTCTGTGCATCTCAAAGCCTTATATAAATGTCATCTTTTCCCATATGGCTCATAGGACAGGCCCAGAGACTGAGAGATCTGGCCAAGGTCACACAGCATCAGAGGGCGCATTCGAAATTAGCCAGTGATTTTTCACTGTTACCCTCCTCATCCTCACCATCTATATAATGGAAGACTCGGTGGCAGCAGCAGCAGCTGCGGTCAAGGTCCCCTCTGCCCCTCAGGTTCAGGAGTTTATTGTTAATGGAAAAATATGGCAGACTGACCCTCTCCTCCCTTGCCCCCATCAGCTTCATCCCCTGGGCTCATTCTACATTCCCTGACTGGCAGGGAAGGGGCTTCCTTGTCTCTGGTTTGTGCTCTAAGCCCTTGCACCTTCACAACAGAAGCCCATAAAGTCTGTTCTGCTTCACAGGGCTGGAAAGACTCTCCACAAAGATACCTGAACAATCCAGCCTGCTTCTGCCCTCCCTCAGAAGAATGTTGCTGCCCAAGTTCCAGCCCCCATCTTGCACTCCAGAGGTGAAAATAAAGCCTCCTGTAACTACTTACCGGCTAGACATGTTCTCCAGCCCGGTGGATGGAGTGGGGCAGTGGCAGGGGCACAGTAAAGATGCCAGGCTTCAGGCTGCAGTATTTATGTGGCTGTTAAGTCCTTCTGAAAAGAGGTGGAGCTTTGGAGAAAACCCCTCAACCAGGCGTGGGGGGAAGGTGAACAGAGAATGCTTTCACCCCTCAAGTCCTCTTAATGCTCTCGAGCTTAAGATCGGGAGATCTTTGACCATATTCCAGAGACCTCAATCCTTCCCAGGAAGAGGTGGATGACAAAGAAACTGGAGGGTGGGGGTGGGGCAGACCAAGGAGTCACACTGAAGGAACAGTGATTTTACTGGCACCAGCTGCCACCCCCACCTCCTTGAGTTCCCCCATGGTGTGGTCAGGGAAGAGTACCAATGGAATTCAAGGCCTGGCACCAGGTTCCAGGCCCTTCCTACTGCAGAGCAGGGCCCCTGACCAGCTATGACCTGGATCCAGTCTCTCTCTGTCCCCTCCTTCTGCATAGACTCTGTCTTCACCTTCACAGACTGCCAGAATCACTGTGATCTCCATAGGATGACTCTTACATCCCATTTTTAAATAATATTTAAGGGTAACTATCATGTCCTTTCCAAGCCTTCTCTTCTTCTGCCTAAACATTCTGAAGGTAGAAAGTATAATTCTTCCCAGATTTCTCTGAAACCACCTCTTTCATCACTTTTCACAGTGCAATAGTATTCCATAATAATCATATAACACAACTTGTTCAATTGTTCAATTAATGAGCATCTCTTCAGTTTCCAATTCTTTGTCATCTGAAAAAAAAGGAACTGCTACATTTTTGTACATGCAGGTCCTTTTCCTTTAATCTCCCCCGGGGTTATAGCCCTAGCAGTGATATTGCTGCGCTCATGCACATTTTGTTCTAAATGGTTGGACGACTTCACAAGTCTGCCAACAGTGCATTAGTGAACCTCCTTTCTTACACACCTTTCAGAATTTGTCATTTACCTTTTCTGTCATCTTGGCCAATCTGATAGGTGTGAGTTAGTATCTCAGAGTTGTTTTAACATACATTTCATTATTAGTGATTTCAAGAATTTTTAATGACTACTGATATACCATTTCATGTGACAATTGCAAGATTGATTTAAAAAAAATCTTACTGTTCATACCATTTGATCATTCACCAATCAGGGAATGGCTCTTATTTTAGCTTCTTAAGTATTTGAAAAGACAGACCTTTATAAGAAAAAAACAGTTGGAAATTTTTTCTCAGGTTCCTGGTTTTCTTTCAGTTTCAGCTGCATTGATTTTATTTGTGCAGAAACTTAATTTCATGTAATCAAAATGATCCACTTTACTTCCCATGATCCTATCTCTTATTTATTCATATATTTTTCCTTATTCAAAGATCTGACAGGTAAACTATTCCTCACTCTCCTAATTTGCTTATGGTATCAACACTTTCTGTCTAAATCATGTGCCCATTTTTATCTTATCTAGGTATATGGTATGTGATATTGTTCCATAAACTGCTTTCCAGTTTTCTGAGCAATTTTTATCATATAGTAAGTTCTTACCCTGAAAACTTGGATCTTTGGTTTTACCAAACACTAGATTATTCTGGTTGTTTATTATTGTGTTTTGTGGACCTAATCTGTTCTACTGATCCCCTGCTACCTTAACAGTATGGCTAGACCAACTTCCTTCAGATTTTAATTTTCATTGATTCTCTTGATATCCTCAATCTTTTTTTTTCTTCTAGATAAATTTTATTTTTTCTAGTTCTGTAAAATATTTGTTGGTAGTGTGACTGGTATGGCACTGAATAAGTAGATTAGTTTAGATTTTACTATCATTTTCATCACACTGACTTGGCCTACTCATGAGCAATTAATATTTCTCTAATTGTTTAGATCTTTGTGTAAAATGTGTTCTATAATTGTGTTCATAAAGTCCATGGCTTTGTCTTGATAGCAAGATACTCAAGTATTTTATATTGTCTGAAGTTATCTTAAGTGGAATTTCTCTCTCTACCTCTTCATTATGGGTTTTGTTGGTAGTATATAGAAATATTGATGATTTGTGTGGGTTTATTTTATATCCTGAAAATTTGTTAAAGTTTTTGGAAGTAATTTTTTAGTTGATTCTCTAGGGTTCTCTAAGTATACCATTACATAATCTGCAAGGAGTGATGGTTTTGTTTCCTTACTGTAGTGTTATACTCAGTTTTGCTGGGTAGGTGATTCTTGGTTTTAATCCTAGCTCTTTTGCCTTCTGGAATATCATGTTCCAAGCCCTCATCTCCTTTAATATGGAAGTTGCTAAATCTTGTGTTGTCTGACTATGGTTCCAAAATATTGGAATCATTTCTTTCTGACTGTTTGTAGTATTTTATTTTTGACCTGGGAACTCTGGAATTTGGTTATAATATCCCTGGGAGTTCAGGATCTCTTTCAGGGGGTGATTGGTGAATTCTTTCAATTTTTTATTTTTACCCCCCCCCCAGTTCTAAGATATCAAGGCAGTTTCCTTTATAATTTCTTGAAATTGATGATTATGATATCCAGACTCTTTTTTCATCATACCTTTCAGGTAGTATAATAATTCTGGGAATTTTTTCTTAGGTAGCTCATTGATGGCTTGTTTAATTTTTCTAAGATAAAATTAAATATTATTCTATTTCCTCTTCTGTTCATCTGGACAATTTATATTTTTGTGAACAGACCCATTTCACTCAGAATGTCAGTTTTACTGGTATATATTTGGGCAAAATAGTTTCTAAGTAGCTGATCACTTTGGAACTGTTCTCTCTTTACATGTATTGTGTCATTATGTCTGTGACACTATTAAAAACCAAATAGATACTGAAACCTTAACCAAATCTTATTCGAATGGAGGTAGGAGGAAATTCAAAAGGAAGTAGAATTCAATTATGGAGGACTTGTGAAAATACAAGCTACAGCCACCAGTGTAAATTGGCTCTGTGTTTTGAGGCCTCACATTTAACAGTGTGAGAAAAAAAAATGGAGAAGAAGAACAGTTCTCAAGACCCAATTCCCCCAAGACACAAGCTGGGCAAAAAAGGAACCTGGAAGTGGCTAAACAAGCTTGCAATGGGTGGTCATTTTGTTCCCTAATTTTGAAAGGAAATCCATTTCAGAGTTTGTAGGAAAGAAAGCCATGTCTCTGCAAAGGGAAGAGCTTGCCTTGCTGAACCGCGGGTCACATTTGGGGGCTAATCCTGAATACAAGGGGCTGATTTCTATAAAACCAGTTCTCAATGTCTTTAAGCCCCACACATTTGAGGATCCTCTGAATTTATTTGCTTTTTGAGCTAAGCTGCTGTGTTGCTCATTGAGGTCAGAACTCCATGTGACTTTTCCTATAGATGAACACAGAACATATGAGAAGAGTGGGCTGATCTAGGTGTCTCAATAACCTCTGGAGAGACTTTATGTGGGCCTCCATATGGAATGTTCTATGCGTTGTGAGAAGTCATTGTAGAAAGGTGGGCGGTTGCCTTAAGTGTTGAAGGACCTATGGAGGAATTTTCACCCAGGACAACTTGGTTTCTTACCCAAAGGGGAAGGTCTGATTTCCAGTCAACCTTCTGTCATCATGCTTTATTGGAAGAACTCCATATGATTCACAGTTCATTTGGGACTAGAATTTCCCTCTAATGAGGGAAGCTTGCTTTTTCCTTCAAGGGACTTTCCTGAAGTCATATAGGGAGAGTAAGGCTGGCCAGACCTGGAATTCAGGTCTCCCAAAGTATGTTCTCTTGCTCTTTGTTTAATCAAGTGACAAATCAAAGCAATAAAGGATCTGCTCTTCATCATCGTTCCGCTTCAGCCCCCGGCCAGGACAGGAGCGGCCTCCATTTAGTCTCATTGTTACAGTGGTTATTTAAGGCTACAGGCTTATTTCTTCTGCTCTTTCATTGGGCATTCTCTTGGATTTTCTCTTGTACAAAACCACCCTACAAAGGGTCACCCTGGTTTCAAGGTGTCATCCTACACTTCTCCTCTCTCTCACCACCCACATTCAATCAGCTGCCAGGTCCTGTTGTTTCTACCCTCATAACATCACTCATGTATGCCCCACTTTCTCTCCTGTGGTGTGGCCACAAAATGGGTGCAATCCCTTTGTCACCTCCTACCTTGGTTACTGCAAGAGCTGTTGGGGCCTGCCTGCCTCAAGTCTCTCCCAACACCAGCTGATCTTACAAAGCACAGGTCTTCATTAAATGAATGCCTAGTCAAGATGGCAGCCAGCAAGAAGGAGTGCACTATCTTCCCACCAAAATCCTCCCTCCAAATAACCTCTCGATAAAAGTCTAAAACATTGTGTCAGACTGAATCTTGATAGGGAAATCTAAGAAAAAGTCCAGCCCATGTCAGTACAGGGGGATGTCTGTGGGCACTAGAGATTGGGGCTGGCCATGAGCAGGCTGTGTGCTTTCCAGTGCTCAGAGACAGAAGAGGATGAGGCTGTGTACTAAGGCAAGAGAAGGCTCCAGAGCAATGTCACAGCACCAAGGCCACGTTCAGGATGTGGGAACTTTGTCACTCACTGACCATTGCTAGGTCACAGATCCATCACAGACCAAGGAGCTCAAACTGGGGGCAAGAAGAACAGATGGAGGGTAAGGAGGCAGCAATCAGACCACTTTGGGGGCACTAAAAGCTTACAGGTGTCCAGCCAGAGCTGTCCCTGAGATCTGAAATAACACAATGCCCCAAGAATGCAACAGGAGGCCCCCCTAGACCTTCCCTCCACAATTGTACAAAGTCTCACTCTAACATCAGGTCTAAAATCAGAAGCAGGCTGGAAAAATGAGAAAACAAACAACAAAGAACCCCACCATTAAAAGTTATTATGATCAGGGGTGGCTAGGTGGCTCAGCAAATAGAACACCGGCCTTGGAGTCAAGAAGACCTGAGTTCAAATCCAGCCTCACATACTTAACACAAAAAAAACCTAGCTGTGTGACCTTGGGAAAGTCACTTACCCCCAGTTGCCCTGGCTTTAACCCTCCAAAAAGCACACAAAAAAATTATAATGATCACAGTGATTCTCCAGATATAAAGCCAGAAGAAAATGACTCTGAAACATCCACAAGCAAATCTTCAAAGAAAAACATAGCTTAGGTACACATTTAACTAAAATTCCTCGAAAAGATGAAGCAAGATTTAAAAACAGTTAAAAAATATCTTATAAATCAAATGAGAATGTCGGAGGGAAAAAATGGAAAAAAATGAGAGCTGTGAAAGAAAGAATTGGAAAAAGAATAGTTTTGACAAAACCTTGGCCAAGCAAGAAACTACCTAAAAATAAGAAAGTACCAAATAGAAGCTAATGGTTTCATGAGACAACAAGGAATATGAAAAAGTCAAAAGACTCAAAAAGTGGAAGAAAATATGAAGTATCTCATAACCAAAACAACTGACCTTGGAAAGAGAAGTAGGAGAAAAAAAATGTAAGAATCTTTGAACTCTGAGGATTCCATGCCCCTGTCCCATCCCAAACCAAACCAATCAACCAACCAATCAACCAAACAAAAACCTTAGACATCCTGTTTCAAGAAATTTTGAAAGAAAATTGCCCGAATTTCTTCGAACCAGGGGCAAAGTGGAAATGGAGAGAACACACCAGTAATCTCCAGAAAAAAGGAAACTTCTAACATTATAGCCAAAATCCAGAGCTTTCATCCTGTTCAAAGAAAATATATTGCAAACATTCAGAAAGAAAGAATTCTAATGCCAATGAACTATGGCCAGAATATCACACATGACTTAGCTGTCGCTGTCACCCCTACAAAAGATCAGAGAATGTGGAATAAAATAAGCCAGAGGAAAGAATATAGGATTAGAACCATGAATAATTTACCCAGAAAACAAAACAGAAACTAAATATAATCCTACAGAGGAAGACATGGACCTTTAATGAAGTAGAGGGCTTTCTAGCATTCATAATGAAAAGACCGGACCTGCATAGGAGCTGAAGCGAAAACACAGGAGTCAAGAGCAAGCGTGAAGGAGTGACCAAGCATCAGTCCTGACATTCCAATATGGGGATATTGCTCGGGTCCTCTCTGACCCTATTATCAGACAGAAGGTCTGGGAGTGATTCTCTTATTTCTTGAGGATCTTAAAAGAATGGAAAAAGAAGAGGAATACTCTGTGGGGAAAGGGGAGAGGGAGAGGAAATTTAGGGGGAATTCTCTCACAGAATAGGAGTCTAAACAAAGAAAGAAGGAGTGAGGGAGACAGCTGACACATGAACCTCATTCTCATCTGACCTGAGTAAAAGAGAATTTGGTTTAGAAACGTAGTTCATACATTTCACTCAGGAGGAAAACAGGAGGGAAAGGGGCAAAGCGCAAAAGGGGAACTAGAAGAAGGGTAGATTAAGGGAGAAATTAGTCCTAAACAAAACACTCTCTAAGGAGGTGCAAAAATACCTGTAGCTCTTTCTGCAGCGGCAAAGAACTGGGAACTGAAGAGGTGCCCATGAATTTCGGAAAGGGCAAAAAATTAGAGCATTTAAACATAAGGTGCTGAAATGATGAAGGGAATAGCTTTAGAGAAACCTGTGAAGACTTGTGTGAACTGATACGAAGTGAGAATTAGGAGATCAATTTATATAATGGCAACAATATTGTAAATAGAAACAACTTGAAACCCTTAGGAAGTCTCATCACTAAGTGCCTAACCAGAGATCAGAGGAAACATGGTACCCACCCACCTCCTGACAGTGAGGAGAGGCCCTTGGAAAGCAGACATTTTGGGGGCAGACCAATATGGAAACTTGTTTTGTGCTCAGAACTATGCTTGGAATAAGTATTTAACAAATGATTTTTCATTTATTCATTTAATGAGTTAATTTATTCCTTATTTATACTTTTTCTTAGAATACTCTTTACTTTCGTGCTTAGCAAAAAAGGGCACACAGTTTAAACTAATCACCATAATATTTTCATTTAGGCCAAGGTGGTCTCATTAATCCCCTAATGTAGATAAATACTTTGAATTCAAACTAGACCAGATGAATGAGAGGTCAACGTGAGGAAACAGGAACATTCCAGGAATAAGTTACTTAACTTGATCCCAGAAAAAGACAAAGGTTTCCCAAAAGATAAATAGCCAATGGTTCGGAATAAAAAGATCAGAAAAGAACCCATGCAAGCTCTAAACAATCTTTTGAAAAATACTCTCAGCCACTAACAATGAGAGAAATAAAGATGGAAACAGCTCTGACATTTTACTTCATGCCTAATGAGTGGCAAAGAAGATCTGATAAAGGGAAATTATGATTGTTGAAAGGGACAGGCACATTAAGACACTGTTGGGGGGCCTGTGAAGTGTTCTGGTCATTATGGAAAGCTATTTGTAACAGTGATCAGAAAGCCACTAAACTGAGCACACCTTTAACATTAGTAGGCCTATGCTCCAAAGAAACCAAAGAAAGGGGAAAGAGCAATATATAGAAAAACATTTCTGGCTCTTCTTTTTGTAGCTGTGAAAAATTGAAAACTAAAGGGAAACCCACTAACTGGGGGAAAGTAAAGGAATATTATGGCGCATAAAAATTATAAAAGAGAAAACTGTAAAGATTTGGATGAATTGATACAGAGTAGAAGCAGGAGAACAATTTATGTAACAACAACATTACAAAAGAAGACAACTTTGACAAACTAAAAAAACTTTGATCCACAGAATAATCAACCATATGATTTCAGGAGACCAATGGAAACTCACAAGATGAAGCCAAGCACTAGCGTCCCAAAGTGGACGTGACTCTGGCAGCTTGTGATCACAAAATGTTTTCAGAAATGATTTTGTTTGTTATAAGAGAGGGTTCAGGGGGGCATGGTGTGAAGTTCTAATTCCATAGTAATATTTCACAAATATCCAGAATAAAATAAGAAGAAATTCAAAGAAAGTCTCAGATAAGCAGGACAGCTGTGAAACTAGCATGTTGAATTTACTTTAAAATAGTAATGGTTAGCATTTATATAGCACTTTAGGGTTGGAAAGTACTTAAATGTTCTCTCATCCTATTCTGACAACAATCAGGGGAGGTAGGTGGCATTATTATATTCATTTTACAGATGAGGAGACTGAGGCAGACAAAGGTTAAGTGACTTTCCCAGGGTCATACAGCTAATAAATAAATATGTGAAGCAGGATTTGAACACAGGTCTCGCAGACTCCAGGTCCAGTTCTCTATCCACTGTGTCACCTAGATGACCCCTAATTCTATTTAAGTAACAGAGATTCACAGTTTTGGATACAATCCTTTTTATTTTCTCTTCTTATATAAAAATATTTATGGTTGTTAATGTTGGCCTAGTTCATACTAACAAAAACTGGGGGTAAGGGGTGATATATGTTTAACAACTGGCTTTAACTCTAGAAAAAAAGTTCAACTGACGCACTTTTAAGTATAATCTGCACTATTAACACTTTCTAAAATCTGGAGAAAAAAGAGCTGAGGTGTGTGTGGGGGGAAGGTGGTATTTAGAGCTCTTCATGTCATAGTAACGATACTTGTAGGTGGTGGAGAGTCATAGAAAGCTTACTGGGCTGGACATCACATGACCTCAGTTTCAATCCAGAAATTGGTGATATTTAGCAGTGTGACTTGAGACAAATCTGCTCATCTCTCCAAATCTTAGTTTCCTCATCTGTAGAATGGGTTTACTGCCTATTGTAAAGAGGTAAGTGCTTCACAATCATAAAGTGTGACATGAACATGACTCTGGGCTAGACGGCTCTGGAACGCCTGAGTGTTTCCTAGGTATGCTGTAAGATTTTGGAGAAGCATCAGTTCAAATCCACTATTCAAATCCTATTCAAATCTCCCCCTCTCCCCCTCCTCATTCCAGCTCTTCTCCAGTGTTCTTAGACCTTACTCCCCTCCATGTACACTGTGATTCAGTGACACTCGCCTCTTTGGTGTTCCTGGGACAATACAATCCCTGCCCTGACTCCATGAATGTTCCATGGCTGCCCCCTGCCTGGAACTCCCTCCTTCCTTCTTCACCTCTGCCTCCCACCTTCCGTGGCTTCCTTCCTTCCAATTCCAGTTAAAACCTCACCTGTTACAAGAAGCCTTTCCCAATTCCTTAAGGCTCATGCCTTCCCTCCATTTGCTCTCTCCAGTTTATCTTGTATTATTGCTTGTACATGGCTGTTTGCAGGCTGTCTCTCTCATTAGCCTCTAAGCTCCTCGGGAGGGCCGACTGCCTTTTGCCTTTCTTTGACTACCCAGTTCTTAGCACATAGTAGATGCTTAAAAAATGTTTGTTAACTTGTCAGTCATGTCCACCTAGAACAAAGGTGAAGCCCAACACTCCTTGGTGTGACTAGAATCAGACTAAAATGTAACTGGGAAATTTTTAACAAAAGAAAAATACAATAGGGCAGAGAGAATGTTAATTTGGGGTTTTCTGTGTCCATAGGAGCTCCCATGAATCCTTATGTACAGGTTTAATATCTGAGTTTGACACCCCTGGTCTACAGAGTACTGATCCCCCGAGAAGAACAAGATGATGACATTTAATGATGTCATGGCCAGGTCTGTGGAGCCCAAGTGTTTCTCCACATCTTTCTCTGAGGCTGCCATCACCTCCTACAGCCAGGTTTTCCTGAGATTTCTCACAGTAATTGTTAAACCTCCCATACTCGGCTTTTTCTCTGAATCAGAGAACATATCCAATGGTATAATCACAAAGCCAGGGCAGCCAGAATTTTCTGGGAAATTTAGTCTGAGGATTTCCCCCAAAAGAACAAGACTGAGTGGCAAGCATGGTGGGAAATGAAGTCCAAAAGAGATGCCCATGTGCCAACATGAGTCATTATTTTAGAAGTGGGCTTTGGGATGTAGAGTCAGGCAGACATACAGAAATATGCCAGGTGGTTAAAGGAAAGCAAAATGGCAGCTAATGAAGCCTTGTGGGGGCCCAGAGCTAGGTTAGTGAATTACTTGGGCAACCTCAGAATCTGCTTATCTCACAGTGCTGAAAAGAAAGCTGAGAAAAAGGCAGATTGGGGGCTTCTAATACCCAGCACTTCTAGAATGGTAAATTAGTTTGCAAGAAAACAGTTAAAAAAGTACATTAAAGCAGGGGTGGCTAGTACCATTCAATCCGGTCAGTGGATTTGTTTAAAGCTCTCAGAATCTTTTGCTCAGCAACTCCTGCATGCCCAGAGCAGGCAGACAATTGAGGCCGTCATCTGAACCAATCAGACTCAACAACTCCCACTTCCCCTCTAAGAGCCAGATAATGGAGGTAACATGATTCTCCACCCCAAATTATCCAGATTGTGGCTTCTATTACTTACTCCATTGTCTGCCCTGTAGTAAAGTTGTACCTTCTCTACAAGGCGCTGTGGTTTAGTAGCTAGAGCACTGGACTTGGACCCAGAAGATTTGGATTTAAATCTTACCCAAAATACTGACTTAGTTGTGTGACTCTGAATGAGACATGCTCTCTGAGCCTCTTTCCTTATTTGCAAGAGGAGGATGATAATAGTACAGACCTCACAGGGCTGTAAGGATCACATGAGTTAATGCCCGCCAAGCCCTCTGTGAGCCTTAAAGCACCAGAAAAATGTTAGCTAGTGTTGTTTTGGTGATTGAGCATTCAGAAACATTCTGAGTAACTCAGACTTTCTAAAAGAAGGAACTTGGAGCTAAACTGATGCAATTTTCCCCTGTTACATGCTGGGGAAGAAGTTGAGGAGAGAGAGCCCTCGGAAACCGAGTCTAGGAAGCATTTGGTTACTTTAGGTCTGGTAATAGGATAGGGCCAAGGAAGCCAGGGACTGAGTTTTTCTTCTTTTCTTTCTTCCTCTTCCTTCCTTTCTTTTCTCCCTCTTTCTTTCTTTTTGTCACTTTTACTGTCTTCTCTTTCCTCTCTTCCCTTTTTCCTTTCTCCTTCCTTCCTCCCTCCCTCCCTCCCTCTCTCCCTCCTTCCTTCCTTCCTTCCTTCCTTCCTTCCTCCCTCCCTCCCTCCCTCTCTCCTTCCTTCCTTCCTTCCTTCCTTCCTTCCTTTCTTCCTCTCTCCCTCCTTCCTTCCTTCCTTCCTTCCTTCCTTCCCTCCCTCCCTCTTCTTTCTTTCTTTCTTTCTTTCTTTCTTTCTTTCTTTCTTTCTTTCTTTCTTTCTTTCTTTCTTTCTTTCTTTCTTTCTTTCTTTCTTTCTTTCTTTTTTCTTTCTCTTTCTTTCCTATTTATGAGTCATTGAAGCCTTTCCCTCAAACCTGTGCACTTCATTTTCCCCACTCTCTGCTTGCTCTCTGTGTAGGTGAGCAGTGGGGTAAGAGATGACAGAGGATGAGGAGGAGGGAAGGGAGCAGCTTTAAACAGACATTCTAAACTTAAGAAGAATCAGCACTGGAATATGTAAATTTGAGAAATGAGCACACAGGAAAGCATAAATGGGAATTCTTAACTTATGGTCGGTGAACATTTTCTTTTTGATTTTGATAACCATTTCAGTATAGTTGACTTTCTTCATAATGCTGTATTTTGTTTTCTGCATTTAAAAACACAATTCTGAGAAAGGTAACTTCAGACTGATTGCCCAAGAGTGAAGGGATTAGATTGCTATTGAAAAACAAATAGCCTGTGACTTTTTTTTTTTTAGCTTTTTTGTAGGGCAGTTGGGGTTAAGTGACTTGCCCAAGGTCACGTGGCTAGCTTTTTGTGTTAAGTGTCTGAGGCCGGATTTGAACTCAGGTACTCCTGACTCCAGGGCTGGTGCTCAATTCACTGTGCCACCTAGCCGCCTAGCCTGTGACTTTTAACAAGATAATGACCCAAACAGCCCTTTGCCTTCAGGTTCCCTTCGAAATTCCCTTTATTTCCTGGGCACTTTTTGAAGGCTGGGGTGTTGTTTCCATTATTATATATAATACATTTACATTAATTAAATGCATTTAGAGGACTGTCAAAACCAGCTTCTATTCACATACAGCTTTCATGCTGCAAAGTGCTCTCTTTTGGGGGTAGGAAATATAAATGCTGCCTTTAGCCTTCTGTGTTGTCCCTACAGGGCCAAAGAACTCAAGTGTAGGTGGCCAGTTGTGGGGGATGAACTTTCCATAAAGTGGTGGGCTGGCAGCCTGTCACTGAGGCTTGCCACAGCCTGGCACCATGGACCCAGCCTTAGAGCCAATGTCAGCTCCCTGCTCCAAGATCACGGAACCTTTGGAGAAAACCAAAACACATGTGTAGTGACAGCAGATATTAACATTTTGCTTTCTGCTACATTGTGATGTCCTGCCATAATTCCCTGAAGTCTTCACTTGTCATTTCTTATCAGGTAATCCAGAAGCAGCTGGGCAGCACTCTGGACAGCTCCGGGCCTCCTACACAGAGACTCCAATGAGTATCAGGCCACAGGACTCAGATGGCTCTGGAGGAGAAAGTGTGACCTTGCACAGCCCTCCCTCCCTCAAATCCAGGTCAATGACAAGTCCTGTCATCATTCCCTGATGTCATGGTCATCTCTGAGAACAAAGGACAAACAACAACAACATGGGACCCTGGAAAAGTCACTTAATCCTGTTTGCCTCAGTTTCCTCATCCGTAGAGTGGGGACACACTAGAGAAGGCAAAGGTAAAGCACTCCAGTATCTTTGCCCAGAAACTCCCAAATGAAGTCATGAAAAGTTGGATAGGACTGAAAAATGACTGGACAACAAATGGAGTTATCTATTCTGCTGTGTTTGCTTTGCTCAGTCATTTGGCAATCACCAAGCTGCCTGGGCTCTTCCATGTTTGCGGGAATATTCTTATGACTATGACAGTTAAGTGCTGCCATGTTATCTTGCACAAATAACTCCTCTTTCCCTCCCCGGACCCATGATACACACTTTGCACATATTCTACAAGACACAAACAACTGTACAAATGAGGTTCAGACAAGAGAAATTGGAGATACTCAGAATGAAGGCACTAGGTGTGAGGGGGATCAGGGACGAATGTTTGCAGAAGATGGGATTTTCGCTAAGGCTTGAAGGGAGTCAGGGAAGCCAAGAGGCAGCAGTGAGGGGGAAGGCAATTCCAAGCAAGATGAACCACCAGGGATGCCCAGAGTCTGGGGGGGGGGGGATGTGCAAGAACAGCAAGGTGGCCATTGTCACTGAACCACGGACGTTGTGGAAGGAAGTAAAGCAGAAAAAATCCTCTGAGGGACTAGGGTACATGCCTGTGCCCTCTTCCAGCAAAGGACCACACCATGTCCTCTTTTGGATCACAGGCTCTCCTGATCAGCCCCCTTTTCTTTATGGTCGTTCCTGTTAGTAGGAATCAAACCAAAGGCAAGGGAACGTCAATGACACCTTCAGATTATGTTTCACAGTAAAGGGACCGTCAGGACGTGTGTGACAAATGTTTTTGAATAACGAATACTAAGGAGGAAATGGCGGTTCATTCTCTGCTCTTCTAATTCATTGGCCGCCATGAGGGACTAGTTAGGAGGTCGCTGAGAGAGGCAGCCACCTTTGGATGCCAAGGACAAAATGCCGGCTGACAGCTTCAGGAAGCATTCCCCCGATATTCCCTTCTAACACAGACAGCGCTCATCCAACAGAGCTCGTTTGGGAACGGGCTTTTTGCCGGCTTGATGATTTACGAAACCTCGCTCCCCGTACTCTTCCTGTCTCCTGAGATGCTGGAGGCTGCGTCCCAAGGCTTGGCCTCACGTCTCCCTGCAGTTCCATTGGTATTCATGGGTCTTCTCCACTGCAGACCTTCCCCTGGCTCAGAATCACTTTTCTGCTGGTGCCCGATGCTGCAGAGCATCGTGCCGGGAGCTTAATCTAAACAGTCCTCTCACCCTGATAGGAAGGAGGTAGGGAGAAATATAGTCAAAGGAGTCCGTCACTTAAGAATCAGTGTGGGAGAATGCCTAAAATAATTTATTTTTACAAGAGAGGACATTTGTATGTTGGTGACAGAATAGGAGAGCATTATTAGGGCTTGGAGAGGGAGCCCACCCATCTGCCCCAGATCCTACATATGCTATCACACCATCAACCGGCTACGGCTTTATAGCCTCACAGAAACAGAGGAGGGAGGATTACTGAGATTTCGTTAGGGTATTATTTTCCTACGTGAAATTGGCGCCCTTACCAAATCTGCAGGTGACACAATGGTGTGAAGGACGGCTGACATCTGAGGGCAGATCCAGGAAGGAGTCTGGACAGGTCAGAACGATGGGACTAAAGAATCGGGTGACATTTAATTCAGGTGACCTGGATCCATAAAAATCAACTTTAAAGTACAAGATGTGGCCAGTAGTATTTAGGGGCGACAGCCAAGAAATGAATGTGATCTTAGGCTGCATCGAGAGCTGGCCCAGAGACTCTTCTCTGCTAAGGTTAGAATGTCTGGAATGGGGGCTGAAGTTTAGGAGAGGATGGAGGGGGCAGGCAGATGGGCGAACGACCCCAAATTGATGCCAACTCTGTTGGTTAAAGGAGTTGGTTCTGTCCATGCTCAGTGAATGCCAAAGAAAGGAAAGGGGACACAATGACAAGCTTTAAATATCTGAAAGGATATCCCACGGAACAACAGACTTGTGGGTGGCGCACTCGAGCTGGAGTCTGCAAGACCCAAGTTCAGAGCTGACCTGACAATCCTAGCAGGGGCCTTGGGCAAGTCACTTCCCCCGTCTGCCTTAGTTCCCCTAGCTGTAAAATGGGGCTCACAGTACACCTCTCCGTCAGGGTTGTTTTGAGGACACTACAGAAATGCGGTCTGAATGTGGCAGCCTAGGGAGGACGAAGAGTTCTTAATGACTTCTAGGTGGTGAATGGGGGTGACTGGAAGAGGTGGGGAGGGGAGAGTCTGGGAGGAAGGACCAGGAGGAGGCCCGTTTGTGACATTGAGTTGGAGATGCCCAGATGAGGCAGTGCTGGGGAGAGAGGCTAGGGCTTCCTGTACAGACATTGGAGGGCCCACAAAGGGATGAGAGCGGGGAAGACAACAAAAACGCAAGAGAGAGGTACGGGATGGGAAACCGAGGAGCAGCCCGAGAGGTCGGAGAGCCAGGAGAGAAAGGTCATGGAAATCCCTGATGTCTGAGCTGGCGGACACGGGCGTGAGGCTGCACGAGGGAGGACTCCTTACTTGCCGATCTGATCTGATCGTCTTTCAAAAGATTCTGAGTGTCAGAGGGACGGTCTGAATGAACACACACTATTGCAGTTGGTGGGGCTGTGAAACGGTCTGATCGTTCTAGAGAGCAGTCTGCAATTGTGCACCTCCCCCCCCCCCCCCAAAAAAAAAAAACAAAACTAAAATGCTCCTCCCTTTGACCCAGAGATCCTTCGGCCAGGGAAAGCTGCAGAGGCAAAGAGCCACAGCAGCCTTTGGGGCTGGACCTAAGAACTGTTCAGCAAACAAAAGAACGCCGTTTCCCTGGGGAGGGGGCTGCTTTTATACTAAGCGTTCAACAAATGTTCTTAATCATAAATACAAAGAACAGGGCAGCATGGGAACGTCTAAGAACTCCCACAAAGCGCAGCAGGCAGTCCTAAGAAAACGCCACACGCAACTGCGAAGCTTCCTGAAACCCAGCGCGGGCCTGGGAGGGATGCCCTGCAGCGCCGGGGCCCCTGGGTGTGGACCGAGCGCACTCACGCTGCCCAAAACAGACACTACTCATGGCGGCTCCTAAGGAAAGATGTTCACCATCAAGCACGACTGCCTTTTAACTGAAATTAGATCTAAAAAATGCTCCCCCCCATCTACATTAATAAAACGAAGTGAATAATTAAGAACAAGATTACTTGGAGACCACTGGGCTAGGCAATGAGGAAAAGTCCTGCCGACTTCAATCATCAGTGTGATACAGCTCGAAGGTAACATTACCACAAGGCTGCCTTACAGAGGATTCCACACAACGTGGGCTATTTCTCCTGTATGCTGTACTGGCTACATGTTTGGGGTTTAGCTTAGTTCTGGATGCTTTAGAAAGAACAAAGTCTAGAGGAGGGTGAACAGGATGACCAGAGATTTAGAAACTATAGCAGGGGAAGAAGGGCCTCAGGATGCAGGATGTTTTTCTTCATGCATCCCAATGGTCTTCATGGGGAAGATGGACGAGACTAGGTCCAAAAAGCAGAATTCGGGACAATGAATGCAAGCTTTTCCGAAGCAGATCATCTTCACTGGGAGATCCCAATCAAAAGATCAGATCTTTTGGGGGATGGACAATTTGGGGGGATAGTTTTTTTCAGTGTGCAAATTTTCAGATTGGACAAGATGACTTCTGCAAACCCCTTCCCACTCAGTTTTGTTGTTCTGGGGCTATATGAGAAATACAAGGGACTGAGGTTGAAAGAACTGGTGGATATGTCTGTCTCGAGCTTCGATTTTTAGAGGTATTTGAACACTGTCAAAATAGTGGTGGAAAGTTTAATTTTACTAGGCCTTTTAATTTCACGACTACAAATCTTTGGCTATGTCTACTTATATTTTTATTAGGGTAATTAAATATACAAATAAACAAATTAAACCATTACAAAAAACCACCCCAGAATGATTTTTCACCTTAATTTCCCACACAATCATATTATCACATACTTTTAAACAGCAAAAATGCTTGTACGCAAAGTATTTGGACATACTTGAAACATAACTGGATTCAGTATGTTCAGCAATTTTAGAGACAAGATATCTGGATAAATATCCACTTATTTAAACCATTGCTCTTTAAACTATCCCACCTTTTAATAAAAAGCAGTAGCATATTAAACAGAATGCTACCATTAAGGCATCATGAAATTGGAGCATATATCTTCAATTTGGTCTCTTTTTTGACTCAGAGCCAAATTATGATGGTGGAGCACGAATGAGTGACTGGAGGAGGAAGCTCTCTCATGGATTCATGGAAGGCCATGGTATGAGGGTCTTCAGTAAAAATAGCTGCCAAACTTCATTTCCATGTTATTCATGACATCCTCCTGAGTGAACAATGAGCACGCCATCCTTCTTGCACAAGTAACGTTTCTAAAGGATATTGTTCACCACAGTTCCATGAGGGAGGTAGGGCAAATAGTACTGGGATTTTATAGACATCTGTTGGCACCAATCCCAGCCCTGGATTTAGGCCTATGAAAGATACTGCCCTCAAACTGGGTCCAAGGGGAGAAAAGAAGACTAGGTGGAGTCAGGGCCTTGCTTCCAGTCTGGGAGGCACAGGCCAAGGCTTACATTTCTTGTGCTTCTCAGTTGGTTGAAGCACCCATTTGAAATATGGCAAATGTGTCAGAAACAACTGAAGTGTTATACTGTATTTCTAGCTTTTAAACAAATAAACACAAATACATAAAAAATATGGAAAAATGAGTGCAAAACATAGCAGAATATATAAGTTACCAAGTTTATAAAAATTCCTCACCAAGCTATCCTTGGACTAAATGGCTAACTAGCAAGCCTAATCACCTAGAACTTCATGTCACAACCACATCCACACAGCACACATGGGCAAACTCTTCTCCAAGAATTCTGAGTGCGTCTTGCTGCTCATGCATCCCATCCCGTAGTCAGTGGTCAAGTGCATCACTGTCAGGCACACGTGGTCATGGCTTTTCCAGGAGTTGGCACGAGGTGCTCAGAATACTTTTGAATACTAATCGTACTTTCATTCTTCATTTGTTTTCCATTGAGACCTACTGGATTCAATGAGATCTTCTAGAGGAAACACAGAGCACTTGCATCACCACCTACTTTGGCACCTTTCTATGTCTGTAGCACGATAGTTTTGGGAAAGGACAGGAAGAGGAGACTGCCTTAACATTGTGTCCTTCAGTATATGGCTTCATTTAATATCGTTTGATAATCAGTATCTAAGGCTACGGAACTTTGGCTTTTTTAAAATTAGCATTGGTTGCTTGATTGTTGGCTTGTCAGCAAACAGGGTGGCTTCACTTTCTGTAGTTGGAAATCTCATCTGGTAGATGGCAGGATACTCCTTCTGAAACTTAAAAGAAGATTTGAAAGGATGACTGAGTAAGGCTTGGAGTGGCCACCCAATGTAAGGGTCACAGATCTGGGTCCCTGTTTCAGTGCTAGCAACACCCTCTATAATGATGTGTTGTTTAAACTCTGTAAAATTAGGTTGAACTATGACCTCTAAGGTGTAACTAAACTTGAAAATATGTTTCTAAATATTGCAAATTACCAACCAAGCAAAGCACATGCCTCAAGTGGCACCATGAAGTGCACACCACCCGGGAAGTGTCTTGCCGAGCATTTACTGTAAGCATCTGGGTTTCTGCCTCGCAAGCTTAGTTTACTATCAGACTACAAATTAATCACTTGACACATTTGGGCAGCAACAGCTTCATGAACTGCAAGATAATCATGAAGATCTGTGTGGTTTGTTAATAATAAAACTTCAAAGAACCAGAATTAGAAACCTTGATTCCCTAATGGCAAATGACAAACAGACTCTGATGTCAGAAGCTTTGTTCTGAAATACATTCCTGGGGCTCAGAATACATTCTGCTTCATTTCCCTTACCTTCTATGTCTACAATATGGTTACGATGATAACTTATATTCTGAAAATCTTGTAAGATATTAAATCAAAGGGAGGCTCGATTCTGTTTCCTGTATGACATTTACAGAATAGGAAGGTTGAAACCAGAGTTTTCCAATAGATTCCACAAGCAGTTGCCACCTGGAAGCTTCATTGAGGCTGCAAGCCTCTTCTACAGCTGGATCTATGACAGTTAGAGCTCCCACATCTGTCATCCACCTTCACACTGACCATTTTATTAGGGCTGTCGTCTAAGTGGACTGCGGTTCAGCCCAGAAAATGACTACATGACTATCAAAGGGGCTCTTCTCTTACCTGCTTCAATTTTTTCTTTTTTTCTTTTAGAGGTAAGCTTTTGTCTTTAACAATATTCTCTAAAAGTTCTGCAATTGCAACCTGAGAGGTAGAAACTTTCTGTTCATCAAATTCCTGGAGGCTTATCCGCTCACAATAGGAGTAAGTTGGCAAAGCAGCAATCAGTTCATCCCCAGGACGTGCAATCTGAAAAGAATAAAGGGAAACAAGACAATTCTATGATTTCTGTCCTTACGTGGAAAAAGTATCATTTCAATGAAATTTGGTAATTACTCGTGTGCAGATGAACCACACCTGGAGCTCTTTGGAAAAGTTCATTTCAACAATGAAATGAGCTATAAAGCTTACTTAGAGGTTTTATTTAAGACAGAACAAAGTTCCTAGCACCTACGTGGCCTTTTCTCAGGTAGTCCAGGTGCTTCTCCACGGCAGCTTGTAAGTGGGATGGCACTTGAAGGATTTCTTGATGATGATCCATCAGAAAGGAAACTAATTGTGTGGCAAGCAGCTCGTCAAGGTCAACTTCCTCAGCACAGCGCAGCACGCATCGGGAAAACGTCTGGATCATCTGCAAGCATTTCAGAAATTGGGAGTA
Source organism: Pseudocheirus occidentalis (assembly GCA_028646575.1). NCBI lineage: Eukaryota > Metazoa > Chordata > Mammalia > Diprotodontia > Pseudocheiridae > Pseudocheirus > Pseudocheirus occidentalis. The sequence continues at coordinate 7,448,620 of CM053593.1, read as the reverse complement.
AAAACCCAGACTTTCACCGGAATCAGATCAGTCATTTCCTGGCAGTACCATGCTAAAGCATTCAGATGAAGCCATAAGCTGATTTCAGTGTTCAAATGAAGACAATTTACGCCTGTTAGAAAGATTAAGAATGCTGGCTTTGCTTAATTCCCTACTAATGATCTTGCATTAGCTAAGCATTTTTCAACCAAACAATTCCACAGGATTAAACAGGTTTAGGATTTTCTTTTAATAGATGTTCCCTATGTCACCAGGAGACTGGACAGCTCTCATTAATACCAGATTGATGTAAGCAACTTAAGTTTAAAACTGGTCAGAAAACAATGAGTCGTACATAAAAATCAATCCAACAGAAATATAAATTAGGAGAATATATAACATCCCCAAACCCGTACTCATCAGGAGTTGCAAAATTGGAACTAATTTACCTTTAAAACTTTAGGAAAAAATCATATCACATTCAGTTTAATGCAATCCAGATTTATTAAGTATCTAATATGCACAATGAACTGCTCCAGGCCCAGGAGTGATTCAAACATCTATGCATGGACAGGAAACCTTAAAAGTTAGAAGGAAAAAACGCACAAGAGAAGACAGAGATAGGCACAAGCAATCTGGAGGAAGGGGGTGGGGGAATCGCTTATCTCTGGGGGCCCAAAAAGCCTCTATGGAAGAGAACGAGCCTGCCCAGAGTTTTAAGGAAGAGCCGATGGCGGTGGACTGCACAAAGAGGGGGTGGAGTTGGGAAAACACCGGAAGACATAGGAACTGGCTAGGAGTTCAGGTTAGAAATCTAAGGTAGGTGGGAGGAGGATAGCGTCAGATATCTGGGGACCATCAGGATGGAGAAATCCCAGAGGCCAGCGAACCTGTGAGGCTGGGACTGTGCATTGGGACAGTCATTCAAATAGAGGCAAGAATCCATAGTTATCACTAATTCCATTTTAAAAAATACAACTGGGGACTAGGTGGCACAGTAAATAGAGTACTGGCCCTGGAGTCAGGAGGACCCGAGTTCAAATCTGACCTCAGAGACTTAACACTTACTAGCTGTGTGACCTTGGGCAAGTTGCTTCACCCCAACTGCCCTGTCTTCTCTACCCCCAAAAACCCCAAACACAACCAGATACATGTACAATGATTCAATTTTTAAACCTCCTACGTCTCTTCTGTTAATGGTCAAGAATAGTCGGGCCCCACAGAGGCCAAGTCTTTAGCCCCTCATTCCAAGTCTGGATAGTTTCTACCTCCCTGTGGCAACAATCTGGACTGTTGCAGAGAGATGGGATTCCTCTGTGGCCCATCAGGGTATCTGACCCTTCTGTGGTGTGTGTGCTGAGTGTTCAAGCTGAGGAAGTGCCTCAAACAACAATCGCTCATTGCCCAAGTGTCATTTCTGGAGGTAAGTGGTCTTGTCATCCTCTACACCTTCATTAGCAAAGCAGGATTTGCAAATGGCAGAACACAAAAGGGTAGAGACCTTTGGGGATTTTTCACAATCTTCTGAAACACTCCTCTCCATAGCCCTTTCATGTTGTGGTGAGAGGGCCTCATGAGTTTGTAATGTTTCTTTATGGGGGCTGATCAGATGTCACCTTTCTGTGTTTGTCCACTCCACCTCGTTAAATGACTGGAGAGGGTGGACACAGGAGACCTTCCGGATTCCTCATTTAAGGAGGAGGCTGGGGGCAATAATGTTATTAATTCCCCAAAGGGTTGGAATTTCATTTTTGTTTCCAGAAATTCATCTTTCTGCAAGAAGGAACCAACACTAAAACTCACAGCTCCTCAGTATCTCCTTGGCTCTGGGGGTAAACAGAGTCAAAGACTGCAGAGAAGTCAAGGAGGAAGACTGGGAAAAGGTTGCTGGGTTTGGCAACCAGGAGATCACTGGTAACTCTGGAGACAGCGGTTTCAGGATCAGAAGCTAGACTGTACGAAGCTGAAAAGAGGGAGGGGAAAGAAAGTACAGGCAGCGTGGCAGACACCTTGTGGGCAGCAGGGAAGGAGCCAGTGGATGGGGCGAGACTGAAAAGAGGTGAGCATGTGGGGGTATCAGGGCTGCCCCGCTTCCTGCTCATCTCCTCTCCCCACCAGAATCTATCGTTGCTTAAAGAATAAACTTACGAGTGACCTTGTCCCCATCGCATCATGGAGTCTGGGCATATCGACGTTCTGACTCATCCGAGAAATCATTCTCATTAGCAGCTGGAGCTTTCTGCGGTTTGGCGGAGGAAGCAGCAAACAGCATATCTGTAGGGCTTCGATGGCCACTCTCTCTAAATGAGGCTGCAGCAAACCTAGGAGGAGAAGTGGTCACCATAAAGAAGAGCCGGAGACATCACAAACTGCCATCAGCACGCAGGAAAAGGCAGCACAAGCTCTGGGCGCCTCCTTTCGCTGGCACCTTAGTATACTGTGATCTTGCCAGCCGTGTCACACCACACAGAAGCAATGTGATGAAGCCTCAACAAGCAGACACAGCCGGGAGAGCAGTATTTCTGTCAGACAAATCCCGAGCATGCGATCACACCCTCTCTTGGTCTGAACTTCCTCATCTGTAAAACGGACGTGAGAAGGCTCGCTCTCCTACCTGTCTGACTGCACTCCAAAGTACTTGGCAAACTATAAAGCTCTATACATGTCAGCTATAGTGATATGCCCATCTGGAGGTTAAGACTCACAGCTGAACAATAGAAAAGTCACTCAGAAGCAAAATCACTAAATACAGGGAAGAAAAATGATGGGAAGAAATAAAATGCTGTTATATCAAATACACTCTGGTACAAAAAACTAAATAACTCAAATAAAGCTTACAAAAATACAAAATGTCTATAAAAAGCACAGCCAACAAAACATTTGTCTTGCAAAAAGTAAAGCGAATTCTAAGGTACGACAGGAAAGCAAAAGGCAAAGGGTTAGTCAACAGTGCCAGTTACTGTTTCATGCAGTTGGAAGCATCGACCTTACTCTGTGTGCCAGTCAGTGTAGAAGGAGCTGGAGGGAAAGGCTTTGCTGAAAGCTCTAGGGTGCTCTGGCAGAGCCTTTTCCTGACTGTGGCTCTGGCGTCCCACGGCCCACTTTCCATGGCTACAGACACATCCGTGGTGCTCTGTGCAAGGTGATCCGCACAATTTGGCCTCATGGTAATTTCAGCAACAGGCACGTTGATGCGGCAGTTTCTTCTTCTATGATTATCGAAAAGCAGACTCTGAGACCTACAAAGCTGCTTTGATTTGGGCTTCCCATTGCATGATTCCTCCTGGTCTTGAATGGTTACTGTGGATGTTCTTTTAAAACCAGCACAGGATGACTTTTGACTCTCTCCATATGAACAAGTGTCCAGTATAGAGTTCTCTTCAAATTCAAAACCCAAGAATTGTTTTTCCTTATTTTGTCCCACTACGTTAAGATCAGACCGAGTGAAGCTGGGGCCTCCTGTAAGACCAAACCCCGAAGCATCTACAATTCTTTCCAAAGAACAGCACCTTGGCTTAAGCTTAGATAAAGGCAAAACAGGTTCATTTTTCAAGCCCGTTAAGTTTTGACAACTCCCTCCGATTGAGACATTAGCCTTGGATCTTTTGTTGCTTGGATCACAAAGTGGCAGCTTCTTGGTGCTGTGGCTTTTAGATTCCTGCTCATTTACATCAAGAGTCTCAGAGACTTCTGGTTCTTCCTTCTGCTCTTGATGAAGCAGACTAAGAAGAAGACACTCAGTGGATTTGAAAGAGTTCATATTATTTACACGAAGGGCTTTTGAAGACTGTGGATCATCTTGGATTTTATGCTTTCCACTGGTTCTATTTGGAACTGTGATGTAGCCACAGACAACTAACAGAAAATGAAACAAAAATTGAGATGCGACTGGTTTGACAGTGGACAAAAACAGAAAAAGTTAAAAAAAGGCATCATATACTGTTAGTAATGTACAAAAAGCAGGCATTGAAGTCACAGGCCGCTTAAAAAGAAACATGCAAGATTAACATGCAAACATGCAGGACGTGAGAGGTTTCCCCTTCAAAATGTGACCATTTTACTTAAAAACAAAACAAAACAAAACACACAGCTGATTGAAATTTCTACTTCAAATATTTCCAGCAAGAAAATAATCAGGACTTCTACTATCTATATTTAGGTACTAATTACCCTCAGATCCAATCATTTTAACAATAACATTTAAAAGTTCTCTACTGTAAAGGTTTCCTTTTTTATTTTTTTATACAAAGGAAGTCTCAAAACTAAAATCCATAGGAACCAAGACCTCATACATACCCAATATATTAACAAATAAGTCGTAATGTTCGAAAGTAAGTAGCGGCTCTGGGAGATCTAGAAAATAGCCAGCAATGGTGCGGAATACATCTCGCTCAAATCCAGCATAAGTCGGCTGACTCAGGTCATTACTTCTTGGCCCTAAAAGATTGAGTGAGAAAAGGGTGTAACATAGCTGTGCCGCATACATTCTTCTTAAGTTTCTTTTAAGAGCTGTAAACCTCAACAACAAACATCTCCATAACTGAGCCTTGAATTTTAATGTATATGTAGGAAAAAGAACAGTAAGGCTGACTGAGAGTCATGGAAGCCCAGTGGGGTACACGGGCACATGGGTGCTGGGCAGCAGTGCCAGGACAAGCGACAGTCAGAGGCAGGGCAGGGGGCGCGTGGGGGAAGGACGCGCATCACAGGTACTGGTCGACATCAGCAAAACAGAGCCGCGCAGAGAGCAGGTCTATAAAATGTTCTAGGACTAAGGGACTTCTAAGGGCTCTTTCAGTTCTAAAAGTCTATGATCCAAATAAAGCGAATCAGAAATATCAGGACAACAAAGGTAAGCAGGTCAAATCACACATCAATGTTATATAAAATGGAGAAAACTCAATTCTGCTTTCTCTAATTTTACTCAAATCTTATAAAATAACATTTTAAACACCTCATCTTTTCAATTAAAGATAACAATAAAATGAAACAGATTCTTGCATAACTTACAATTTGCTAGACACTTCATAGCAGATAATACCCAGTGAGGAAGGTCATCTACGCAGTAAAAGAGAACAGTCATGGTCATAAAAGCAATGCCATAAAGAACTCCAGCTCCCATGTGCAGTGACATAATTTGAGAAGCTCAGGGTTTATTGATGCCCCTCTAATCTCTTACAGGGGTGTGCAGATGAACTCAGGGTTCACTGAGCTGGCCCTGACAGTGCGTTCTCTTCTCACCCCCAAAAACCCAGGGAGAGAACTGAACCAGGACTTCCTGGAAGCTTGTTTTCCTTTACAATATTGGGAGAATTATGACAAATAACCTTTCATGGGTAGTGTTGGTCCATGTCTTCTTCATCTGGGAGGGTGAACTCTTTGATAGCAGACACTGCTGGGCTTAGTGAATGTTCTATTATTCATTCAAGAATTCAGTTGCTATCACTACTGTTCTATGGGGTTCCCAAGTAGCCTGATTAAGCACATAGGATGTGTGCAGGACTCATGAGCTGCTGTGGCTGGTTTTTATTGCCTTGCAAGGCTTCATGCACAGAGCAGGTCATCTGGAAGCCCTGTCAGCTTGGCTGGGCCTGCTAGACCATATTCTTAGCAAACAGCTTTGGCTAACTTAAGGGATACCTTCATGCCTCCCACGCAGAGGTTTTAGAGAGTAAAATTAGCCACATCCATTTCTGATTTTACCATGTGATATGTCTGGAAATGGGCATAGCTTACCAGGTTCTATTATATATTCACATGGTTATAAATTACAAAATACCTACTTAATGGGACATTGCACATTCTTGTAGCTGAAGAGACAAGAGTGTTTAATTCCTAGATTCTCATTTATTAGAAGAGTTGGGATGCTCTGCATGGGATAAAGGAGATCCTGCTTTCTTTGGTAGCTCAAAGCATTGCCCCTTTGTGTCTCAAGCGAGAACAAACCACGACTATTTCTTGGGAATTGGGGCCTTAATTTAAATTTATTCAAACAGTTTAAATAAAATTATTTGTACAAAAGTTGCTAAGTTGTTCATATTTTAAATAATTAGATAAATCTACATAACAGACAAAAGGAAAGTCCACATCTAGTAGAACACTTATGAAAAGGACATGCCTATAAAGAGTGTAAAACTGGAAAAGGGCTTTAAGAAATACAAAGGCAGCCAAATAAACAGCTCTATAAATACAGTTAGAGAAATGCCGGTCTTAAGGAGCTTGGACAAGCATCTGTTAATGGCCTGTTCTGTCGCACTGACTTCCCTCCGCTGCCAGTCTGCGTGACCAACCACGCCCTGATGAGAGTCTTCCGGGGGAGTGCTGACGCCGGCAGCAGGGGCGCCCGTCTGATGCAGGACACAGGAGAAGCACAAAAACTGACCCAAAGCACTAAGTCCAGTCCCTTACAATGACAATGACAGCATCACTTAACGCCGTCCTATAGAGCTGTCTGTGTTACGGCTCAGATGTATGGTTCTGCCCTGACTCAGGCCACAGCCCCAGCAAAGAAGCTCTGAGGAATTTAAAACAAATCTCTCTAAGTACTGAATCCGCTCCCACACACTGACCTGCTTTGTTCTGCAGTACAACTACTCCATGCTTACTCGTATTGGTCATGTTATATATTACATACTGAGGTATCACTTGTGCTGGATCCAAGACTTCTTCTAAAGACGGCGTACCTAAAACAGTCTGTAAGCTGCACAACACGATAACGAAGAGAAGCTTATTTCAGAAAACAAGGAAAAATTAAATGTAAAAATAAGCTACACTGAGATTCTTTCAAAGATCAAATCTGAACGAAAAGAGGTTAATTTTAAAAGAAATGAAGTACAAATAATTTCCCCATTTTCCCTTTTACAAAATTTCACAAACAGGTGTGCATACGGGGGGTTTGGGGTGGGTAGTGGGAGGGGGAAAGAGAGGAGAGGGAGAGAGAGAATGAATGACTTCTTCCCAATGACTTCCCCCAGCCTCCCTCCACCTCCATAACTTTTTAGGATTCTGTAATAGTCATTTCTGGAATGTATATAAAATTTGGGTTTAAAGAGGGGGAGGTTGGAAGAATCTAACTAAAAACCTTAAATTCATTGAGACTCTAAAAGACCAAAGTCTGAATGACTCAAGAACTCGGTCCTAACTAAACACAGACTTACTGCACCAAAATAATGTGTCTCCAAATTTCTTCGATATCTTCTTGGCTTAGTTCCCTTTCCTCTACAGGGTTTTCTTTATTTTCATCTCCAATTTCACTTCTAACATTTTCTGCATTTTCCTAAAAAATGAATATCACAAGTTTAGCTTGGTAAAATTTATTAAAATAATTGACCAAATACGAAATAATTTAATATTAAAATATTTCAAATTCGGTAAAATACTCAACTAAATAATGCTTTCCTTAAACTGCTCAGTAACCCGGCCAGTTCTTTAAAGAGGCGCTGCAGACAAAGGCTGCTCACCTCAGCTGTGAAAGGCCGTCCCCAGAAGCAACTTCATTAGAACAGTGGGTTCCAACAATCACTCTGAGCTTCAAGGACAGAATCTAGGCTTCTGACATAACTCGGAGGGCTTTGTTGCACCTTTAACTTCTCTGGGCATTAAGGTCAGGTGCTTGGGATTACTGAAGTTATTGAAAAGCATGCATAACTGGAGAGATATTTCATGTTCAAACCGAAACCCAAGCTTCCAAAAAAAAAAATCATTCTAATACAAAGACACCTTTAAAAAGCGGCCCATCTTATAATAAGAGGTCACTTCTCTTTGACCCTAACTAAGGTCCTGGTAAGAAGGGATCACATCCCTCTTTGGCAGCAGCTCAAAGCGTTTGGTGCAGAGTAGGGGCTTAATAAGGATTGTTAATTTATGAGCAAGAATAAATTAAAACCCAATTCCTTATTAACAGCAAAACACAAAATAGGACCCCTAGATGTACAAGCTGGACATTCCCAGGGTAGTGCTAATCTCATTCCTGAGGTCTCAGAGCTTGGGTCAAGAGACAGAGGTTATGCATTCCTGGTGGGTGACATACGTGAGCCAGGGAAAAGCCAGACCCCAGAAGTGAGTATGTGCTCCAAACGTTCTTCCGCGGTTACAGCAGAAAGGTCTCAGAAGAGCAGACTCAGGCCATCCCTGGCTTTGGGTAAATGAGCCAGATCGTCCTTACATGCCAACAAGCAGCAAAGGAATCCAAGCTCCTGCTCCCTTCCCTGCTTGGGAAGAACTACGTTTCTTTAACGTAGTTACATTTAATTGTAAAACCTGGTATTTGCTAGATTTAAAAACACAAGCCCAGGAAGGACCTTCTTAGTCAGGAGAAGAGTTACCACAGGGCAGCCTTCTGTCTCTTCCTTCCTCCACGAATCTCTGATGACTTGGTGAAAACTATGTGCTCCCACCATTACCCAGGGATCAAGATGTATTTCTGGCATCCTAAGCTAGAGGTCAGAATGCATTTTCCATAAAAGCAATTTCATGAATGCAGATTAGACAGTTGAAACCATATTATTAACACCACTTAAAACACCTTCTAAGATAAAATGGGTGGTTACACTCCATCTGGCTTTGGGGATGGTCTATAGCAGGGGTTCTCAACTTGTGGGTCACGCCCCCTTTGGGGGTTGAATGACCCTTTCAAAGGGGTCCCCTAAGACCATGGGCAAACACATATTTCCGATGGTCTTAGGAACCGAGACACCGCTCCTGTATCCATTTCCGGGCAGGTCTGCCCACATACAAGTATTAAAGGGTCATGGCATTAGGAAGGTGGAGAAACACTGGTCTACAGGGAGCAGAGGTAGAACTCCCTTAGCTAAGGAAATCTCAGTCATCCCCCCATCCTGTTTTTTTCTCTGCACCCTACAGAGTCCACATCACTTTAACCTCTGCTTACATTTAGAGAGTGTCTGCTCTGCTTCTGGCTTGACCCCAGGACCCTGCTGATCCCTAACTTGGCCCCTCACCAGTTCATTCCCACATCCTTGCTAACTTGCTGCAGTTCACTCCCAGCATTGCTTACTCTGCTGCTGGTTTTCTGGACTCCACTGCTTTGCTTCCCTTGGATCTTAAACGATCACCCTTTGGCCCAAATATCTTTTCTCCGCAGGCAGGAGGAATGTATGGCGTAGAAGCTCCGGGCCTGTCTAGGCTTCTCTTTTGATCTCTGGTGATTGTCTGGAGGAGTGTTACTCACGCATCATGCTGCTCTGAATGCCAAAAAAGCTGACTTAAAATGAACTTTTGAAACTGAACTACTTTTAAATTTGGGATGAACTGAATAAGTCTTACATGTCGGATGGTACGCTTCACCTCTCATTAGTGCTGGAAATCGTGTCAACTGTAAACACAAATTACCTGATAGACCTGCTTTTTAGGAGTCCTTCGAGAGAAATGTCGTAACTTAAAGATACTTTCTTTTTCTTTAGAAATATTTTCCAAGCTGCTTTTTCTCAGTTCTGGATGACGGCGTAGCACACTTTTAACTGGAGAAGTTGTAGGAAACCTGTTTCAAGACCAGATTTGAACTGATATAAATTGTGAGGCTAGGAATCATGTTCTCTAGCTTTTATGCATGATGGTCATACTATGACTAATGGGATAATGAATAACATCAAATTTATTTGGCCTTGCTAGGGAACAGAATGTTTTACTTAGGTGACTTTTCCAGAGATAAATCACTCTAATCATACTCACCTAGCTCTTTAAATTAGACATACCTCAAGTACTACAACTTTTTCTTGAAGACTCAAGGCCAACAGCCTGAACATCAATTGCTATACTATGATCTAATTCAATGACACCAACTTGGCAGGAGACTCTTTGCCCCTACATTAAATACCTGTAGAATATTAGGCTTTTTTGGCCCTCTTCAAAAAATTGTTTTAAAATCTCTTCTCTTGCTGTGAAAATAATCACTTACCATTTTATTTTCCACATATTTTTTATTTGCCTTTGTGGCCCTTAGCTCTTAAAGTTGCTGCTGTCTGGGAAAACACATAAAAAAACTTCGAAAAGAGGGGACATTCCCCCACCCTCAACCTCAACCCACCAATCAATGGCAAGACAAGCCAGAATCACTTGTTGCCACTTAGGGGATCCATGGGCTTATCCCTTCCTCCAACAACACTCATTTCCAATTGCTGGGGGCTCCTGTGGCCCCAGAGCACTGTAACCCTTGAATCCACTATTCTTGGTAGGGAACCATCTGTCCTGTCACTCCCTAAAGTTCTTCTTGGTTTTTCTGGCTACACTGGTACTATGTGGCCCTTCCATTTATGTGTGTTCTCAGCGTGTAATTCATTCTTTCCCCTTTCAACCTATTCCTGGATGTAGACACATACATATCACAGTAGGTACAAATAAATCAGAGTAGAGAATGTGGATGGGTGCTCGAGTCCTGGGTTCTAGACCCAGCTCTATCATTCACTAGCTACGTATGCGACTTTAGAAAAGTTACTGCGCCTTTCTGACCTTCATTTATAAAAATGAGAGGGTGCTCAGTGGGTGATCTGTGAGAGCTTATACAGTATTAAAATGTTCTGAGTCCACATTAGAATTCTCAGCAGTGGGTCCTGTCTCCACTTTACTAAGAAAAAAACAGGCCATCTAGCATGAAGTCCTTCACATCTGCTACACCTCCAGTTCATTAAAATGAACATCTTGTTTTACAGGTCAAGATCTTAAATTTTACTTTATCACTCCTATTCTAGAAGGAATTTTAAAAATTTCCCAATTGATAACCAGTCAAAAGATATGAACAAGTAATTATTAAAGAAAAAAATTAAACTATCAATAGCTATATGAAAAGCTGTTCCAAACCACAAATAACTGGTGAAATGTAAACTGGAGCAGTTCTAAGGGTCTATCTCATACCTACCAGATTGGTACAGAAGATGGAAAAAGACAAATGCTGGAGGGCCTGTGGGAAAACAGGCACATTAACGCACCACTTTTGGAGAATAGTCCACTCATTCTGCAAAGGAATTTGGAGCTATGCCCCTGAACACTAAAGTATGAACATTCTTTCACTCAGAGATAATATTACTAGGTCAATACCCTAAAGAGAACAAAGAAAGAAGAAAAAGACTCAAAAGGCACAAAATATGTCCAGCAGCTCTTTCTGCAGGGGCAAAGAAATGGAAACTAAGGGGGTTCCAATCCATTGGGGAATATCTGAATAAATCATGGTATAGAAATGCAGTGGAATACTATCATATGTAAAAAATGAAGGGATGGATGCAGAGTGAAGGGTGCAGAACCAAAGGAACAATTGATGCAGAAACCACAAGACTGTAAGGACAAACAGGAGCTAAGAACTCTGATCAACACAGTGAAGACCAGGACTCCATAAGGCTGATGATGAAGGCCCTGACCTACACGTCCTGACAGGTGGGGCCCGGTCTCAGGGTGCAGAGTCAAACATACCTGGCTGGCCTCAGCCAAAGAGAAAATCTGTCACCTTTACAAAACAGCTTTCAGTAATTATGTGGTTTGCTATGATCATATTAGGTACAGCTGAGGGCGCAGTGGACAGAGCACTGGGCCTGGAGTGGGGAGGAGCTGAATTCAAATCCTGCCTCAGACATCGCCCGGCTGTGTGACCCTGGGCAAGTCCCATAAGTCTCTCTGCCTCGGTTTCCTCCTCTGTAAAATGAGCCAGAGAAGGAAATTACAAGCTCTCCAGGGGCTCTGCAAAGAAAGTCCTAAGCCGGTCACCAGGAGTGGGACACGGCTGAACAACAGTATCGCCCTGTGAATGTCAGCTGGGATACAATGTAACCAGAAGTCTAACCTTGCTGACACTGACTAGGGACGCCCTGGACCGGTCCCCACGGTCCTCCTGGATCTCCAGGCTGATGTCACGGGCTCTGGCCCTAGGACCCTCAGGCCTCAATGGGCCGCCGGTCCCTCCTTCAGCCCAGTTCGGGCAGGGATGGGAGGGGGGAGGAGGAGAAGGCTCGCCCCCCCGCCCCCCGGCCTACCTGAAGAGCCGGCCCTCGTCCCGCACGTCCTCCGACCCCCAGCGCCCCTGCACGTCCTCGATGACGTGGTTCTTGAGGAACTTGCCCAGCAGCTGCAGCGCCTGCGGCCGCGACACGTCGGGCCCGAAGCTGCCGTGGCTCCGCAGCAGCGCGCACAGCCAGTCCGCCGCCTCGCCCGCCGTGAAGCAGCGCCCGTGCTTGTGGAAGCGCCGCCGGTGCTGGCGCAGCGGCATCCCGGCCCGGAACGCGGCCGTCAGCTCGTTCCACTGCGGAGGGAGGGAGAGCCAGCGCGGCCCGGCTCAGTCCGCGGCCCGGGGCTCCGGCCCCATCGCCCCGCCCCCTCCCCTTTGCACCCGGGGAAACTGAGGCCCGGCGCGGCCCCCTTACCAGCTTGGTGGCCCGGTAGGGCCCCGGGGTCACCCCCCGGCTCTCCATTCTGCGCGCCGAGCTCCGCTAGCGCCACGGGCCTGCCCCCATGGCGGCGCCCGGAGCTCGAGCAGCGAAGCTTCCCCGGCCTCGGCCGCCCCTCTCCGGCCACGTAACCAACCGTCTGTAGGGCGACCCGAGAACGTTTGAATAGCCCGGGTGGAGCCGCCGATTGGCTGGAGGTGTCGTCACGTGATGCGATCGGGGCCGGGCCACGGGGGGCGGGGCTTGTGGGCGGGGCGCGGTGGAGGGAGCCGGGGGCGGGGCTTCCCTGAACAGGTCCAGCTGTCAACTCGCTTCTGGAGAGATGCGAGCGTTGCCCCCGACTTCCCCTGAGTCCTGGGTCCGCAGGAGGCTGGCCGGCCGAAGAGTTGGACACTTCCCCAGGGCAGGAAGGCCCGAGTGAAGGCGGGGGCGTCTGTCCCCAGTCAGCTGGGGAGGGGGCTGGAAGGGCCCGACGCGAGAGCGGCTGGCTTCCCTGTTAAACTAACCAGCCCCTCCCCAGACGTGCTAGCGCGGCCTCCCGGCCGGGAGCCTAAAGCTGAGCTTCGGGAGATGCGGAGGGGCTGGGGTGACGCCCCTCGTCCCCAGAACACGCGCCCTCCCTGCAAAGCTCCCCCCCCCCCACGGCGCCCCTAAGTTAGTAAAGAGTTCAGGTCAGTTCCGTAAGCGCCGGGAACCCGCCTCAGACACCTATTAGTGGTGTGACCCTGGGCAAGTCCCTTGGCCACTGTTGGCCCTGGTTTCCTCCACACTCGGGGCCCTTTGACTGTCCCACAGCATCCTCAGACCGGTACAGTCACGGGGGGGTGCTGTGTAAGGATAAGGAAGAGGCAGAAGGTCCTCCAAAAGGCTCCCCTCTCCTGAGCCCTGCGCAGTGCCTGCACTGCTCACCTGGGCCACCCTGGACCATTTCACATGCCTTTGCGGTTTTGTGTGCAGACCCTGAGGTGTGTCTGACCCTCAGTTATTCTCAGTGATACCCTGTGTGGTGGCCAGCGATCGAGGCTCTCTGGTCCTCTCAACAAGATCAAGGGCTTTCTGCTCCATTCTGATGGAGGGATTCACTTGTACGGTCAGGGACCTACTGAAGGCAGGGAGAAAGCTCTGTCCACACACAGTCATGGCTGTAACAGTGTAGACACAAGGTTGTGTAGATGTGATTTCTTGTTTAGAAACCCCAGAAACTTGAGGAGCTTTCACATCGCTATTCCTGGAATGAGAACAATTGGACCTGGAAAGGAACTTGGAATCCGTCTTGTCCAGTCTCCTCATCTTATACAAGAGGAAACTGAGGACCAGACGAGTGGAGAGTTTTGCCCAAGGCCACTGGTCTTCAGCACTGGAGCTGGGATTTGAACCCATATTTTCTAACTGTAGAACCAGCATTCTTTTGAATCAACTACACCACATCCTGGGATTTAGAATTGGAAAGGATGTAGAGATAGATAAGCTCTTCCAACCCCTTCATTTTATGAGTGGAGCTGCTGAGTTCCAGAAAGGGTTAACAAGGGCACCCACATTACAGGTAGTAAGTAAGGACCAATGGTGGAATTTAAACCCAGTTCTCTTGACTCCAAATGTAACTCTCTTTCTGCAATGGTACATTCCCGCACATGTCCTTTTGCCCTGACTGTCTCAGGTTAGCCAACGACTTTTTTTTTAAATATAATTTTTAAAATTTGTTTTCTTGTTTACATCATTCATTTCCATGAGATTTTTGAGTTACAAATTTTCTCCCCGTCTCTCCCCAACCCCCAACCCCAGACCAGCAATCCCACTATAATGCCCCTCCCCCATCTGCTCTCTTTTGTGCCCTCCTCCAACACCCCTCTAACTTTCTGGTAGGGCAGGGAGGGTCTCCCTACCCCAGTTCCTGTATATTTTAATTCCCAGTTGCATGTATTGAAGAGCTTTAAATTCTAGATTCTTTCCGTTCCTCCCTTGTCACCCACCCCCACTGGAAGGAAAAGCAATTCAATAAGGCTGTGCACGTGTAATTACAAAGGACATCTTCACAGTGGACATATTGTGACAGTCTGATCATATGTCTTTCCTTCCTGTCCTGACCCCCCTTGTTCTGTTCTCTACCCTGTCCCTGTCCCTTTACTGAAGTGTGTGCTTCCAGCAACCCTCCCCCAGACCCTGCCCTCCCCTCCATCATCCCACCTCTCATCCCTATGCCCGCTACTCTCCTGTGTGACATGATACCCAGTTTAGAGTTTATGTCATTCCTTCCCTAAGCCAAATTCAATGAGAGTAAATGAAAGTAAAGTTGTAACAGTTATCTCTTGCCTCTTCTATATGGGATAATTAATCCCATTTTGTCTCTTCCTGTCTCCTCTCATTCTCATCCTCTCCCACCTCAGAATTTCACCTTTTAAAGTATCATCCCTTCACATTCAATTGATCCTATACCCTCTATGTACACATATACACACATGCTCAGATATGTATTCATATACATATATAGCCTCCTATATAGACATATCTGTAGGTATACATACATACATACATACACATACACACACACACATTTGTATTCCCTTCACCAATCCTCATACTAAGAAAAGTTTCATAAGTTACTATTATAGGTTTTCCATATTGGCATGTAAATAGTTCAACTTTGATAAGTTCCTTATGATTTCTTTCCCACATTTACCTTCTCATGCTTCCTGTGTTTGATTGTCACATTTTCTGTTCAGTTCTGTTTTTTTCAGCAAGAATGCTTGAGAGTCCTCCACCTCATTGAATGACCATATTTTCCCCTGGAACATTATACCCAATTTTGTTGGGTAGGTGATTCTTGGTTTTAATCCCAGCTCCCTTGATCTTCAAAATATCAT
>CM053593.1:7416049-7432891 GCA_028646575.1 Pseudocheirus occidentalis | reverse complement strand
ATGGATGGATGGATGATGGATGGGTGGATGGATGGGTGGATGGATGGATGGATGGATGATGGATGGATGGATGGATGATGGATGGATGGATGGATGGATGAGGGATGGATGGATGGATGGATGGGTGGATGGATGGATGGATGGATGATGGATGGATGGATGGATGGATGAGAGATCTGTCATTCAGTCATTTTCAGTCACGTCCAACTCTTCATGATCCTGCCCTACTCCTTCAAATTCTAGATGCAAACATTAATTAAGCACCTAGCTTGTACACAAGAGCGAGATTTGAGCTGTTACCAGGAATATCACCAGCCATACCTAGGACAAGACAGGGGCAAGATGCTGATTTGGGGTGACAAGGTAGCCCCCAGCCCATGGGACAGAGTCCCGGAAGAGCAACACAGGCCCTCAGGGCAAAGTGTCCTCCTTAAAGGTAGGAAAGACCACTAAGTAGCTCCCTTTCGAAGCTGACTTTAGCACCTAGGTATCAAGGACAATAAGCTGCTTCTTCACACTGGCATCCAATAAATCAGCAAAAATGGAGCAAGCACCTACTGTGTTCAGGCATTGTGCCAGATGCTAAGGATTCGAAGACAGAAACTTAACAGACTTTGCCTTCAAAAAATGTCGATTCTGCCTAAGGAGGCAAGGTAAGGTTGGGGGAAGTGGTCAACTTTACAGGTAACAGATGCTTTGGAAAGGGGAGGAAAATCCTCCAATGGTCATGTTATAGCTGGAGAGGGCCTGGGTGATCAAGTAAGATGAGAGAAAGAGAGAAGGGGGGAGAGAGAGAGAGAGAGGGAGAGAGATGGAAGGGATTTAAGAGGCCAGAGAACCCAAGCCCCTCCATTTTGTAGATGAAGAGGGTGAGACTCAAATGCAGGGAGTGGTCCTGCTAAGAGGTAGGAGCTGCATTTGCACCCAGGTGTTCCTGTCTCCAAAGCAAGTGCTCTCCCCTCTCCACAGGATGCTTCCAGGGCCCCTCAGCTTTGCCTCTTCCAAAATAACCTTTTAAAAGCACAGGGATGGACCATATCATTCCACTGCTCAACAAATCGTTGAGTCATTTTCAGTGATGTCCAACTTTCCATGACCCCAGTTGGGATTTTATTGAAAGAGATACTGGAGTGTACACACACACACACACACACACACACACACAGAGTTATGTGGCTATAGACATATATTTGTCCATACATGTAAACATACATGCATATACACATACATATTCATGTGCGTATGTGTGTGCATGTGTAGGGCTTTACCAAGAGACTAAGTTAACTCTTGCAAAGAAACATTATGAAAAGAATTTCTGAGAGATTTGGAACGCTATCGTGAATGGCGGCTAGAGCGGTGATTAAATGTGACTCTGGTTGTGATCTTTCTCGCAGCTAATATACTGTAAGTAATTATTTAAGTCACTTATTGCTATGCTATTAACAACTTTGATAACCAGTAACACTGTTATTTAAGGCTAAGATATAAGGGGAGGGGTGAAAACATAAAGAGAAAGACAAAAGTGTTTGAGAAAAGAGGTTTCTTCGATTCATCGGATAGATAAAAATGAACTGGATTTGTTTTTCAGAGCTAAGAGATTCCTTAATGAGCAAGATGTTGTAGTTCTAGTCCTTTCATCAAGGCAATAGGCATTTATTAAGCACTTCCTGTGTGCGAGGCCCTGTGCTAAACACTTGGGTTTCTAATGATACATCAACTCGCTGGTCAATGGACCTGGATCCCAGGTTAATCTAATAACAGATTAAGGGGCAGAAAGAACTTCAAAAACCTTAAAGCTCTACATAATGACGAGCTATTAATAATGAAGGAAGAAATAAAAGACTTCAGGAAAACAATTAAAAATTAATTTTAATTATGCATCTATGTAAACCACATGCAAATTTTATGTACATTCATTATTATCTCCTTCACTACATGTAGTGTCCAGTAAAAAATAATGTGTGTTATGTTGCACAAGGTGAGAACAGGTCAGGGACTGATCTGTCGGTTTATTTCTTTTTTTCCCTATATTTGTCCATCTGAATTTGGGTTGGTTTTTTCCCTGCAATATAACTGCCGGTTGGTCATTAGATGTACTTTGGACAGCTGCTTCTAGCCCATTGTGGCAATCTAATAATAGTGTAAATATAAAAAGAAAGACAGTATTGCTTATTTTGTGATCAGCGCCATGGCCTCCTTCCTGTCGGGTGGGTGGGGATCAGAGGGAAGGGCCAACACGGGCTGGAGTTAAAGCGTGACTGGCAGAGGGGTGACAAATTTGCAAATGTTGGGGTCAAGTCCCATGCCCTGCTCAAGGGGCACATGAATAGAATGGAATACAGCACAAAAACCTAAGGGTAAGAATGTGATGGGAAGAGAAGATCGTGAAGCAAAAGTCCAAAGCTGAGGAAGGAAGGCTGTCAGAATCATATGGGAGGAGGAACAAGATGATTTAAAAATTAAGATTTGTTTCACCAAAAATCATCCCCTGTGATAGCATTTTATGAGACCTACACGCTCCTGATAATCCCATCTCTGGCGCCATCACCGCTACCGAGCAGAAAGCAGCGCTGCTATGGGCTTGTACAACCAAATGCATACTGCCATTAAATTTCAGCTTTCATGCATGGATCCCTGAGGCAAAGTAGCTCTTCTCTACGGTTTCCTCATTTGTAAAATCAGGACATTCTGTCCAAGGGTCTATAGTGGAGCAGAAATAACACTAGATTTGAAGTCAGCCTGGGTTTCTATCCTGGCACTGCCATTTCAGTCAATTAAATAACATTTATTAAAACACCTACTATGTGCTAAGTGCTGGGGATACAACATGTGGCCAAAGACAGTCTTCACCCTCAAGAAACTTACAGTCTAATGAGGAAGACAACAGGTAAACAAATGTATTGCCCCTGTGACCCTGGGTGACTTACTTAAAAGTCCTCTGACCCTCAGGCACCTCCTCTGAAAGATGAAGGCTTTAGGCTCGTTGGCCTCTGATGTACCTTCTGGCTCAAGGTTCTGTGAGCCTCTGCCTGGGCTCAGATCCCACCTCTGCTCTGTATTACCTAGGCCGTGTTAGGCCACTCTGAGCCTCAGTTTCTTTGCCTGTAAAATGAATCAATGATCTCCAGGGCCCTTTCCATCTCTAAATCCCCTACAGATCCTTTGGCCTCTCCAGTGGTGATAGCTCACATTGACAGAGCATTGACAGTTTGATCTGATCCTTTGAGAACGGGTCTGCCTACATCACCCAGGCTGGAGGTGCAAAAGTTCATTCCACTTGTTATGAACACAGAAGCTTTGGCCTGTTCCATTCCATGCTGGGCAGCAGCTTCAAGGAATCAGGAAAGGCTTCAGGGAGAAGAAGAGGGAGGTACATTTGTGTTATCATCTGTACTTAGAATCACAGAGATTAGTGACTTGATCAGTCACCTATCTAGTAAACACCTGAGGTAGGATTTGAACCCAGGTCAATCCCAACTATAGATCCAACATGCCCTTCTCTACACCAGGTTGTTCCATTCTATATCACAGAGATATCCCAGGAATCAATAAGTTAAAGAAAATAAGTATGTTGGCATCTTGGATGGAAGGACATGTAAATATAGAGGAAGCTGGTTATCATATGGCCCCTTTGATGGTGCAAGTGACGGCTGATTTCATGTCTATAACATTAAGCAATTTAAATGGAACTTTCGGAGCTAGTTAAATTAAATGGTTTAATGACAAAATGTTTGGAGTTAACCAACTGAGAAAAACTGTGGGGAGCATCTGTAATCAAGTTGGATTTAAGCAACATCTGATACACATTTATGGAATAATAGACTTGATGATCAGCTAATCTGAGAAAACCCCGTCCAGCTGCATGTTTATTAAAAAGAAGAAGGAACAAGCCTCCTCTTAGGACAAGAGGCAATCTAAAGAAACGCACATTAGGCTAGGGGGGAAGGCTTCAAGCACCACTACTGACTGAGCATGTAAGGGTGTGTGTTACTTTATCTCCTTGTCCCTCCAAAGGAAAGGGGTGAAAGGGAAGAGAACTAGATTGCATAGGCCACACTATGCACTCTCCAGATAGAGGGTGAGGATGAATGGGGTAATACGTCAGCAGGAGTTTGAGATCCTAGGGGAGATAGGAGATGGTGCTCTACATATCCCAGGTAAAAGGTTATTATCTCTATTTGAATGCCAGACGACCAAACTTCAGAAAGCAGAGAACAAGGATTCCTACAAGAAAATAGGCGCCAGAGCCCATCAGACCCCAGATGATCCCTTTCCCCAACCACCCACCCATGAACCCCAACTGGATTGCTGCTTTGTACATGGACCCAGAAGGTTGATTCTCTCAGTTTATCTCAAGACATATTCCGTGTGTCTGCATCTGTTTTATCCAATGATCAAAATACAATTTGAGTCCTCTCAAATTGATTACAGACACGTTGGTACCTCATGTACATTTGTTTTCGTTATTTGATTGATCGAGTCAATTAAGTTGTATGGGCTTTCTGTGATTGTGTTAATTGGCCTGCAGGTGGAATCTCCCATAATTACAAATTAAATGTTCATTTTCTGTGGGGCTAAGCCTATACAAGATCACGAATGTGGGCTGAGGAAATCTTTTTGTCAATTGTTTGAGTTTCTTTCTTTTTTATTTATATATCTGAGAGAAAGGAATACAAAGAGAGAATCTGTGAGCTAAAAGATGTGAGGAATGAAAGATACATCATGAAAATCATGAAATGACAGAAAGAAGTGAATTTATATTTAAGGAATGAAAAAATTCTTTATTATCCTATTGGTAAATCAGCATTATAGTTTGTGTGATAATTCACAGGAACTTCTCTTGGTTTGGCCCAGGAGAAGGTGGGCAGGAACCAAGAGGAGACATGGATGAGAGGTCGTTTTAGGGGGTTTTGTTTATTTCCTCCTTGCCTTTGGTATTAGCAGAAAATGAAAGCAGAACATTGGGAGGCAGATCACAGAAGGAAAGAGGGGGAACATACACGCCAACAGTGAAGGAACGCTATGGTAGCTAAATCAGTCGATGTAGATGAAGCACTTCTTCTAAGTCAGGCACCATGCTTTGAGCTGGGAAGGACAAAGAAAAAAAAATAGTCCCTGTGCTGCAGATGCTTGCAATCCAACAGGGAGGACAATGGTATCTACAAAAGCCTTAGAGTCCATTAAAGGTAAGCCAAGAGGGGAAGATGTGAGCATCCGCAGGGAGGGACCAGGAAAGGCTTCAGGCAGGAGGAAGCATTTGAGGAAGTCAAGGATTGTGGGAAGTAGAGATGAAGAAGGAAAGTATTCCAGGCATGAGCAACAGTTAGTGCAAAGAAGCAAGATGGAAGACTGAACAGTAGAAAGGCTACTATGGCTGGATGAGTAATGTTAGCTAAGCTGGATATCATCCTATCTGCTCCGGATATCAATTATAGAAGAAACACAACTAAACAATCAATATTCTTGAAAACAGTGAGCCCACTTCTGGCACGTAGCCCCAGGGAAGCAGAAAAGAGAAATAAAAGCCCAATGCATGACAAAATATTCATGGCAAAACTCAAGATCTAGAAAAAAGGGAGTGTTTGTTGACTCAGATATAATAAAACATTCTTTAGCAATAAGAATTAATGAGTGTGAAGCATTCACAGGAATGTGGGCAAGGCCTTTGTGAACTGATAGAGGAAAATAGACTGAAGCAAGAGAAGATATACACAATTATCGTAATAATGTAAATGAAAAGATCACAGAAAGTAAGAGGAACTCTGAGTGACCAAAAACATAACTGAATATCTGGGGGGGAAATAAGAGTGAATTTGTATTGTGACTTGGTCCAAAATCACAGTTTCTAGGGTTTTTAGCCTTCTGACACACACCAAACATGGCTCCAGTCTATCATTCTTATTTTGTATGTGAATTTTAGAACGCACTTCTTCAACACAGAACATCGCCCGTGGAGGGAGAGGGATCTCCGGAGCTTAAGAAGACTGATCCATTTTGTCATTCTCATTCATTTGGTTGGTAATTTTAATCAATTCCCATGTATTAAGGTTAAAAAAAAGATTTCTGTTTTCTTCCACTTAATTCTTTTGTTTTGATTTTTTCATAGCCAGAACTTTAGTCTGGCTACAAATTAATTTTGTTTATGTAGATTTGATCCAAACTTTTTCCTGAAGGTCCTTTTTCCTTACAATATTCCTGTCCTATTCTATATGCCTTTAGTTTGCTTAAATTAGTGGTCTTTCTTTGTGTGTGAGTATGTATTTCTCTTTAATTTTTTTTTCTCTCCTATCCCAGGCAAGAACTCTGTTCAGAAACCTGTATCCCCAAACCCAGCCGACCAAATCTCAACTTGAGTAACCTACCTTTACGGTGGCTGACTATTTCTGAGGAATGATCATCTCTCTTATGCCCTTCTGTGTTTCTTTCTCCTTCTGAACAGTTTTGAAATCTAATTACTATTTATAATCTGTACACATTCATTCTCTCTTTATTCTCTCAATAGCCCTGAGCACAAGAGGGTTCTGAGAGTCAAAGGCTTGGCTCATTCTTGTCCCATCTAACTATTAGTATCATTGGAGACCTTGCCTATCTCTCCCTTCACTACTTTTTTGTTCTTTGGTTCAGTTTGGTTTGTATGTTGTGAGATCATCTTTTCATAAACATTACTTTTGAAAATAGCAAATCACTGAATCAGAGAATTTTACAGGTGGAAGGAATCTCAGAAGCCATGTGGTCCAGCTCTCTCCCAGAAGGATTCCCTCCTATAACATTTGCAAGAAGATTTGCCCATGTTCTGTTTGAAGACTTTCCAGGGCAGGGAACCTGCCACCTCTCGAGCAGCCCATTTCACTACTGAATAGCTCTCATTTTTAGGAAATTTTTTTTCTCTTTGACATCAAACCTAAGACAGCTTCTTTGCTTCTTCCACCAATTGCTTCTGGGCTTTTGTTTGTTCCTTTGTTTGTTTGTTTTTCCCTCTGTGTCCAAAAAGAACAAGTTATTGGGTCATAGATGAAGAGTTAGGGATGACCCAGAGATTATCAAGTTCCCCTTCCTGATTTAGAGATAAAGGATCTCGGAGGTGGCATTAACACAGTTGGGATTTAGCTCAGAGTCCTCTGGCCCAAATATTCTCTACTGTACTCCCAGACCTAGCCAAGGGATGACAGCAACCGTATCAGTCCCATGCTGAAATATCTGCAGGTCCTTGCCTCTAGCTTAGGACAGAAACCTGGGGTTCTACTGGCATAGGGAGCTCCCAGGTGAGGAAATACCTTCTACCAATGCATATATACAATCTACTAGCTAACATTGATGGAACGCTCTAAAGTTTGCAAAGCTCTTTACAAATATTATATCTTTCTATACTTACAACAACCCTGTGAGGTAGGTGCAAATATTATGCCCACTCTACAGATGAGGAAACTGAGGCAGAGAGAGGTTAAGAGACTTGACCAAGTGACTCATGGCTAGTAAGTGTCTGAGACCAGATTTGGCTTCACATGCTCCTGACCGCAGGCTCAATGACCTATCTACTGAGCCAACTTCTCTGCAATTTAGTCTCAAAGAATTTCCATGAGCACCGAGAAAGCAAGTGATTCACTCATGGTCAATAATCCTATGTGTGTCAGGGACATACCTTGAAATGAGATCTTCCTGGATCCAAGGCCGGTTCCCTGACACCACACAAGCCCAGGAGAGAACGAATGCCTGACGTTGAAGAGTCACTGCAACAGGTCTACAGGGTACCTACCCTTCCGGTCGATTTGTTATGACCCCTCTCCCTACATTCACACGGTCCTATTAGATTGGACCTCTGGGACTCTGCAATTGATTTATCCATTCAGGAGGGTGACAAATTCAAACAGCAGATGATGGACTTGGGTGCTTTGCATACATGCAGCCTCTGCTCCAGAGCTACAAGACCTAGAGCCTGGGTAAGATTAGGTAGTTTAAGCATACAGACTTACAAAGCAGTTTTGGCAAAGATCTGGTAGGAGCCATAGACAGAAAAAGGAACATTTTTAGCAGAAGGAAAAGGATGCTTGAACAATTCCCAAGGCCTTTAGCATGGCCACTTACACTGGCCAAAGAAGAGGAGATCTTTCTTTATCAGTAATTGAGCTTCTCAATATTTGTTAAGCCCCCACTCAGTACCTCATGACATAGAGAAGTGTGCCAGTTCCTGGGAGCTAGAAAAAAAAGTCCTCTGAGTTTTCCTTTAAAATCATAAAGTGATTGGGGGTGGCTAGGTGGCACAGTGAATAGAGCACTGACCCTGGAGTCAGGAGGACCTGAGTTCAAATCAGGCCTTTGACGCTTGACACACTTACTAGCCATGTGACTTTGGGCAAGTCACTTAACCCCAATTGCTCTCCAAAAAGTGAAAGAAAGAAAGAAAGAAAGAAAGAAAGAAAGAAAGAAAGAAAGAAAGAAAGAAAGAAAGAAAGAAAGAAAGAAAGAAAGAAAGAAAGAAAGAAAGAAAGAAAGAAAGAAAGAAAGAAAGTGACTGGGAGAAGGGAGGTAAGGAAGAGGACCTGATATCCTTATAAAGAGAGTGATCTCAAAGCCCATCCAATCCAGCCCTTTCATTTTACAGGCGATGAACCTGAAACTCAGACAGATGAAGATGCCAAAGTCACAAAGCTAGAGTCCAAACCCTCCAAATTCCAGTCCCACTTCTCACCTCCGTGCATTGGGATAAGTCATCTCCAAGATGCCTGGAATGCACTCTCTCCTTACCACTCCTCTCGCAATCTCAGGTTTCCTAGAAAGCTCAGCATCAGTGTTTCTTCTCTTCCATGAAGCCCTTGCTGATTCCCCATATTGTTGGTTTAGGGCTCTCCCAACTCTCAGATTACCTGGCACTGAATTATCTGGACATAAATTTATTCCCACAGTAAACTGGAACTGTCTTGGGATCAGGGATGATTCCATTGTTGCATCACCAGAAATGTTGGTGAGGTTGAAAGTTTTTATAATACAGTCTTCTGAAAAAGGGGGACAAGGGGCTTATCTAGAGGGTCTTAAGGCTTAAAACTGTATTAAGACTCTTGGAAAATCCTGTATAAAGGATAAATGAGCATGCTATTTAAAAAATCCTCTAAGGAAAAATTATACCTCTAAAAACTTATATTAACAAAAAAGAGATTAGACTTTAAAGGAATTCAAGTAGCCCCACACAGCCTACAAGACTGGGGTTTAAGATTCCTAACTACATTGTTCAGTTGTGTTTGACTCTTGGTGACCCCATTTGGGTTTTCTTGGCAAAAGTACTGGAATGGTTTGCCTTTACCTTCACCAAACCATTTTACAGATGAAGAAACTGAGGCAAACTAGGGTAGGTGACTTGCCCCGGGTCACACAGCTAGTGTGTGTCTGAGGTCACATTTGAACTCAGGTCCTCCTGATTGCAGGGCCAAGTGCTCTAACCACTATACCACCTAGGTGCCCCAGTGCCTATGCCTAGGAGGTAGGAAATATTAAATGAAGTGTTATGTGTGTTTCATCACATGTATTAAGTTAAGAATATGTATTTCGCAGGTGGAATCCAACATGTGTATCCATTTAGATAGTAAAAGTGTTCCTCCATTATCAAGGGACTCAGCCAGACTGGTATTCCAGTTACCTGAAGAGCCTCCAATCTGGGGATCCAAGGAGATCCATTGTATCTGGCACTAGTCACTTATTATAGCCTTATTAAAGCTAAAGATGTTTAATTAAAACGCCTAAGCTGAATTCTTAAGAGTTATTGATTGAGTTGCTCGTTCAGCATTTTGGAGGAAAACAAATTTACAGTTCAACAAGGCAATACAATCTCACCATAAACCACAGGTTTGCCGCTCCTGTCTGCTCAGAAATGGCTGGCTGAGCCCCAGAAGCTTAAATAGAAGCACAGATATTGAGATAGTCCAAAGTCTTAAAAATGAGTCTGGCCTTTAAAGAAAAAGGGAGGCACAAGCAGGGAGTGGGGGAGGAACTCAGGAAAGAGCCCCTGATGTTCCTCCATCCCCAGGCCTGTCACCTAATTTATAGACTTGCAGCCGAGGATTGGCCTTCAGAGGCTGACTTCAAGTGGAAAACGGATGACAACCTGCCCAGAATGTTGGATGGAGGCATTAGATGCAGGGACAAGTGTATGAAAGGCCATAGATGAGCATGGCATAGACAGTGAAAGACCATGTTGGTAAGAGGAATGCCCAGCTCAGTGAGATCAAAGACCTCTTGGGCAATATTAGCGCTGTCATCTGAATAACTATGCCATGCATTTACATGTGTGTACACATACATGTACACACACATACACATGTATGCATAAGACACAGGATCGCAGCCTACTCTTCCTCAAACCTCTGTTAGATGAGTGAGCATGGCCACATATTGGCTATTTGGTTGTTTTTAGTTATGGCCAACTCTCCATGACCCAATTCAGGGTTTTCTTGGCAAAGACCCTGGAGTTGTTTGTCATTTCCTCTTCTGCTCCTTTTACAGATGAAGAAACTGAGGCAAGCAGGGTTAAGTGACTTGCCCAGGGTCACACAGCTAATAAGTGTCTGAATTCAGGTCTTCCTGACTCCAGGACTGGTGCTTTATCCACTGTCCCACCTCACTGCCCAGAACTAATTCATACATATACGTACACATACACATACACACATACATGCACATACATGCATACACACATATACACATACACACATACACACACATACACACACATACACATACACACACAAGGGTGGAACTGTCTTCTGTTTTCTTGTGCAGCCCCAGCCCTCAGCACAGAGTTTGGCATGTAGCTGTCATTATATCATGGGGTTTTCTTGGCAAAGATGCTGGAGGGTTTTACCATCTCCTTCTCCAGTGGATTAAGGCAGACAGAGGTTAAGTGACTTGCCCAGGGTCTTCAGGACTCCAGGCCCAGCATCCTATCCACTGAGCCACCTAGCTGCCTTACTGGCATATAGTAGGTGATTCATAAATGTTTATTGAATTGAATATATGCACACATTATACAAATATTATGCGTATATATGTACATGTGTATATACATATATATTCTTTTTCAAATGTATGTAGATGGTATTTTGCTTACAGGACAGGAGGGAAGGAGAAAGGAGGGAAGAAGATCTGAGCCTGCTATTGCCAAAGCCTCTGTTAGATAAATGAGCATTATTGCAGCTGGAGGAAAGGTGGCTTAGAAAATAAATCATGCTGGATTTAAAAGGAGCTGAGAAAAGTCGCCTGCCTCTCCTCATTGCAGAGGCGGAGAACCAGGGGTGGAGAATATTACATATACTACCAGATGGCCGAGGATCTTTTTTTTCTATTTCTTTTCATCTTTATCAGGAGGAAAGCCTTGATAAATGGAGTAGAATGGAGAGCTGCATTTGCCAAAGAAGTCATCCAAAACTGACAGCCAGAAATGAAAGGAAAAGAAGGCAAGCTCCAGGATTTGGTAAAGACTCCAGGTGCTCCTTCTCTCCTGTTCTTGGTGCTTCTCCCTTCTCTTTCACGGCTTCCCTGCTGACTGAGTCCCCAAAATGCGCTGCCGGGGCTGGCCTCCTCTCCGTCACCTTTGTTTTCGTAAGCACAGGCGCCAATAAGCTTTACTTCGGGCTTCAGCATTGTGATAGGTTCCACTTGCCTTTTTTTCCCCCTTAATCTCAAAGGAAAAAGAAAAGCTTCTTCATTCTTTAATCTAGATATTTCAGAAATCTTATCTCAACCTACAGAATGTCACTTGCATTTTAATTTTTATCATTTCAGAACTTTTTTTTAACTTTTTGGAGGGGGAGAGCAGGGCAATTGGGGTTAAGTGACTTATCGAAGGTCACACAGCTAGTAAGTGTTTAAATGGCAGAGGGTGGATTTGAACTCAGGTCATCCTGACTACAGGCAGGTGTTCTGTTCACTTCACCACAGGTGCTGTTTCCTCACTGTCTCTCCTTAGTTTCTGGACAGGTTTGCATTGATGCCATTAGCACTACATACCTGAGCTACTTTTCTGTAGAAACCCCAGGTGGTTTTAATTTATAGCCACAGGCACTGGAGAAGAAATGACGACTAATATGTGGGAAGAGTACACAAAAATATAGAGGTATGAAAATCCACACAATTTCATTTAACAGCATCAAAGGGACCAATTTAGTCACATTCAGTGCCCTAAGGTGTTATAAGAACTGCTAGCTCTGCCCGCTTCCTTCTCTGCCAGCTTTGGGGAGGGAGAGAGGGAAGGTCATCAGGGAAAGAGGGTCGCTGTAGGCTCGGGGTGACTCACTTCTGCTTTTTCTTGCTTATTTGTCTGCTTGTAGAATTTTAATTTTTCCTATTCTACAGCCTTCATCATAAGTAACATTTATATAAGGCCTATGCTGTGTCAGGCAAAGTGCTAAGCACTTTACAAGCATTATCTCAAATGGTCCTCTCAACAATCCTGGACGGTACATGTGACAATTATCCCCATTTATAGGTGAGGGAACTGA
The DNA here is from genome assembly GCA_028646575.1 of Pseudocheirus occidentalis. Lineage (NCBI taxonomy): Eukaryota > Metazoa > Chordata > Mammalia > Diprotodontia > Pseudocheiridae > Pseudocheirus > Pseudocheirus occidentalis. Next base: position 7,420,406 of record CM053593.1, on the reverse strand, counting down.
AGCACAGAGAGGTTAAATGGCTTTCCAAGGCCACAGTCACTGAGTGTCCAAGGCTGGATTTGAACTCAGATCTTCCTAGTTCCACACGCAGTGCTCTATCCACTGGGTCACCTAGCTGCCTTATGGATCTAGATCTGGAAGGAACCTTAACAGTGAACCTATCCCACTTCCTTCACATTAGAGACGATTAAGAACTAGAGAAGGGAAGGCTTTGTCCAAAGACGTGAGTCACTTGCTCAAGGTCCCTTGGGTAGAAATGGCAGAGCCAGGCTCAGAATCTCAGCTGGATGTTCTTTACAGCCCTCCTAGCCTCAATGGTGAGCCCCCAGGCCGGGAAGGCTCCCGCTCCTCCTGCTGACCAACCACCTAGTAGTGGCTAAAGCCATCTGGGACAACACCTCACATATGCTTCCTAACTCCTCCCCTTACAAGTATGCAATCCATAGCATTAAAGGGAGTCGCTTTGGGAGTGGCCAGGTGGTGCAGTGAATAGAGCATGGTTCCTGGAGTCAGGATGACCTGACTTCAAATCCAGCCTCAGACACTTAACACTTACTAGCTGCATGACCTTGGGCAAGTCACTTAACCCCAATTGCCCTGCCTTCTGCCCTCCAAAAATACCAAAAAATAAAAAGGCATTCATTTTTCTTCAATAGAATAAAGAAAACTGATGGAACATCAAACATAAACTCTCCATTGACCATCCCCACCCACCCACCCACAGGCCAGAATCTGAGAGTTAACTTCCCCCTGCCTTCCCAAGGAAGCTGACTCAATGTCGCCCTTAAAATGGCCCCAGGGATATGGCCCCCCCAAAGTTCCCTGTGTTTCTTAGGTGATAACTTTAAGTTAATCTTTAAGTGTTTGCCAGACATCCCCGGACAAGGGAAGAAAATGTCCAGCCCTAACGCAAGCCGGTTTCAGCAGTTCTCAAGATGGGCATGCGGCCATGTCGCCATCATCCTCCTAAATCATCTCCTGGAGAAGGGGGATGAGAGTGTTCGAAGGGTCCTGCGCAGGGAGATGGGAAGACGGCAGCTGGAATCTTCCTTCTGACCCTGATTAGCTATCTGACCTACTAGTCGGGTCATTTAAATGTTCCAAGCCTCAGTTTCCTCAGCTGTAAAAATAGTGTAGCGCCCCCCTGCTTGCTGTGAAGTTCAGATGAGATGATAAGCCCCTGTAAATGCATATTAAGCCACCCCCCAAGGGGAATAGGAATTGCAACGACCATTTAGCAATCACCCTCCAAACCTGAAAGCATCCTAGGCATGTCAGCCATGATCTGAGCACATTTATATAAAGCCCATAAGCATGCATGACAAATACATATATGCAGATGCGTGACAGTATATATGTGTCTGCATATATAATATATATGCACAGATGGCGAGTACATGTGTGCACACGTATGCCATATATATTGTGCACATCCCATTCTATGTTCCACAACACCTGGAGCTCATCCTCGATTTTGTTCATACAGCAATTACAATCACAAAGTGCTCTACAAAATGCTTTGTAAGGAAGGCAGATACTTTTTTTTCAATACTTCAAGGATTTACGCTCTTGGCCGTCCACCAACACAGACCACAGCCCTTCTCTACCTTTGGAGAGGGTGCAACGAGATAGCGGACGGCAGAAGAAAAAATCCCTCGGTGGGCAAACCCTGTAAGGTCACCTTTCATCTAGTCTGTCTTTAATCATGAGTAAAAAGGGAGTTATATTACCTACTTCACAGGGTTGTTGTGAGGACTGATGAACTGAAATAGTATTAAAGTTCTCTGTAGCCCTTAGAGGGCAATGGAACCATTAGCTATGGTCATTATCGGTCGACAGGCATTTCTTAAGCTCTCACTAGGTGTGAGACGCCTTGAGAAGGTGGGGGGAAGAGGCTGCCAAGAAAGACAAGAGCAGGCTCACCTTCACTCACATTCTGATGGGGTACAACGTGCAAACAGCCACATAAAGACAGGCAGATAGATATGGAGACAGAGCTAGAGAAGGAAGGAAAGATATGTGTGTGGTTGCTTGGGGCTAATCTCAGAGGAAAGCCCTTCCCTCCTCCCCTGAGGCAAGGAATGGGAAAGGCATCTTGGAGAAGATTTGAAGCAGTTACTGTCTTGGCATTAAAATGATACAATATTTGTTTTCTATTGCATTCTATTATGCATAATAATATAACTGCATGGCAATATTTGGGTCTATTTATTAACAGGCTGTCTGCCTTAATCAGATGTAAGCTACCCAAGGGTGGTGGTGATTTTTTGTCCTTTATCACAGCGAGCTCTTAATAAATGTTCATTGGTTGGTTAAGAGAATCCTTGAATGGCAAACAGTCTGTGCCCAAATTCTAGTCAATGGTTTTCCAAATTGGAAGTAAAAATTAAAGTGTGCATTTCTACAGCTTAAGGTTTGCAAAGCACCGCAGAGCAGCCCTTTGCAAGGGGTCTGTGCAAGTGTTATAATACCCAAGTTACAGATGAAGAAAATGAGACTGAAAAAGTTAAGTGGCATTGCCCGGATGATACAGCAGACCAGCAGGGAGGGCATGGGTTCAAATCCTGCCTTCAATACTTACTGTCTCATAGTCCCCCTCTTCACACAACTACAAAATCAAGGAGGGAAGGCTGGCCTCTGAGGGCCCACCCAGCTCGGAAGCTCAGGTCCAGTGGTCCTGTCAAGGATCTCGGCCAAGGCTCCTGGGTCCAGGTCTCCCACACTCCCACTACACCAGGTTGCCTCTCTGCCAGGTGGGGTTTGCCAGACACTGAGCTCTGTGGGCACAGCCTTCAAGAGCCCAGACATAAATGGTACACTCATCATACCTGTCCCTGACGCAAAGCTGGGAGGGAAAGTTAACACTATGGGTCACAGTCAGGATCCAAAAGGACCTTGACAGGCTAGACAGGATGAACTGAAGCTCATGAGGTGTGAGGTCTGCCACCTGGGTGCCAAAAATCAGCTTCACAAGGACCAGACGAGGAAGGCACAGTTTGTCTGAAAACAATCTGGGGGTATTAGTGGATTGCAAGCTCAGTAAGAGTCAGCCCTGGGGTGTGGATGACGGGCTACAGTAAGAAGGGCCAGACCATCATCGCTCATCCTGCCACTGGACCCCGATGACTCTGGAAGAGCGAGGCCGGTGACCTCATGCAGCTCGGCCTCCCTTAGAGATGTCACCCTGCCCATGTCCCTGGTCCTCTTCACAAAGGACAGATGAACAACAAACAGTGAAGGAGGCAGAACTTCCTAGGATGGGAAGGTGAGTTACACTGTACTCTTCCCCCATCAGACCCCATCAGCTCTTGGCATTGCTGTTTAATGAGGATATTAATAAGCTGAAGAGGGTCCCAAGGACAGCAATCAGGAAGGTGAAAGGTCCTGAGCTGAGTGGCACAGTGGACAGACCTACATTCAAATCTCATTTTAGATACTTCCTCACTATGTGACCCTGGGCAAGTCACTTAACCTCAGTTTGCTTCAGTTTACTCAACTGTAAAGTGGGAACAGTAATCACACCTGCCTCCCAGAGGTGTGAGAATAAAATGAGATCTTTGTAAAGTGCCTAGTGCGGTGTTTGGCACATAGTAGGTCCTTAAAAGACGCTTGTTTCCTTCTCCATCCCAGGCATGGTTAGGTTGGAGAAGGGAAGATTCTGGGGATTGATCTTCGAGGGTTTGAAAAGCCGGGAGAAGGATTTGACATGGCTTTGGCCCAAGATGGCAGAACCAGGAATGATGAGTGAAAGTTACGATGAGACAAATTTCAGTTTGGAAAACTTGCTCATGATGAGAGCTCTCCCAGAATGGAGCGGACTCCTCCAAAAGGGGCAGCTTCTCCTCCTCAGAAGTCTTCAAGAAAAGGCTCAGATGGGTTAAAGGAGGGAGTTCCTCACTGATGAGTCAGACTAGAGGGCCTCCGAGGTCCCCTCCAACTCCTAAGCTTTAAATAACTATGGGAGTCCATGGCTCACTCCATGCTGAAATGAGGCCTTTCCAGAGGGAGTGTAGGCAACATCCATGCCCATGCTACATTTGGATCAATGATCTCATCAATTCAAGAGTTCTCTCCAGTGACAGGATGCAGCCCACCCATTCCCAGCCACCCTGTGAACATCCTTTCATCCATATCTTCCCATAAGTCCACCAAAAGGGATCCTTCACTTGGTCCTCACATTACAAGATCGAGGGGGACTGAAGTAATGCATGCTAGCATTCTTTTCGATGTTTGGCTTTTGTTTCTCTTTTCTCATTGTTCACTCCATTGACTATAACACCTATTCAATCAGACTAGTATACAATGTGAAAGAGTTTGCATATCCTATACATGATTGTATGCCACCATGGCAGGGGTG